>QEPC01012762.1:6089536-6125640 GCA_003113815.1 Sphenodon punctatus
CCCACCCAACCCCTACCCCTCGCCAAAGACCTGGCAGAACAGCCAGGTCTTACATAAACGTTGAAATAACAGGAGAGTGGGGGCCAACTGAGCCTCCTCTGGGAGTGAATTCCACAGCATGGGCAGACACCGAAAAAGATCTAACATCAGTGGCCACCGACCTCGCCCGGGGAACCTCCAAAAAGGCTCCCATGGACGATCTCAAAGGTCGCATGGGCACATGAGGAGTGAGGCGGTCCTGTAGATAAGAAGGGCCCGGCCGTGAAGGGTTTTAAAGGTTAAAACCAGCACCTTGAACCTGGCTCGGTGCTTTATAGGCAGCCAGTGCACAGCCCGAGGCACTGGTGCCATGTGCTCCCTGCGGCCCGCCCCCCTAAGGAGACGGGTCGCGGCATTCTGCACCAGCTGCAGCCTCTGGACCAACTTCCCAGGCAGTCCCATGTAGAGCGCGTTGCAGTAATCCAGCCTCGAGGTGATGAAGGCATGGATGACAGTGGTGAGGTCAGAGTCTGAGAGATACGGTCGAAGCCACTGGACAAGATGCAACTGCCGAAACGCACTCCCTGCCACGGCCACAACCTGAGATTCCAGGCTGAGCTGTGAATCAAGAAGCACACCCAGACTCTGCGCTTGAGAGACCATGGGAAGACGAACCCCCCCAACAAGAGAAGATTCAACCACCCACAGGCCCCCTAAGTCCTTGCCCACTAACATCACCTCCGTCTTGTCAGGATTCAATTGCACATGGCTCAACCTCATCCAAGCCCCCATAGCTGACAGGCACTGGGAAAAGGAGACTGCGTGACCTAGGTTGGTAGAAAAAGAGAGGTAGAGCTGAGTGTCATCAGCATACTGATGATACTGCATGCCCTGAAACCCTCTCACGATCTCCCCTAACGGCTGCATATAGATATTAAACAAGAGGGAGGACAGAATGGCACAGGAACAAGAAGGGCTGATGCTGCAAAAATCAATCTACATCGTTTTACTTTTGCTGACAATGCTGAACATAATGGCTGAATCATGCACATATCATACAAACATATAACAGCAGGAATTGCATAATGTGATATGGAACAATGTAATAAACGCAATTGTTACAGCAAATGAATTACAAATTCTGATGTACAATAGAAAGCACGCAGCAAATAAATTGCAAATTATGATATGAAACAAGCATGTAACATCATATGAATCATGCACTGATAGATAGCTGATGGAATGATGAGGTGATGGTACAGTGGTTACATCCCTTCCTCATGTAACACTGGCCATCAAACGTGTTTCGGGGAACCTGCCCCTTCTTCAGTGTGCCTAGTGTTCCATCAGTGGACAGAAATGCTTTCACAATGGATGGAAGCAAAAATGAGATTGAGTCTGAGCCTCTCTTAATGAAGGAGACCTGGATGAACCTCCCAAACAGCTGCCCAATTGTTTCTCAAAATGTGGTCATTTCTGTGGAGTAAAAGAAACAGCTTCGAGACCCAAAAGCCACTCAACTATGGGACCTGTGCTGGTAAAGTTCAAATCAAATGGATCCCAATCACCAATGGTTGATACCATGTAGTACCTTAATGGTCACTGCTCCTATGCCTCAAGCTTCTCATGTTTACTGGTGGTAAGAGCCCTTAATCCGAATGGAAAAGGGAAAAGCTGAATAGGCTCCTCCAATCCCAATGATGAGCTGGGGCATGGAAAACAACAACACAAAAACATATGGTATAGAGAGGATTATCAACACATATAAATCCCATGTGCTTTAAACAAAAAGCCCATGTTAATGTGGTGCAACTCACCACCAAATTATGTTCGTGGGGCTGTTTGAGAGGCTGCTGTTTTGGTTGTCATCAAACCGGCGGATAAAGGTGGCGCTATTGTCCTAATGGATAGGGCCTTTTATGGTAAGGAGATATGCCATCAACTCCAGAACGCAGAGTATTATAAACCCATTAACAAAGCATTTCCACAAAATGTCAGGCGACAGGTTGAGGATTTGGTTTATGAAGGTCTCATGATGGGTGAAATAAATAAACAAGAATATGAGTTCTTACTTGAAAGTGAGGGCCGTATTCCATTATTTTACATACTCCCAAAAATCCATAAAAGCCTGGCTCATCCCCCTGGCCATCCCATTGTGTCTGGGAATGGTTCCCATTTAGAACCCCTTTCACAGTTCCTGGATTCATTCCTTAAACCCTTTGTTCCATTGCTCCCCTCCCATATTCGTGATTCCCAAGATTTCCTCAACATCCTCAACAACATGGATTGGCAAGCGAGTACTGGGGATATGCTCCTGACCACCATGGATGTTGCAGCCCTGTACACCAACATCCCTCAGGAAGCAGCCTTAGAAGTATTTGAAGAAACCCTCAATGGGAGAGAAATCCTCCATCCAAGCACCACTTTTTTATACCAATTGGCAGAATTAGTCCTCACCCAGAGTTACTTCGAGTACGATGGACAGCTTTATTTGCAAATTAAGGGTATAGCTATGGGATGCACCATGGCCCCAGAAGTAGCCAACCTGTTCATGGGCAGGTTTGAAAGGGAATACATTTATAACGGGGATCTCAATCCCTTTCTAGAGAACATCGTTCTTTATAAGATGATTTGTTTTTTTTATGGGTAGGCCCCCAGGAAGCCTTACTTCAATTCCATCAGTATCTAAATGCCAGAGTTCAAAGCATTCAATTTGATTTAAAGTCTGACCCTCGCACAATTCATTTCCTTGACATCAGGCTAGATTTTATAATGGGCAACATATCCACCTCAACATACAGGAAAGACACAGATGTAAATTCATCATTGCATTTATACAAGCCACCATCCAGCACACTTGAAGAACAACTTACCATATAGTCCTCCAATTAGGATAAGGAGGAATTGCAATAATTATGCCACTTTCATACAACAGGCCAATGTATGCATGCAGAATCTTAGGACACGAGGATACCCAGAAAAGATCCTCAAAAAGTGTTATTTCCGGGCTTTGGGGCAACCGAGAGAATCCCTATTGCTTCCAAAAAACAGACCACCCTGCCCAAGGATGGTCTGCCTGATAATATTTGGACCAGGGTCAGGGCAAATTCGCAAGGCTGTTCTGAGACATTGGCATTTGGTCAAAGAGATTTCTGGGTGTGAGAGAAAACCGCTTTTTGCCTATAAAAAAACTAAATCTCTACGGGATGTTCTTGTGAGGGCCAAGATCCAGCAGCCTGCATCAGCAGCCGCTGCCATGCCTTCGTCAAGAACTCCACTGGGTCACTTTAAATGTGGAAATTGCACAGTATGTCCACTTGGTCTCTCTCTCTACTAAAGAATTCATTAACCCCAGCACAGGGGCCAAATTTGTATTAAACCATTTTTCTACATGCAGAACCAAGTCAGTGGTGTATGTTATTTCATGCCCTTGTGGCCTGTTATATGTGGGGTATACAACACGGCAAGTCAAGATCAGAATACAGGAACATTGCAGGAATATCAAGAGACAGGTTCTGAACTATCCCATTTTCTCGATTTACAACACAGAGTTGGGGATTTAAGGTTTTTATGCATAGAAGTTGCGAAAGGGGGGGAGCACAACCCAGAATTACTTCAAAAGAGGGAGGTCTGTTGGATCTTTAGACTTGGGACTCTCCACACACGCGGTCTCAATGCCACCAATTATTGGGCAGTTTATCTTTAGGCAACAAAGGGCTCACTGGCCATGGTGTGTTTGGTTTTTTGGTGCCTTCATTACCCATATGGGTTCAGAGTAGTCACTCTTACATTGCATAGGCATGTCCTTACAGTAGGGCCTATTCCTTGATCAACAAGCACAGCTGCAGGAGATTAGTCCAGCAACAGGTTTTCTCCATATATAACAGGGAGCAAGTAGTCATGCTCAGTTGCCTTGCTGAGCCTTCACATCAACAGCTAAAACAGCAGCCTCTCAAACAGCCCCACAAACATAATTTGGTGGTGAGTTGCACCTCATTAACATGGGCTTTTTGTTTAAAGCGCATGGGATTTATATGTGTTGATAATCCTCTCTATACCATATGTTTTTGTGTTGTTGTTTTCCATGCCCCGGCTCATCATTGGGATTGGAGGAGCCTATTCAGCTTTTCCCTTTTCCATTCGGATTAAGGGCTCTTACCACCAGTAAACATGAGAAGCTTGAGGCATAGGAGCAGTGACCATTAAGGTACTACATGGTATCAACCATTGGTGATTGGGATCCATTTGATTTGAGCTTTACCAGCACAGGTCCCATAGTTGAGTGGCTTTTGGGTCTCGAAGCTATTTCTTTTACTCCACAGAAATGACCACATTTTGAGGAACAATTGGGCAGCTGTTTGGGAGGTTCATCCAGGTCTCCTTCATTAGAGAGGCTCAGATTCAATCTCATTTTTGCTTCCATCCATTGTGAAAGCATTTCTGTTCACTGATGGAACACTAGGCACACTGAAGAAGGGGCAGGTTCCCCGAAACACGTTTGACGGCCAATGTTACATGAGGAAGGGATGTAACCACTGTACCATCACCTCATCATTCCATCAGCTATCTATCAGTGCATGATTCATATGATGTTACATGCTTGTTTCATATCATAATTTGCAATTTATTTGCTGCGTGCTTTCTATTGTACATCAGAATTTGTAATTCATTTGCTGTAACAATTGCATTTATTACATTGTTCTATATCACATTATGCAATTCCTACTGTTATATGTTTGTATGATATGCACATGATTCAGCCATTATGTTCAGCATTGCCAGCAAAAGTAAAACGATGTAGATTGATTTTTGCGGCATCAGCCCTTCTTTTTCCTGAACAGTTCACTCTGTTGCCTGGACAGATTTAGGGCTGAGCCTGTGGCACCTTCAGCACCCCCAGCTTTCAGAACAGAATGGCACCGTGCGGGACTCCACACGTGAGGTCCCGGGGGGAAGACGTACACTCCCCAAGACCACCCGGTGAGTTCTCCAAGCCAGGAATGAACGAAACCAGTCCAAGACCATCCCGCCAATCCCGGCACAGTCCCGCAGGTGGGTCACCAACACCTCATGGTTGACAGTGTCGAATGCAGCCACAAGGTCTAGCAGAACCAACAGGGTCTGACAACCCTGGTCCAATGCCAGATGGAGATCGTCGACCAAGGCCACCAACGCAGTCTCCATACCATAACCAGACTGAGAGGGATCAAGGAAACCAGTGTGGTCCAGATGTTCCTGGAGCTGCCGTGCCACAGCCCGTTCAATAACCTTCCCTAAAAAGACGAGGTTAGAGACCAGCCAATAACTGACAGGAGCATCAGCATCAAGAGATGGTTTCTTGAGCAGAGGCTTAACCATATCCTCTTTCAGGCAATCAGGCGTCCTGCCCTCCCAAAGGGAGGCACTGACCACCCCAGCCAGCAACGGCCATAATGTCTCCTGGCCGGCTTTCACCAACCAGGACGGGCATGGATCTTGTTCACAAGTAGTGGCATGAACAGATCCCAACAAGGACTCCATATCGGCAGGCAACACCATCTGAAACCGATCCCACAAAATAGGACAGGATGGGGCATTCATAGCCCCAAGATGATTCTCTGCAATAACTGTGGTACCAAAATCATGGCAGATGAGAGTGATCTTATCTACAAAGTACTCAATAAACTGGTCACAGCAATCACTGGATTGCTCCAGGTCCAGGTGGAGGCAGGCATGACCGACCAAGCCTTTCACTACCTGGAAAAGCTCCGCTGGACGTGACTTTGCAGATGCAATGAGGGCAGCAAAGAACCGCTTCTTTGCTGCCTGCACCGCCACAACATAGGCCTTTAAACTGCTCTTATGCTGCAATCGATCATACTTGTTGCGAGTCCAGCGCCACCATTGCTCTAACCGCCTGCTCTCCCATTTCAAACACCGCAGGCCCTGAGTAAACCAAGGAGACCTGCGGGAGACTCAGGAGAGCAGTGGATGCCTGGGAGCCACTCTGTCAATGGTCTCGGCCAGCAAGGTGTTCCAGAAGGCTATGAGATCATCGACAGAGCAGGTGTCAAGGTCCAGGGGAAACTCCCCCAGAGCATTCCGGAACTGATCCAGGTCCATAAGTCTCTGGGGGCAGACCGATCTAATAGGTCCTGCACCCCATTGGGGGCTGACATGCGCCAGGATGCACGTCTTAAGGAGGTAATGGTCAGACCATGACAAAGGCTCCTCCCCCCTGACTTGTTCACTGACCCCCCGCCTCAAGGCTGGTGCATAAAACCAAATCCATTGTATGTCCCTCCTCATGTGTGGGGCCACAGATGACTTGGGACAGGCCCATGGTTGTCATGGAGGCATGAACTCATGCCTCGCTCCTCCAAGATCGGCGTCAGCATGGATGTTAAAATCTCCCAGGACCACTAATCTAGGAGTCCAGAGGATCACGTCTGACACCAATGAGTAGAAAAGACACAGTGGGGCTGATCCCATGCCCTGTGCATGGCAGAATTGCACCCCCGTTATTAGGGAACTGTGCCACGTGGTTCCCACGTGCACAGTGGGCAGTTTGGAACTGCAGCCAGTGAATACAGATCTAAAGACTACCCAATATTGATGCCATGCAATAGTAAACAAAATGCAAAGTTCTGTGAGCAAATTAGAAAGGGAAACCAGCAATTGCTCTGGTAGGTTAAGTGCTAGAAAATAAAATTGGCAGGTTGAAGTTTCAAGTCTGTTTTAGGTAAGGGGACATAATATGTATGTGTGATTTCTTTCACTTTTAAAATTTGTTGTTTTATAAGTAAAAATCCACACAGGAGAGAAACCCTGTATATTCCAGCAGCATGAGAAAGGCTTCAGGAGAAGTTGGGGCACTCAATCCACACCAGAGAATCCACACAGGAGAGAAATTGTACATGTGTCATTGCTGGGAAGTGCTACAGGGTGAGCTCAGCCCTCAGTACACACCAGAGAATCCACCATGCAGAACAAAGGCCCTATAAATGCCTAACTGTGGGACAGCCTCAACTTCAGTCTTAGTACGCATGCAAGAAAGGAAACAGTTCCCCTATTCCCACCACCACCTCAGCTGCAGTTGCAGTTGGGTGAGAGGAGGGCATGAATGGTAGAGTTCATCGTGGCATGGGACAGAATACTTAGGAAATAGTATAGAAGACTTAAAGTTTAGCTACTGGGCCACACTGATGGGGCTACATTTCTAATCTCTCACCCCAGACCAGCCCCTCCCATTCCTGCTCTCCTTCCTTTACAACTCTTTCCCCTATGATGACAGACCACTCCTTCACTTCTCCTTCTCTTTACACACCCAGCCCCAAAGTGACACCTAAAGGTTTAACTCAGGAGCTACTTGCCTTCAAGGGATGATTGCAGCAGGCTGAATAGGAGGTCCTGGGTGCAACAATGTGGGCCAGTCCCCAAAACCAGCAGAACTCCAAGCAAAGGTGGTGTATTTTAGTTCAAGGTACACTTCAAGTGGTATCTGGGCAATTAGAGGCCAGAATTCTGAGTAGGGATGGGTGAACAGATTGCGGTTCGGGTTCGGTCCGTTTCGGTTCAGCTGTTCGGTTCAGTTGCCGTGTTCGTGTTCGGTCATGTTCGGTTCAGTTCGGGCATTTGGAAAAAGGTATTGCGAGATCCCGTGATTGCATCGGAAACAGGAAATTCGAGTGCGTATGGAGCTGTGTGGCGAGAGAGTGTGTGTTTGGCTGGCTGACTGTTTGGTTCGTGTGTTTTGACTGTGTTTGGTTTGGCTGTGTTGTTTGACTGGTTGGTGTCTTGGTGAGTGTTGGTGTGCGACTGTTGGAGTGTCTGTTTAAAAATAAATTAAAAATATGAAATAAAATAAAAATTGAGAAGAAGGTGACCACCACCATTAAACGCCAGGCCTGGGGGAAGGTCAAGATGGTGGAGCCGGTGGTGGAGGAAGAGGTTCCTCCTGCCACTGCTGCTGGACCTTCGGTGGTGGAGGAGGAGCCAGAGCCGGCAGGCACAGGAGGTGCTGCTGCCAGGTTTGTAAACTTTTTTTTTTACTTTGAGGACAAGAAACTTAAGGCTCTATCTGTTAGAGCGAGCTCACAGGCGTCCGGGTGGGTGCGTGGCTGGTGGCCATCAGTCAGGCACAAACAGTGGGCATCAGTGAGTAGCAGCGAATGTCTGCCACAGAGAGAGAGGGTACTGTAGTGTGCAGGGCTCTTCCAGCAGTCAGGCATGAGCACGAGCAGCACCCCCACCCAAACATGTGCCTGCCAGCCATCCCTAGCAAGGGTCTCCACTCTCAAGTTGCCATCACTACCTAGCACCCCCAAATAAGGGCAGGATTTGCACGTGCCAGCCAGGGACTTTCCACTTGCCATCCCTAGTGCCTCAGGGAGGGCAGGATTTGCACGTGCCAGCCAGGATCTCTCCATTGCTATCCCTCCCTAGCAGCACCCCAAGGAGGGCAGGATTTGCACGTGCCAGCCAGGATCTCTCCATTGCTATCCCTCCCTAGCAGCACCCCAAGGAGGGCAGGATTTGCACGTGCCAGCTTCTCCACCGCAACCATTGAGCTGACCCACTCTGATGGTTCTTCTACCCGTTCTATTATTCCTAGTAGTTCCATATGGCGAAGTTCCTTTTCCACTTTGGGCTTTATTGTTAGTGGGAGTCGGCGGGGTGCGTGAATCGCTGGTGTTGCATTTGACGACAGCTTGATCTTGCAGTGACCTGGTAGGCATCCCATGCCTTTAAACACATCAGGGAATCTTGTCATGACTTCTTCTGATGTGAGCGGTCTGTTTGTGGAGTCTATAGTCATCAGGATTTTTATTAGGTTTAAGGACTGAAGGACTTTCAGTCTCAATACTGGTTTTGCTGGGGTGTTTATTACGTTGAAATCCAGATGTTGGCTTCTGTTTTTGTACATGCTTTTTGCAGAAAATTTCCCCACTACACTGAGTTGATGTCCCCCATATCCTGCCAACTGTTCTGTTACAGGTGATGTCAAAGTGAAACAGCAGGCTAGATGTTTTCTGTATTCTGTAGCGGGAATGCAGTTTACTTGCGCGCCTGTGTCAGTTTTGAAGGTTATGGGTATGTCCTTTGGGCCAATTAGGATGATTATGTGGGCTTCATCGTTATCTGTCTTTCTAGGTACATTGTTGAATCATCCTGGTCATATTCTTCTTCCTCTTGTGTGTGCTCTGCAACTGTGTGCACTGTGCTTCCCCTGCCTCTTTGTTTGTTTAGGTGGCATGCTCATGCAAAGTGATTTTGCTTTGTGGCAGTACATGCCTATTTTCCCTATGGCTGGGCACAAATCTTCCTTTGCATGCTGTTGTGCGCATTTCTGCAGGCCTGCAGATTTTGTTCTTTCACGGTGTAATCTCTTTTGGCCTTTGTGGGGCATCTTAAGAGTATACCCTTTCCTCTTTGTTGTATCACTTCTATAGTTTGATTGTTGCTGGCAAGCATTTTCATTTGTGCTTTCGATGTCTCATGTGCTTTTGATATTCTGATGGTTTTCTCTAGTGTTAGGTTGTCCTCCATGAGTAATTTTTCCTGTATGTCTTTGGAGTTTGATCCCATGAGGATTCTATCTTTTAGCATGTCATCCCCATCTGTGAAGGCACAGTCTTCGAGGATTAACTGCTGCTGGGTTACCCACTCATCGATGGTTTCTGTTGGACCCTGGTTTCTCTCATAGAAAATGTTACTCTTTATTGAGGTGGGGTTTTTTGGTATCAGTAGGCCTCAAAAAGTTCAGTCTGTCTGGGTCTTTTTTTTTTTTTTTTGCTTCTGTGAGCTTGACACTCGATACCCAGGCTCTGCAGATATCCCTGCCCTTTTGTCCAATGCATATTAGCAAATAAGCAACTTTCTCGGCTGCAGACCACTTATCTGCCTCTGGTCCTGCAAATGTTAGCTCCATTAGCTCCTTCCAGCTTGTCCAGTTCTCTGCTGTGTTTTCTGCTTCATGGACTCATGGGAGGCACATTTCTTAAGTTGCTCTGTGTGAAGGCCATGGTTCATCCCATTCTGACACCATGTGTTGTCTGCTGCTTCCCAAGAAGTGAAGATTTACACAAGATGACTGAGTTAACAAACCTCTTTATTTAACCCTGGATCCAGGCCTCTTACAAGCTCTCAGTTCCTCAACTCTTGAGTCTCTTTCCCTAGGCCTTCCTCCAGGCGCGGCTAGCCTTCCAGGACGTTTGGGGCGCTGACCCCCCAAGCGCCCTGCTAGGCGCCGCACCGCTGCTCATGGTAAACAAAAAAACTTGTCACCGCTTCCCAGCCACCCGCAGCAGCCTCTGCCTTGCCTTTGCTTCAGAGCGGAGGCTGCTGTAGCGCTGTGGTCAGTTTCAGTGAAACTGACATGAAATTGACCACAGCGCTGCAGCAGCCTCCACTCTGAAGCAAAGGCAAGGCAGAGGCTGCTCTGCGGAGCTGTTAGTTGACTTCTGGGATCCACTCCAGAGGAGTGGGTCCCAGAAGGCTCAAAAATCAGCCACCCAAAGCGTTTACCTATGGAAAATGCGATTTGGGCGGCTGAACTCCTCCGTCCACAGCACGCATGGGACGTGCTGTGGAGGGAGGGGCTAGCCTTTCCATTGTGCTCAATGGTCGCAATGGAAGATCTCGCCAGGGTGGTCACGCTGACAGCCCTGGCGAGATAGCTTGACTAGGGGGGACTGAGGAAGGGAGGAAGCGCGCATGCCCGCTTCCTCCCTGCCTCAGTCCCCCGAGAGTCAGTCTGCGTGCGCTTCCTAGTTCCCGCTCCTGCTGCCTCCCGAAGGTGCAGTCAGAAGAGCAGCAGCAGCCTACAGCAGGTAAGCACAGACTGATTCCTTCCCCACCCCCACCACATCCACCCCCCTAGGCTCAGCCTGTTGGGGGTGGGGAACAGTCTAGGGTCCAGGTTGGGGGGAACAGCCATGGGGTGGGTGTGGGGGGGAAAAACACTGCTTCCCCCCCCNTGAGGAGTTACTGACTCTCTTCTCTGTTCCAGCGCTGTTGTGCCTGTCTCTTCTTTGTCATTTTCTTCCCTGGGAGCAAGTAAGAGATGTCGTCTGCTACACCTCATTATCTGACCTTCATTAGTTTATAGTTTGTAGTGTCTCCCAGGAGACACTCCTCCCCATCCCACCCCTAGGCTCTTCCCTCCGCACCCACACCCACCCTGCACCCACCCCCACCCTGCCAGTATTTTGCCACTGTTTCCCTGTGCTTGGGGTTTATACGTTATTCATTTTAAGCTTGAAGTGCATTTTAGACTGTGTTGTTTTCTTCCATCTGATGTTAACCCTGGGAACTCCTTGCTGCTGGGTTATGCCCTGGCTCCGCCTACCGTTGCCCTGGCTCCGCTCGCCGGCCTGCCGGCGGCAAAACCACCAGCAGGCCGGACAGCCTTACTGCCCCTTCAAACTAAAAAGCCACCAGCCGCCCCTGCCTTCCTCCCAGGAGCTGAGCCTCAAAACCAGCCTCCTGGTGTGTGTGGCTGTTTCTCTTAAAGGGCCATACACTGGATCTTTGTGCCTATATTACAAAGATAACAAAACTCATTACAGTACCAGGCAGAAAGGTACTGTTGGAGGGTACAAGAGGAGGTCCCAGGGCAAGGCCCTCCTCTCTCACTGAAACCAATGCAGGAACTTCCCCTGGGCAGCTGCCTGGTGGATAACACTGCACAGCTCCCTCTCTCTCCTTCAGCGCATGCAAAAGTAGATAAAATATAAGGTGATACACAATGGACCCAGAGAATTATTGGCTTAACCCTGAGTCTGGAGAGGATGCTTGAAAACTCTGAGAAGTGGTAACCCTATTTACAGAACTAATTCTGAGGACAACATGCGGATACCCTGCACAAATAAAAAGGATATACATGTTTAACTGTCTCTGTGGGGGTTTTTCAGATGAGTTATGAAAAACTGGATGGAACTGCTTCCTGGAAAATACATTTTGCCTTGTTTGCACAATATTTAATTTATTTTGGTCATAGAATTGGGGATTTTTTATTTTTTAAGCACTGATAACATGGAGTCTGGATAAAAGTAATTCTTTTCAGACTAGATTCCGTGGTGATGCCAGTAGACAGGAATTGTGATTCGCTGCTCAAGGACAATAAACATTCTTTATCTGTGCAGGGTATCTGCATGTTGTCCTCAGAATGACGTCTGCAATTAGGGTTACCACTTCTCAGAGTTTGACTCGGAATCCTAGAGTTTTGTTTAAATGATCCTGACTAAATATTTTTGTTCCTGATTAAAAGTGATTGTTTCGTGTCTATTGTTTCCTGTTATTTCTCTGCCAACAATGCAGCCTAGCCTGCAGTTAAATATGTGAATATAATTTCAGCCTGAAACACAGAAACCTGAGAGAGAATAGCTTTGATTGTATTGACAAAACTCTGACGTCTGTCAACTGTGGTTATGTTCCTAGGAATGTGTTTTGACCCGTGAGTTACAAAAATTCTAAGGTCAGCAGAACTCAAATTTATCAGATGTGTCTCTGGCTCTAAATATATACAGCTGGGGCGCACTGGGCTCTGCGAACTTAGAGTTGCCACCTAACTACCAGCATCTCCGCTTTCCTGCTTTCCCTCCTACCCTTCTTTATCATTTTTTATTATTTTTGTCCTTCCCCTGTTGTTTGTAAGATTTTTTACGATGGTTTTAAATGTTTTTAAGCTTGTTTATTTGAAATTTGTTAGCCGCCCTGAGCTGCTTGCAGGAGGGATGGTATAAATATATTAAATAAAATAAATAAATAAATAAATAAACAAGGACAGAAAGGAAAATGTTGCGCCCATACTTAAAAAGCGGGAAAAGGAACTCCAGTCAACTTGACCACAGTACCTGGGAATCTACTAGAGCAAATTATTAAAGCATTCCATCTGGAGGACAAAGGAGCAATTACTAGCTGCCAGTATGGGTTTTTCAAGAAAAAAAATCATGCCAAACCAAACTTCTTTAACGGGATACCTGGTTTGGTGGATAAGGGAAACGCAGAAGATATAATTCACTTGGATTTTAGTACGGTTTTTGACACCATTCCATATGCTAGCCTCATAAGGAAGAAGGAGAAATGTGGCCTAGACTGAAGACCATAAGGTGGATAAGGAATGGGATGAATAATCGCAAACAAAAAGTAGTCATTATAATGGGTCAATGGCCCTTTTCACACGGGCACAGATGCATGGGGGGATGGGTGGGTGGTGCGTGGGGGTGCATTCCCGTGGACCTTCACCCACCTCCACGCACGGAGCAAACTGCATTGGTGCCTGTTGCTCCGTGTGTGAGTAATGGGTGGAGTTGGCTGGTGCACAGGAGCACACACCCCCACACCCACTGCCCGTGGTTTTCCCACGGGCACTCCCCATCCCCCTGCACCTGCTACAAGGTTCACACAGGTGCTCCTCTACCCGCACACGTGTGCGAGGAGGGGGGTGTCCTTGTGAAAACGGTCAATGTCAGAGTGGGAGGCTGCCTCAAGTGGGTGCTGCCTGTGTAAATCCCGTGGGGAGTGTGCAGGGTGTGCGCGCGGGGTGTGCGCGTGCACTCCCGCACACATGCATGCACACCCATCTACACCCACGCGCAGAGCACCCAGCAAATATGGCAGTTGCTCCGTGTGTTTTGATGGGTGGGGGTTGGATGTAAATGGGTGTGAGCACATCTACACCCTCCCCCACCCACCGTACGTGGATTGTGGCGCACACCGACTCCCCCTGCGCCACGGCCCGTGTCAAAAGGTCCAATGACTGAGATGAAGGAATAGAGCGTATACTCATGAAATTTGCTGATGACACACAGACCATTTTTACACGGGCAGCAGTGGGTGGGGGGATGGGTGTGTTGCCGCGGTGGGTGGAGGTAGTTGTGTGCCCTTTCCAACAGATACACACCCATCTCCACCCGCTTCCACCCATCTCTACCCACGGAGCCTCCTTTGGTTTGCTGGATGGCGGTGGAGGTGGGTGTTCCACTGGAGCACACATGCACCTGCACCCACCACCCGTGTTGTTCTCACGGATGAACACCCATCGCCCCACCGCCACGGCATTTACATGGACGCACCCCCGCCTACACCCCCAGTGGGGACGGGGTGTGTGTGTCCGTGTAAAGATGGCCACAATTGGAAAGGACTGCAAACACTCTGGAGGATAGGATAAAAAGGGAGAAATGGGCTGTAAACAATAAAATGAAATTCAGTTGGAAAGGGACCACATCAAGTTAGCTGCAGGCTTCATTTAGTTCCTAAAAATATCAAGGCAAGGGTGGATGGGAATTTTGGATACAGGGAATGGCACTTCTGAGACAAGAGAATGTTTCCATGTGCAAAATGACTTGATATGGACTAAAGCCAAACTGGGGGCACTTTCACACATGATAGTGGGGGAAACTTGCTGTGATCATAAATCACGTCAGGAGGATTCATTCATGTACATCAGCTTTTAGCCCATTTCCACTGTGATTTCAGCCCTGTCTTCCTGTCACTGAAATCATGGCAGAGATGGGTTAAAAGCCAATGCACACGAGTGGAAATTTGCATGATCCTCCTGATGCAATTTATGATCACGGCAATTCCGCCCTACTCCCATCTCATGTGCAAGCACCCTAGTTTGCATCACCTTGACAGCCATCAACAGGGCATCAATATTCAGAATAAATGTTAGAGCTGAAACAAGTACCCTAAAATTCAAACAAACCTGTTGAATCCAGACAATTTGACCTGAAACGATTAACAAATGCTGCTCATGCAAACACCGGATTCTCGAATTTTCAGATATTTCATTTGTTTTTGTTTATTTTGTTTTTATTTTAGTTTGTTTTGTTCATTTTGTCTATTTCACTATTTTTGCCAGGGACAACAGGAATTTTTTTCCTGGGGCAATGAACGAAAACAAAATTAAAACGAAAGAAAACAAAACAGAAATAAATTAAATATTTGAATTTTCAAGCATCTAGTGTGTCACGGGTTGGAGGTCCACACCCCCACTTCACCGGGTTTGAGTGACTCAGTTTCCCTCGCTCACAGTCCACTTGAATCAGTTTTCTCTCTGGCTGATTCAATCCTGCAGCAGGGACAACTCCTTGGTCACCCAAGGGCCCGATCCTTCCCATTTACAGACTCTTTCTCTCTGGGGTCCCAAGAGCTTGAAAGCCCTTGTTGCTCACTTGTGTTCCAATGTTAGACACAGACACTTCTTCATAAAGATAAGAAGTCAGTTTATTGATTTACATAAGCAAGATAATTGATACAGAGTGGTACTAGAAATCAAAGGTAAATATAACGCATTCCTAATCTATACTGGTTGGGTTTCTAAATAAGCATCTTACCCTACAAGGTCCATAAGTTCTGGTTCCTCAGTCATAGATGTAGAATGGGTGGGCACTGGTCTCTTAGCTGGTAGAAAGCAAAATCATGCCTCTTAGTCCATGGTTCGGTTCAGCCCTCCTGGCTGCAAGATGTTGAGTGAGTTCCTGATAGTCCCTGTCCCCTCTGGGGTACAACTCCTTATATCCTCAGGAGGAAACCCCTCGTATCTTCTCAAGGCTTCTAGAATTCCTTTTGTTCTCTCTATCAGCTTTCTGTGTCTCTTGCATGTAGGCAATGGCTGCCTGCATTAGCATTTTAAATGTCTCTGGCCATCCGTCTGGGGTGAATCCACAAACTGTCTTTCCATTTCCTGGGGCTTCATCATGAATCGAGTTTTACAGTTCTTACTTGTAACATTACATACATGTTGAACCTTTTGCTTTACATATTTACTAGACTTGTAGTCTACATTTAGGCCAGTATCACATGTGTGTGTGACCGAATGTTCCTCCGTGACAGCCGCCCTGTAAGACAGCATGTGCAGTGGACATGACAGAGTCCCGTAAATGCTTAGACTGGTGTGTCCTACCGGTGTGTGTAGGGATATGCAACGCCCCTACTTCATTTCCATGTGTTTGAATCCTATTTAAGTTAGATCTTTGGTTTTCCAAACCCTCTGTCAGGCCTGTGGGGCTATCATATTCACGTGTTTTCCACCATGTTGTAGTGGAGTGATCCTCAGTGTTTCTGGGTTCACTCCTTGTAGGGGTTTACCCTGAGGTGTCTGTCTCTCCACCCCATGTTACATGTGGGGTTCCTGTGGCCCATACCCTTCAAGGTACATCAGTAGGTGTTTGCATAAGACTGACAAATGGGTGGGAAAGCCAAGATAACACCCTTTGTTCCCCAGTTACAAACTTTGACCATGTTTCCAGATTATCTGGCAGCCTGTTTCTTATTGGCTGTATGTCTGTTCCCCATGTCATAACTTCTTTGTCCGATTTACCTGGGCTATCCAGACTGTAGATCAGAAGTATTATTAGGAGACAAAAGCGGGAGTGTGGAGTAAGTGTGGTACTTTTAACACTACTGAGCACCCCCCTTCTGTTGTCTGTGTAACTCTGCATTTGAAAACACTTTTCATCAGGAGAAATGCTGTAATTCCCAGTGAGTAGACTGTTGTCCTTTGGCATTTGCATTTCCCCCATGGCTGTGATGCTGTGTTTGGATGTCTTTGCATTCAAATCAATCACGCAGCCAAAAACTGGTTCTGTGGAGGGGCTATTGTCAGCAGCCTCTATTGTGCCCTGCCCCCAAGTTCTGTTTGTAACTCCAGGATCCCCTGGGTCCATATAATTGTGTATTTCTCCTTCTTGGGAGTCTGACTTTGTGACATGGGTGTGAGAACCCCCAAGTGTCCCCTCAGACCCCCCCCCCATGAAATGCTTGACGATTCAGTTTACCAAGTGCAGCGGCTTGACCCTGGACACTCTTAACCGTTTCCTTCCCTCCAGTCTCTACTTCAGCAGCATTTCCCTGCTCCTTCTTAGGTAAGGCAGAGGTGCACAGTTCACTCTTAGACTGATGCTCCTGCCCCTTTAGGACTACATGGTGGTGCATTTCTATCCCTGGGGAAGAGACACCCATTGTTCCCCCCTCCATCCGGGGAAAGGTTTCCTGCACATTCCCGCCTTCTCTTAAGGTAGAATCCTCCACCTCCCAGCTTGCCTGTAACCCCTTGGGTTCAGTTAGCCACTTCCCCCCTTCTCTTAAGGTAGGACAACAAACCTCCAGGCCATCCTGAAACCCCCTGGGTTGAGTAGGGCCGTCTGCAGCCTCTAACTCTGCCCCCACGGTGGTTACTCGGTTTGATTCTGCAGAATTTGGTACCTCCTGTGTAAGGTGGGGTGCCAAGTCCTGAGCTTCAGAATCAGGTTGACCCATTGGCTTCACTCCCTTCAGTTACCCATGTGAGGCAGGGACATGCAGTTCACTCCCTGAGTCTTGTCCTCCCCTGACTTCTGGTTGGTTTGGGGACTTTTCTTTGGGGTTTTCCTGCCCCTGAGTGGAGTTCACAGGTTGGGATGCAGGATCTGTAAGGCTGCTAGAGCCTTCCTGTGTAACCCCTCCCCTCCACTAGGGTTGCTCTCTGTCTCCCCATGTTCCAGGGGTAGAGGTGCAACTTGTTTAGGGCTCTCTGAGTCTTGTCACCCTCCCTTCCCGGGTTGCTCTTCAGCTCCCTGTGTTCCTAGGATTGGGCTTCCCCCCCCCCCTTCCATCCAACATCCATTTGTTTATAGCATTCCCCACCAACATTTCATTTTCTGCCTTTCTGGGGAGTACAGCCACCTGGATGGGCCGCTTTGAGCCCTCCCATTCTAAATCTACAGTTGCTGTGGGCAGAATATCCTTGATTCCCGTTGCCAGAGATACCACAAACTTTCTATGAGTGTTTATTTTATGTTTTGGGATCAAGTCCTCCCATACCATAACCATGTGTGCCCCATTGTCCAATCTCCCCACACAGTTTACCCCATTCACCTTAGCAGGTTTTCATAGCAACTTATCCCCTGTGGGTGGGTTAGGGATAATATAGCAATCATCAACACCTCTGCGGATGGGTTGAAGTACAGACAAGAAATTCGCACTGACAGTCCCAACAATCTCCTCAGACTCCCCTTTAGGGCCATGAAACTGCCTTTTTGGGGGGCAGTCTCGTACCATATGCCCTGTTTGCTTAAAGTTAAAGCACTGCCTTGAATCATTATTAGAAAATTGGGAGGTGTGTGTTCTTTGGAGTCTGGGTGATCCCTGTCTCCCCCCCCACCCCCATTCTTGTTTGGTTTGTTCTGGGTCAAGTGTCCTTGCTCAGATTGTGGATTTTTGTACCCATTCTGCTTCAGGTAAAACCCTTGTTTGGATTTCCTCCCATTATTTGGTTTCTTTTCCCATAAGCTAAGATAGCATTTTGTGTGAATGCATCAGCCCTTGTCCCTGCCTCTTTGAGATTTGTGATCTCCTTATTCATCAGGTGTGCCTTTGAATTCAGGGTACACAAGGTATAGAACTGTTCAAGTAATACAGAGTTAATAATTTGTTCCTTAGTGGCATTCCCACATGCATCTAACCATTTCACCCCATATTGTTTCAACATATTACAAACATCTGAATGTGACATACCCTCTGCCTTCTTGAGGCTGCGTAATTTTTTTTGAAAAGTTTCCGGAGTGATCCTGTAAGCTTCAAGAACTGCCTTTTTGAAATCATCAAAAGTCAGCACTGAATTCTCCTCCATTTTTGTGTTGTAGACCTCTTTTGCTTTCACTGGGAGTTTGGGTAATACTAATTTGAGCCACATTTCACTGGGGATCTGTTCTTGATTAAACACATGACGCACGCTTGTGAAGTAATCATCTATGCATTGATTCCCATCATATTCTGGAATGAATGGTGCGTAGTCTCGAAATCTGCTTCCCGCATTGTTTCCAAAGGGTATTGTGGGCTGGATTCCAGAATCTTTCTGCGCTTTCAGGAGTTCCAGTTGATGTTTTCTTTCTTTTTCTTGTCTCTCTCTCTCTTTTTTCTGTGTCTCTCTTTCTTTTTCATCCTGTTTCATTTTCTCCAGTCTGAGCTCATATTCCATTCTCAGTCTGACTATCTCGAGTTCAGGGTTTGAGCCTTGTCCCTCTGGTTGCTGGTCAGTTGGAAGGGTTTTTTGAGGCACGTTTGGCAGCACATCTCTATCTACTGGTTGCTGGTTGGATGGGGAGGGGTTTGGAGGGGGGTTTGCTGCCCCCGCTCCATTCCCATCCATTCTATTCATGCTCATCTCAAATTCTCATATCAGCTGCTTCAGTTGCTGTTTAATTTTCCCTTCTGCTTCGAAACCTCTCTTTCGGGCTTCCCTGCTCAGTTCTGACCTTCTCAGGTGGTGAAAGTGCTTTGGGAGCCCCATTTTTGTTCACTGTCCCTGACCCCAAATCAAAACTAAAACAACAAACTCAGCACACTCTGTTCAAGGATCTGCTTATTCCACTCTCAGAACTGAGTTCCAGATGGTCACTGGCGCTCTCAGTCTCTGCAGGTATGGGATTTACTCCCCTCAGAGGATTCCCCTCTACTTTCTACACACTGGTTCACAAACTGAGCTTAACCCTTCACGTTCAGGGTGCCACTGTCACAGGTTGGAGGTCCGCACCCCCACTTTACCGGGTTTGAGTGACTCAGTTTCCCTCGCTCACAGCCCACTTGAATCAGTTTTCTCTCTGGCTGATTCAATCCTGCAGCAGGGACAACTCCTTTGTCACCCAAGGGCCCGATCCTTCCTGTTTACAGACTCTTTCTCTCTGGGGTCCCAAGAGCTTGAAAGCCCTTGTTGCTCACTTGTGTTCCAATGTTAGACACAAACACTTCTTCATAAAGATAAGAAGTCAGTTTATTGATTTACATAAGCAAGATAATTGATACAGAGTGGTACTAGAAATCAAAGTTAAATATAATGCATTCCTACTTTATACTGGTTGGGTTCCTAAATAAGCATCTTACCCTACAAGGTCCATAAGTTCTGGTTCCTCAGTCATAGATGTAGAATGAGTGAGCACTGGTCTCAAACTTTGGCCATGTTTCCAGATTATCTGGCAGCCTGTTTCTTATTGGCTGTATGTCTGTTCCCCATGTCATAACTTCTTTGTCTGATTTACCTAGGCTATCCGGACAGCAGATAAGCAGTATTATTAGGAGACACAAGAGGGCTCTGAAAATGCCACCTAAGTCATAGCTGTCTCTGTCTGCTCTGCAAGTAGAAGAGAGAGCTTTTGTCAATTGTTTGTGCCAATTCAGTTGGTTTTATCAATTGTTCTCTCCATCCCACTCTTTGGTAGGCTATAAAAGGCATCAGCTTCATTCAACCTACCTCCAAGTCTGCTTATCTTTCTTTTAAATTATGCATGCTTTTCCACCTGCTGCTAAAGGAAGAGACTTTGCAAAGAGGTGTCCATCTCTTTTATTAAGACTACATCTATATATTTAGGCCCTTTTCACACAGGCCCCCCACCGCACAGGGGCATCCTTGGAATGCCACGGGTTGCTGGCAGCAGTGGGGGTGGGGTGCCTGTGGGAACACCGCCGATGGTGGGTGGGGGTGCGTACGCGCTCCTGCGCTCCACCTATCACCCATGCACAGAACAACGGGCCCCAATGCTGGTGGTTCCGTGCGTGGAGGTGGGTGGAGATGGGTGTGCATCCATGGGAATGGGTGCACACCCATCTCCCCATCCACTGTGGCCCATTTGAAAAGGGCCTTATATTCTATTGACATGGGAACTCATTTTCAGAAACGTCACATTTTACTTTTTATGCTTAAAGCCAAGAGAAATAGTTTTACAAGCCACCTCTGGCTACTTCAGCTTGGAGAGTGAGAGGTGCAACCAGTTTGCTGAATGAACTGAATCTTCATTTTGGAAAGTGTCATAAACTCATCCTCCCATTTAGCACAACAATTTGCATTAAGAAGGCTTCATTGTTGGGTTTTCTTGGTTAGCCCAGCTGTTGGTTGCTGAATAATGGCTTGCTTTGAACAGAAGTAAAGCATAAAGTGATTTTTCATATTCTCTTTGCAATCATGGGTTAGGGATTCAGTCCATTCCTGATTAGAGAAGAACAGTTTATCGCCGAATCAGCAGCACAAGGGAGTTGTATTCTCAGTTATGGCAGAATTTGCAGTGACTCACCTACACAAACAGACACACGTTCACTGACACCCCAGTGCTCTTCCCTCCATGCTCATCCAGTAAATAGTCCACAAGCATGTCTCCACTACTGAGCCAACAAATGTAGAGCTACACCATATGCACAAATCACACTCTCTTGCAACCATGCTCTCCTGGTTGATCATACGTCCCAACAGCCCCTGCTTAGGAGGGGCAGTCCCTTTTTGGATGTTGAATCCTACTGTCCCTCTTTCAGGAGAGCAAGAGAGAGAGAGAGAGAGACACACACACACCAGTATTCAAGCCTCAGGTACCTCTTGCCTGGTTGCCTCCCAGGAAAAGCACCCAAGAGGAAAATGAAGAAGGTGATAGAATGACAAGAAAGTAAGTGGAAGAATGCTAAGCAGGAGAGTGACTGTCTCCTTTTATGCACTGGGAACATCAGGAGGTGTGTATGCCGCGTAAGTGTATGGGGGTGGGTGGGGCTTATTTGTGGAGAGATTGAGCTCATTGGCCGATGGGGCGGGGTTTCTTCCTTTGACCGCTGGAAATGTTGCGGGGCGGTATTCTGTTTATAGTGCTGTTACCTATTCAGTTTCACCAACTATCTCGGTGTTTAGCTTGGGCACTGCTGGTAGCCCACAGGCTGACAGGGATACTGGTGCCCCAGGCAGGCCTGGAGCCAGAATCTGTCAGTAGAGGGTCTGGTGGGGTTGCTGACTACTATACTGAGGTTCCTATGTTGCTGCCTGGCTTTTGGTCTTCTCAGGGGGTCACAACTAGCTTTCCCCAGTATTCAACTGAAACAATCCTTCATTGAATGTAATTGCCTGGTTCCTGATGGCAACCTCAGGCAACTCCTCAGAAATTTCCCTCCTACCTCTGCTGATGCCTCCCTGACACACTCATGCAATTTTGTCACCTATTAGCAGTCAATTACATCATAAGAATTTGTTATAATTTACAATTCGTGTTTCTGTTCTCTCACATACAATTATACAACATTCTTGCAGGTTGGTTACAACTCTACAGATTTAATAAATCTAGCACATGAACCATGCACTCCCTCCTCTCTCCAGCCCTACCCGACCCTCACTCCTATCCCTGAGAGTCAGTTCTAAAGTTTTATTGTCCTTTTGTATTTTTGTTGTTCCATTATCTATAGACTGTTTTTATAAAGTAACACCTAGTTTGGATTATGTTCCAAAATGTATCAATAATATATCCAGCGCCTTCTGCTTACAGATCTGTCCTTTATTGCTAGTAGAAACATCAGTTGCTTAGTATTATAATACAAAAATTATTTGTCGGCTTGTACATGTCTGAAGCCCCCTGACGAAGCCTTCCACCCAATATATGCCAAGTATGCAAATTATCTGAGGGGAAGAAGGGTGATTGGTTTAGCTGATGTGATACAACAATCCCTGTTCACAGTGGCTTGGCAGGAGTGCATGGGTGATGGCTGCTTGTCCACCTTCAGTAAGGGGTGGCGACTAACTTGAGTTTCACTCATGTTAGCGTGGTCACATGAAACCCCCGATTGTGGGCATGGGCTTTTTTTTTGCATTATTTTTCCATTCCCTTGTTAAATTCAATAATGCGAAACGGGGGTCAAAATCCTGCCCTGTCTCGCGTTATTGAATTTAGTGGGGGAATGGAAAAGTAATGCTAAAGCCCCCATGCCCATGGGGGAGTGGGGGCTCATGTGATTGCGCTAACGTGAGTTAAACTCACGTTAGTCCCCGCTTGCCCCTCCCTGAACATCAGAATGCACTCACAATGACTTATCTTAAAAGGGCAGTATCTCCGTCCCCTCTCTAGGGTTGCCAAACCTTCTGGGATTGACCTGGAGCTCCTGCATTCCCAAAGATGGGCGCTTAGCTGGGTCAAACCCAGAAGACTTGGCAACCCTAGGCCTGTCATCACAAGTCTTTGTACCAATAAAACTTCACAGGTACCTCAGTTATTAATATTATAATTTAAAATTAATCATGTTTATTTTACTTGACAAGTTCCCAAAGGGTTAATACCCTTACAATCTGTAGTTCTGAACAACACACTCTGCTCTTATTGAAATATAATTATGCTTGGAATGCAAATGAAATTCCAAAATTAAGCTATGCAAAAGCAGAAAGCTGTCTAGATGAGATAACTTCCTCCAGTGCTTTCATAATGGAGGCCATTTTTTGTGTCTGGTGGAGAACTCACAATTACTTTTGCATACATTTTGGAAAACAAATCAGAAATATGCATATGAATGTGCACAATACAATTGCACATTCCTCAAGAATGCAAAGAACTTCTGAGATGGGAAATATCTCCAAATCAATATGTTTGTGCATATGGCTGAATGCTATGGGGCACACGGATATATGTGCCTGGCATGGGTTTTGTTTCCATGCATACATCTATGTGGCACAGGTCGAGCAAGCATGTTTGTGTAGCAGGTGTGGTGAGTAAAAGACTGATTTAGGAAATATGAGGGTGCCAGCTCATTTTGGAAAATTAGCAAAGCTATTAAATTTACAAAATTGTTAAGCAAATAATTTCCCTCCCACAGCTAGCAAGGAAAAACACGTTATTAGTTCAATAAAAATGGGATGTAAATCATATAATTTAGTTATATTACACAAGACAAACTCAGGGCAGTATGCAATTCCACAGTTGCTAAGGCTCTTTCGGATTGCTAAGGGAACTACGCAAATCAAACCACAGAACCTCTTTAAAGTAAAGATTTATTAGAGAAATGAAAGGAAACAATTAAAAAAAATATAACAACAACAAAACACTATGAACTACCAAGGAACACTCCCCTGCCTGCTGTCATTCTCATCGTAACCAAGCCAAGTACGTGCACTTAAGACCTCGCATCTTCATGAATGTTAGACCCCTTGTCTCTCCCTCTGTTCCCCTTCCTAAGTCTCTCCCCCAGCTCCTGTCTCTCAGATTGTAAGCCCTAGGGGCAGGGACCGTGTCTATTTTATTACTTTGTAAAGTGCCAGGTACACTGCTGGCGCTATATAAATGTTTGTTAATAATAATAATAATAATAATAACCATCAAGAGCTATGTATGCAGGCAATCGCTAGTACAATGGTAAGTCAGTACAGGGAGGGGTCAAACTCTGGCTCAAGTGCCACATACATCTCTCAGGCACTTCAAGTGCAACTCTAGGCCAGGGCCCGTCCCAGGATGTTTTTAGACATGATGGTGCTGAGTGCCGTCACGCTTTAATCCTGCCCAGAGCGAGCCCTTCACTTTGGGCAGGATTTGGCCTAGGTGCTAAACAAGAGTGATAGTGGCCTGGGCTGGGGAGAGAGTGGCGTGACACGTGGACGTATGTCTGCACGGTCCCGCCCCCTGACTGCTCCATCCCAGAAGTGCCGCAGACCTGGACCGGGGTAAGTGAATGGGCATGACAACCCACTTTGCTCCGGTCTGGCATCCATTGCCCAGGCCGTGGCAGCACTTAGCCCAGCTGTTCCTCGGGGATGGTCTTCAGCTCTGGCCTGGGCTCCAGTCTCGGCCATGAAATGGCAGCTGCAATCAGCCATGATGAGAGCATGGATTTTCACACTTGGCAAAGTGTGGAAATCTGTGCTATTGCCATGCCTGAAAACACCCCCAGCCCCGCCCCATTGCTGCCTTAATAGTCCTGTGTCTTACTTCATTGCATCCAAGTCTCAGCAGCTGAACTGCAGCCGTTCCTCAAAATCTGAGCAGTCAGGACCAGAGAGCACTGGATCCGCCAGAAGGAGCAAGGCTCAGCTAAGAAGGTGATGCTTCACAGAGAGGAGAGAGTGCATATGTGTGTGTGTAATTGTGTATGCTGTGGTTGGTTCTCAGCCATTTGAACATTTTGGTACATGGCTCTTGCCCCTTATATAGTAGTTGGGCAGCCCCACCCTGGTACACACATCCCAAGTGCCTAAAGAGGAGGAACAGACCTTTCTTATTCCACTTGTCATTCCATCATCTCCCCCATTGCCCTCCCAAGGGCTTTTCTTGGGAGGCCACCAGAAAAGAGGTGGTTGAGACTTGAATTTTTTTGTTTCTCCTGAAAGAGGGACTTTGACATTGGAAAGCGGGACAGTGCGATTCAGCCCTTGAAGGAGGAACTATCCCTTCTAAACAGGGACTGTTGGGGGGGGAAGGGGGAGGGATATGCCGGTGTATAGTACTTAATCATCATGTGTTCCACAATTGATCAACATCACACAATTGTGGGGAATTATAAAGCAATTTAACAAAACAGCACAAATGTCAAATAATATGCAGTAAACCAATTCCTGACAAAAATCAGAGACTAGATGAAGCAACACTGATAATTGCAGAAGTAACTTGTGGAAGAACATAAGAAGTGCCATACTGGGTTAGACCAACGGTCCATCGAGCCCAGCATCCTGTCTCCGACAGTGCCCAGTCACGGGGGCCTGGGAGAAGCGCCCAACAGGTCACCGTGCTATCCATTCCCTGTGGGTCATCCCCAGGCTCCCAACAGTAAAGGGTTTTGTTCCCCAATCCTATCTGGCTAATAGCTGTTAATGGGACTATCTTCCAGAAACTTGTCCAAACCTCTTTTAAATTCAGCTCTAGTACTAGCCCTTACCACAGCCTCTGGCAGTAATTCCACAACCTAATTGTACGCTGAGTGAAAAAATACTTTTGTTTGTTTATTTTTACTCTGCCACCCATGAGTTTCATGGAGTGTCCCCTAGTTTTAGTACTAGTTGAGAGGGTAAATAACCGTTCCCTGTTTACAAGTTCCACACCACTCATGATTTTATAGACCTCTATCATATCTCCTCTCAGCCGTCTCTTTTCCAAGCTGAAGAGCCCCAACCTATCAAGCCTCTCCTCATACGGGTGCTGTTCCATACCCTGGATCATTTNTGTTCCATACCCAGGATCATTTTTGTTGCCCTTCTCTGTACCTTTTCTAGTTCCGCTATGTCTTTTTTGAGATCGGGCGATCAGAACTGCACACAATATTCAAGGTGCGGTTGCACCATTGATTTGTATAGAGGCATTATGACATCCTCAGTTTTATTCTCTATTCCCTTGTGAATAATTCCTAGATTGTAAGAGAAATATTACAATCTAGGTTTCAACAGCAAATCTAAGAGTTTAAATCACAGTGAGACAGGCATTTGTCTGTCTGGCCCCAAGCTGTGATTTAGGCTACAGGCAGATTTAAAAAACACAGAGGTTCTTGTAACAAAGAAAGAAGACCGTACTTTCCTTTGACTCAAGACAGTTCCATTTACAGTTCAATATACTCCTCTCTCTCTCGCTCTCTGGCCTCCTTACTTTCTCTCAGCTCTCCAGGTAGGAGAAGGGGCGAAAGAAGCTGAGTTTTAGCCTGGACCCTTAAGACTTAAAGCAAAGGGTTTGCAAAAAAAGAACAGTAACTTCTGAGTTGTCCTTAGAGATGTTCTAAAAGTTCTTAGACATTAATACAGTACCAACCACAGTTACTTAGAAGGAATCAAATCAGAGTCCTTAAACAATGTGCATTCAAGATCAGAACATATTGATAACAATCAATAATTATATTCGTTTCAATAGGGTTTCAAAGTTAACCCTCTCTTTCTACTTAAGACAATTATTTAAAAAGCAATGCTGTTAGGTAATGGCTATGGGCTTTGGTAGAAAAAATACGTTAATCTCCAGGTAGAATTGTCCAAGCCTTCTCAGAGGGCCTTTTAAGAGGTCAGGAGTCCCTCCCTAAGATTTAAACTAGAAGGTTTTTTACCCCAACGAACATCTCTTCAGATTCAGAAGATGGCTGAGTGAAATTAAAAGCACATTTTGCCTTCTTTGTTTTGATTTAGAAACTGAGTATTCTCTTTTTCCTAAGTGCACATTAGGTTTTTAGACTTATTTGAAGAAATAGATTTTAGGTGTGGGCATTCGGATGAAATTAAGGATTCAGATCCATTACGGATTTAGATCTGTAATTTCTGAATTTAATTACAGATTTGAATGACAGATCCATATTTAAATCTACATATAAAAAAATTAGAAATTGAAAAACGATGCGCATGTACAAATGGCCACCAGACAATTCTGCGCATTCGCATCCCTTTTTCAAAATGGTGGTGGCAGTGTCGCTGTTGTTTTTGAAAAGGGCAGTCAATCTGCACATGTGCAGTGGCCGTTTTGCAAATGCACAGACCGGCTGCCCTTTTCCACTGCCATTTTGGAAAAGGGATGTGCATGTGCCAAACAGTCCCATAACCATTTAGCGCATGCACTTTAAAAAAAAAAAAATTTAAATTAATTTTTAATAGAGATTTAAATACAGATCTGTAAATCCACAATGGGTGTGCTGCCACTGTTGCGGTTCAGTACAGATTAATCCATAATGGTCCATTATGGGCAGTTATGGGTGAATCCGTAACGCCTATTCCCAGACTGGCTTTTAAACTAGCTACCAATTACAAATAGGGAGTTGTGACTTCAGGGAAGAGAACGAATCATTCATTTTATGCTTGATTTGTAGGGGGGGGGAAGAGATGATCTCTCTCTCTCAATCAGTGCCTCCTTCCCTGAAGGGATTATTCTCTGTTCAGCAGGGGTGGGACTATTGGTATCGGATTAATCCAATAATACTGATAACTGCCGGTATCAGAATATCAGATTTTTAACATTGCCAGTTTTACCTGATTTTTTTTTTACATCAACACCATTTAGCAATGGCCGCAATGTAAAAAAACTGGTAAAATTGGTAATGTTAAAAATCTGATATTCCGATACCAGTAAATACGATAGCAGGAGATTCAGTACCGGTAAATCCGGTATCCGGTAATCCCCCTGGAGTCCCACCTCAACTGTCCAGTCACCTCAGAGTCCTGCCCAGCAAGCAAGGGAGGTACCCCACAGAGAGGTGAGTTAAAGCAAGGATCTGTCACTGGCCACAGCCTAAGGCAAAAAGGCACCCACAGGTGCAAGGCCTTGGGAAGCCTGACCTTAGACTAGGGGTGGGAAAATTGTGGCTCTCGGGCAGTTCAAGTGTTGTTCTTGGCCAGGGACGATCCCAGGCCTTATGCTTCCTTATTGATCCTGTGTCTTAGTTCACTGCACCTGAGTCTCAGCAGCTGAAACTCAACTGCTTCTCATAATCTCAGCAGCCAGAATCACAGAGCACCAACTCAACCAGCCAATCATGGGTGAAAACAGACATGATGCTAACCACCCTTTAACCACCCTTGGTGGTTATTTATGCATGTTGCAGGGCTGCATAGGGCACCAATACAGCCCTGCAACATGCATAAATAACCACCAAGGGTGGTTAAAGGGTGTCACTGTTTAGCGTCATGTCTGTTTTCACCCCATGATGCAGAAGAGACTCATTCTGGTTGCTTCAAAAGGGGCATGCTCATGTCTCGTGACTCTCAGCCATATGAAGATTTTGGTGCATGGCTCTTGAGGCTCCTCTGCCTTAGACTGCCCTGAGGCTTTACCTCCAGGATCTGTTTACCAGTAGCCATCTCATGGGAGGCCCTGGGCAAATTGAGTCCCCTGATCCCTAGCATACATTAGAGTCAGGCTGGAGCTCAGAACACAGAGCTCTGGACAGGGAAGGATCTTAGGAATCTGTGATGCGACACTGGGAAACGCAATGTAAAGGACTGAAATATGGACAGGTTTCCAAAATGCAGGTACTAGTGCTTCCCTGGTCTGTCTCTGCTTCTCTAACTGCTCTGCAAACTGGCATTTCAAGCCTTTAAAAAAAAAAATACACCACAATTTGGAGCAAGAAGAGGGAGTGTACTGGCATTTTGTCCCAGCCAGGGAGGCAAGAGCACGCCAGCATCATCCCTTCTTCTTGGCTTGCCTGATCTTAGATCAAATAATAGCTACAACAGCTAGTCTCCCGAAAGATGGTCTGTATTTCATCGGCTGCAGACGATCTTCCAAAATATTTCAAGGAAAGCTCACCAGAAAAATAGGATTAATTGGTGTGAACTAGATAAATCCCTGCCCAAAATATATATATATTTTAATTTATTTAAATTATTATTTTTATCCTGCCCTTCCCAAATGGCTCAGGGTGGCTTACAAAGCAAATTAAAACAATGCATATAAAATGGCATAAACCCTGCAAATATAGGCTTCTTCAATGTGTTATTACCTAGGATTGTAAAAACGGGAGGGGAAAGGCTCCAATGAGCTCCCCATCCCTTGGGAGCCCACAAATTGCCTACTTGACTCTGCATTTGTTTGAGCCGCTGCTGTCTCAGATCATTTTGGTCACTGTAGCTGTAACAGAGATTTTAAAAGCGCAGCGAAGAGCAGAAAAAACCAGATGAAAAACAAGGACTTTTCTACAAATATTTGCAAGACTGCTACCTGCTAGAACAAGAGCCTCGCCCTCAAGGCCTAACTCTTTGGGACACAGGGAAACTTCTCATGAAATTTTGACTTTTCAAAACACTTGTACCATCAGGGCTCGAGCGGAAAATGGGTGTACTATACTCACAGAAACCACTTCTCCCAGCACCTGCTCTGTACATGCACAAAGTGGACATGGTGCAAAGGGTTTCTGGGAGTTGTAGTTTTCAAAGAAGCCTCTTGCCAGGTGGGGGGGTGGGGTGGGCCAAAAGGCATAACTTTCCCCCAAACTTTGGGTATTTTCAGAAGTGATGCTATCACACCTAGCCACACTTAACCCCACCCTGGCATCACAACCACCATCACTTCTGTTTGGTGACTGCCAGATGTTCACCATGCTTTGGTAGCAGTTACCTCCAGTTGTGATCTCAGAAAATCACAGCGGTTACCACGGGGAACAGCCAGTGGTAAGCGCTATCATGGCGGCCGTTACCTCGTTGGGTCTAAGCGTGGTGGCGTCACTTCTGAAAATACCCTTTATGGGGGTCGCTGGCAAATGGCAGGGGTGGTGGGAGCTGCTGAGTAGATAGCGGGTGGGGGAGGGGAGGGGAGGGAGCATCCCCCTGAGTTTTTCCTCCCAGCAGTGGGGTTGATCTGAGGCTGGGGAGCATGGTGACAGCCTTTGTGGGCGGTTGGTTGCCAGGCAGCAAGCAGCAGCCGAGCAGCAGCTCCTCACACACCTGCACTCTGAGAAATTAATAGGGATGGGACTCCAGGGGGAATTTCGGTTTCAGATCTTTTTCTACCATTGAGGTCAATGGGAACAATGGGGCCGTCTCCCCCGCCAAACGCCAGGCAGAATGGAAGGAAGGGAGGTCGGGGGCCATCTGGGCCTCCGCCGGGAGGGAATTCCACAGCTGAGGTGCAGCCACTGAGAATGCCCTCTCCCTGGCAGCCCCCTGGGCCACACATGGGCCCTCGAGGAGGGCGCTCCTGGCTGACCTCAGGGGTTGCTCCAGAGCACGGAGAGTGAGGCGATCCTGTAGGTAATTTGGGCCAAGGTCCCACTGTTTTTAACATTGATTTTAGATGTTTTATGCGTTTGATCGTTGTACGCCGCCCCGAGCTGCCTGTGGCAGGAGGGGGCGGTATAAAAGCCGAATAAATAAATAAATAAGGCCATGTAAGGCTTTGTAGGTCAACACCAACACATTCCTCACAACAATTATGCCCATGGTATGGGCACACGCGCATGGCGCCATTGCATGGCCTCACATACTCTGAGTGCCCCTACGTCACCCTGCACTGGCTCTCCCTTACCCCACGTGCCAACACATTGCCACTATCTGGCCATATAGCTTTGCCGAGGCACTTATAGGTAGTAAATTCATCACCCATTTCAGCTCTGGGCTCCTGGTGGATTAGAGCCTTAAAAATCATGGCTGTGTGAATGAATGGGGCTAGCTCATTCCTCAAGAGCTCACTACGGTGTTTGAGAACATCCTGCTGATTATGTTCATGCTTCCCAATAATTTAACTCCGAGTCAGGAGGATGTGTGCTATTACACCAGATCTGGCCGGAGTCCCAAATTAATTCACAATACCTTCCTAGCTTGAATTGCCACAGATGGAAGTGATGACAAGTCAACCCAATTTCCTATGTGATCAGTGTGTTCATTAAAGGGTAAGTGTGCAAGAAGTGATGGGCCCGTCAATCATCCTCGCTAGTCGCTAAGGGAGGCAACGGGAACCATATTCTCATGCGACAGCAGCAGCAGATGAATTTCAAGGCCGATACGGAAGGCGTGAGTAGAGCATGTCAAGAAGAGTTCCCTCCCTGAAGCAAGAGTTGTGTGGCAACAATGTTCTCTACTTCTGGGGCTTCAGTGTTGTTGTTTTTTTGAGTGAGCAGCATCATGTTGGCACAGTGTTTGGTTTGTTGTTCAGCCCCATCCCACCCCACCCCTCATTCCTCCCTCCTCACATCTCACCTCTTCCATCCTGGTCCATCCCTTGCTTGCATTCATGGCTTGCTCTCACAAAATGCTTTCATGCCAGGCCCCTGTGTATTCTGAACCACCCCCACCCCCAAATTCTGCAACTACAAAAGCCAAATCCAGATTCTGCAAACAGAATAAATTATATAAATTAACCAATCCTGAAATATATGCAAATGAGTTTCCCAACATGACATTCCATAAATTTTGAACATCTTTGGTGCTGGGACCTCCCACCAATGAAAGGCCCCGCCCAAGCTTGGGGGGCTTGGGCTGACAGTGTGCCCAACTGAGACCCTTTTCACATAAGACCCATCTCCATGCAGTTTCGCTATATGGAGATGGGTGGAGGTGCCCGTGGGAATGCCGTGGTGGATGGGTAGGGGTGCGTATGTGTTCCCACACTACACCTATCTCCACCCGTCACCCACGCACGGAGCAATGGGCTCCAATGCAGGTTGCTCCATGGGTGGGGGGATGGGTATGCATGCGCAGTAGGTAGAGATGGGTGTGCGCCCGTGGGAATGGATGCACACCCACCTCTACCCACCGCACGCGCACACCCATCCCCCTACCTGCCCACCGCGGCCTGAAACTCGACCAGCCCATCTAAGTCCCATCATGCTTGAGTCGGGTCACACAACTGTGCCTGTTGTCTCTCTGCTGCCAGGCTGCAAGTGAAAGAAACCACCCTAGATGGAAGAGAAATCTTCTTCTTTTGCCATTCTCTTTTCTCTTCCCCTATTGTGTTTGCTTTGTTTTAAAGGGAAGAGGATCGGAAATTAAGAGCCATTCAACTCTAAATTGATTTTCTCTTCTTCCCAAAAGAACAGTTAGTACCATCCAAGACTATAAAGTAAAGGCTTCCCTTATAAAAGTATAACAACCACAAGAAGAAAGGAAAAATCTTTAAAGTGAAAGTCTTTTTTAAAAAAAGTTTTCAATGTTTTTTATCAGTTTGTCTTTCATTCCTCTTTATAATGAAAACTTAGAAAGCTTTCAGATGGGAATTGTAGTGGGCGTTTGCCATGGAAACTAAGTAAACTGAAGTTTCTAATTCATCGGAGTAAAAACACAGGTACTAGTAAGTTTGTTTTTAACAGATATTATTTGCATTGTCAGGTAGCCTTGCAAGTACCTGAATAATATCCATGGCCCAAATGGGTACTCACATTTTTGGGTTGTTGGGTATTCCATTTTGGGCATTTTAGGGTTTGGTTTTGGTTTTTCACTATTTCAGGCCCTTTTTAAACAGGGAGGGGGGCAAGTCTGTGGGCGGCGGCTGGAGCACCACTCACACCGGCGATGTGTGGGTGCGCGCATAGACGGAAGTACACCTATCCCCACACATCCCCAATTTCACTAGTTGCTCCATGCGTGGAGGGTGCGTGGGGATGTGTGGGTTGTAGGTGTGTGCACCCCAGCACCTCGCATTTACATGAGACGCTCCCCCGCATGGATGATGGGTGCCCATGTGCGGGAGCGTCTCGTGTAAAAATGGTCAAAGTTATATCATGTTTGGCAATTGCACATGTGCAATAGTGCTAATATTGCCAAAATGTTGAAACCAAAATACCAACATAACTGAACTGAAAAAGATTTTAAAAAACAATAAAATCAACCCCCAATAACCAAACTGGATACCCAAGAGAGCATAAACAGATGCCAGTTATTACCCAAGCTGCCATTTTCAGTTTGGATAGGGTATAGCTGACCGGTATGCCATTTTGTTCAGGATTCATTTGAACTCTGCTACCCACCAGCCATGAACCTCTTATTATTCAATCCTGTAAAATGGTACCGTTACCGGGATGTATTAACAGTTCTAATTCCCTGGGCCCATTTCCATTCAATCAATGCAGTGTAACACAACAGGGTGTCATTATAGAAAGCATTGTACAAGACAAGGAAAAAATAAAGAGACTACTCCTACCCACCCCAAAATCTAGGTCAGACAATTGAGAACTGGAGGATACAACAGGCAGAGGGGAGTAGCAAAGGGAACAATCGGACATCAGTGGTCAGCATGAAAGGCAATAGTCTCAGCACATTGGCAACATTAGCAACTATTTTATTCAATTTTTTCATTGCATGAGCAATGTGCCTGGTGCTGTACAGTCATGATTATTACCTGCCCAAGGGGGAGCTTACAATCTAGGATAGAAGGGGGGGCATAGGGAGAGATAAAGATGCATACCCATTTTACAGATGAGGAGCTGAGGCTGAGTGACACCGCCACCTGTGGCCACGCTTACCGCAGCTTGGCCACGGGCGATGGTGTTATGTGTGTTCCCACCTACCAAATAGTAACCATGGGTGGTAGCAGAAGTAACCCTGGCCTCTGGCAAGGCTAACCTGGGATGTGCACTGGGCTCCCTGCCAGCGCACATCCCAGGTTAAGCCCTGCCATGGTCTGGGGAAGCCTACCCCGGACCATGATAGAGCGGGCCATCACATCTGATGGCCTGCGTCACCTAACCTCAGCCAGTGGCCATAGCAGTTTTGGGCAGGCACTGCAACCTCATAGACCACTGTACCTGCCTGTCAGGGAGGAGGTGCGCTGAGCAGCGCAGGGGGCAGGGCCGTGTGGACCCACTGTCATGTATTTTGATATTCTTCCTTGCCAAAACTTTGCTTCAAAATGCTGATTAGAAGAAATATGTGTAAGGAAATGCTTGCATGTAGAATTCCCCTCCGTGTTCGCCGTGGCGGTGGTTTGTTGGCGCCCCTCCCTCCTGGGAACAAAGGAGGTGAGGGGGATAAGAGCGGCCGCCGGGACGGAAGAAGAAGCTGAGGTTGCCATGGCAACCAAAACTTAAGCGGCCGGGACTCTCACGAGAGGCGGGAGTCCCGGGCGCCATTTTAGGCTCCCTGCATTGCGCTGCATTCGACTGGGCGCAGGCAGGGAGCGCAGACATGCACCCACCCACCCACCCCATAACAAGGCACCACTCCGAGTTCAGACTGGTCGCGCATTAGGATCGGAAAGGAATTTTCCCTGAACCTAATTGGCAAAAAAGGGCAAGGGGTTTTTCACCTTTCCCGGAGTGAATTGCTGATTTGAGTTGAGGGTGAGGACACGGTTTTACGGGTGGTAGGCTGAATTGTCGCACTCTGGCGGTAGGGTGACTTCAGGCCAATTGTTAAAAGTTGTAGTTGGTAGCATAGGGTTTGAATAGAAAACATCTCCTTAAGAGATGGGCATAGGCCATGCACAGCCGCTCAGTGCGGTCCACTGTATGGGCAGCCCAAGGGTGGGAGGCGAATGGCCAGACCCGCTGCGCGGACCATGTACCAAACAGTAGGTTACGGTGTCCTCACCCTTGTTGTTGTTTAAACCCCACCCTGACGGGCAAAGGGGTAGTTACGAACAAACCGTTCCGGCCCGGGGGAAACCCAGTGGTCGGGGTAGCGGGTAAGTTAATAAAGTTAGGTGGAAGTTAGGGCACAGGAGGATTCCCCTCGGGCTTAAGCCGAAGAGGTGGAAGGAAAGGGGACTGGTAGACTGGCTAGTGCCGGGGTTGGTGGGGGGAACCTCCTGTGGTCTGGGTAACAGTTAGGAACAGGAGATGGATAGGAACCTAGTTTAAGGGGGGAAGGGAGAGGGCTACCCCTTCCCCCCCTTTTCTTGATTATCAATAAAGAGTGCGGCTGTTTAAACCCAATTAAGTATCCTCGTCTTCTTTGGGGGGTGCGTCGACAAATCTGTCTCTGGTTGAAACCAACTTTATAGATGTGTTAGCAGTTGCGAGACACAAGCAAACAGCAAACAGCTGACTTTCAAGATGCTGACCAGCGGAGACAGTAAATAAGGCAAGTCTCTGCCATTGTTAGTGAAGTTAGTTATTATTTACTTTAGCCTGTACTAGAGGTTTCTCTGTTTGTTTCTATTCAGTTCCTGCCTGAGATATTTATAATCTCTGCTAGAGTTTCGTTAACTTAGCTAGTTAATCAGCACATAGTGGCTTAATTCAGAAATACTTAACTGCACAGAAAATTTGGCATAAAAATGACCCTTCAGGAAAAAGAGGGGTAGAAGTTCTTTGAATTCTGGAGTCTTCTCACCACCTGGAAGAACGGGCCTTGAACTGGGTAACTATGAGACCACTGAACCAGTGGCGGCCCCTCGCTTTGGCGCTGGGGGCACTGACCTACAGCAGCCCCCACCACCAAAGCACCCACGCCCAGCACCATTTTGGATGTGCATGGGCCCCCAGCACCGGCCCAGCACCATTCTGGATGCGCCCGTGCGCATCCGGAATGGTGCTGGGACAGCGCTGGGGGCTTTTGAGACCCGGTGTCTCTTCAGTGCATGCGCACCAGCCGGGGAGAAAGACTTTCCTCCCTAGGCTGGTGCGCATGCGCTGGAGAGACACGGGGGCCGGGGGGGGGCTTTTCTGTAGGTCGGCACTGCCGCCAACCTACAGAAAAGCTGTACGCGCAGCTTGGGGGGGGCGTGGCCAGCTTGGGTAATGGGTTCTAATGGAACCCATAGCCCAAGTTATTTCAATTGTCTAGAGGAGCGGCTCAAAGCTGCCCCTCTCGGCTCCACTGCGGCTGCGCCAAGCCAGGTGCAAAATCTGCGGGCGGGCGGGGTCTCTCAGACCTCACTCCCAGCATTGCCAGCGGCCACACGCATTCCTGCTGCAGCCAGCGTGAGCAGGTAGGTAGGGTGGTCTGGTCTGGGGGGACAGGGGAGTGGGGTGGGGGTGTGGGCACATGGGGACATGGGGGAGACACATATGGACATGATGGGTTTGGGGGGACATGGGGGAGACAGATG
>QEPC01012762.1:6128280-6148239 GCA_003113815.1 Sphenodon punctatus
TGGGGTGGGGGGACATGGGGGAGAGATGGGGCATGATGGGGTGGGGGGACACAGATGGGGGAGACTCAGATGGACATGATGGGGGTGGGGGACATGGGGGAGACAGATTGGGGCATGATGGGATGGGGACACAGATGGAGGAGACACAGATGGGGGGAGAAACAGATGGGGGACACAGATGGACATGATGAGGGGTGGGGGGAACATGGGGGAGACACAGATGGGGGACAGATGGGTGGGGGCACATGGGGGAGACAGCTTTTGACTCTGTTCCCCGAGCTAGACTCTGGAGGAAATTATCGGCATTGGGAATCAACGACAAGCTTTTACTTCTGCTAATGGAATTATATTCTAATAACCAAGCAAGAGTAAAGACAGGCCCAGAAAATCAGCTGAGTGGTAATATCCCTATCAAGAGGGGGGTCAGGCAAGGGTGTGTGCTGGCCCCCCTGTTGTTTAATGTTTACCTTGCAGGTCTTGTTGACTTTATGGGGTCGGAAAACACCCATGCCTCAAATGTTGGGGATTACCCTCTCAATATGCTACAATTTGCAGACGACATAGTCCTTATCTCCCAGACTGCTATTGGATTGAAGCATCTGATTCTTAAATTGGAAGAATACTGTTTATTGAATGAGTTGGTGGTCAATTCCCAGAAGTCTAAGATTATGATGTTCGGTAGCCATAAGGCCTTGGTCAAATGGGAGTATGCCCAGCAGCCACTCGAAGTAGTCCAGTCATTCACCTACCTTGGGGTCACCTTTTCATCAAGTAGTACCTACCTGGTCTAAACATATACGGGGGCGGGCAGTGAGGGCAACACAGATTGCAGGTTCCGTAGGAAAGGCAGCCAGGATATCCCGGGGTGTCCCATTCTGTCCCGAGCTGCATTGCAGGAGGGGGCGGGATATAAATTTGTAAAATAAATAAATAAATTCTCAACTTTTCTGGGTGTTTATAGAACCAAGGTACTTCCCTCAGCGGTTTTTGGTTTGGATGTCATTCCCCATCCTATGACTGATCCCTTGGAGAGGGCACAGACTAGATTTCTGCACCAAATGCTCCAAGTGCGCAGTCTTAAGGGCAGAGTCTGGCATGTTTTCTCTTCAACTATACGCCAAACTCGCTTTTATCCGCTACTGGGTGAGGCTACTCTCCCTGCAGGAGGGCTCTCTTCCCCGTATATGCCTCCAGGAGGAGTTGCTTTACCTAGGCCCCAGGGGATATCTATGGCTCAGATATTTGGGATCCTTGTTCCAGAGCTATGGTTTCTCCTTTAGCTATTTTGCTGGTAGAATGTTGGTGGGGATCAAAAGCAAAATACAGACCCAATTGGAGGACATTGATCGGCAGGCAGATTTAGCTGTTATAGGGAATTGGAGGGTTGCTCCCTGGCTTAAGTCGATAAAGCTGGTATGGGGCCCAGAGACATACTTAAACGCTCTATTAAATCGGGCCCTCCGGAGGCGTTACCCCCTCCTGTGCTTCCAGCAGGTCTGGACGGCCGTGCTGGAGGGGAGTCACAGGGGGGTTACTTACGCCAAGCGTGTATGCACCTGCTCCCAAGGGGGCGTCGAAACAGTGGACCATTTTTTACTAATCTGCTCACATTATAATGAGCTCAGGTCAGCCCCACTCTGCCCAGCTTGGATTTTTTTAACCGGCCCCGGCCCACCTGACTAGCCGTGGAGGCCGGGAGTTGGTTGGTCGGGATGGCCGGGTCAGGCTGGGCTGGCTTGATGTGGGGAGTGCTAGAGTGGGAAGGTGCCCGCCGGTGGTTCCACTCAGTTACCGAGAGGAGTCGCTGCCGGGCACCTTCCCTGGAGCCAGCCCTGCCTGGACCAGGTCCAGACTGGGGGGGAAGACTCCTCCACAAAGTGGCGCTGGGGGCAAGCCGAGCCATGAGGCTTGTGAGTGTGACCTGGCCCGACGCAGACTGCTTTATGGGGCCTCTCCCTGCTTACGGTTGCAACGTGGACAGGGAGGGGGAACGGGCCCATGCAGCAGCTGGCAGGGCCCCCAGCAAGCTCAGGTGGCAATTTAAAAAAAGAGAGAGAGAAAAAAGCTGGGGGGAGGGTGGCTTAGCTACCTTGGATATTGGGCCCCCAGCCAGTATGGGCCCTGGGACGAATGTCCCTGTTTGTCCAATGGTAGCTACGCCCCTGAAAGGAGAGGTTTGAGGAGATATTTGGGGGAGGACGTCAAGATAGCTCCGCTAACGTTTACAGGGAGCTTTTTGACATGACAGAGACTGTGTGGGAGGCAGCTCAAAGGTTTTGTCAACAAGGTTCATAGGTGGGCAATCGGGGCTGGCATCATTAGCAAGAGTGGGGACAGAGCCAACTGCAGGAGAACATATGACAGGTGGTCGCGAAAGGACCTCGAAAGCAAAGGCATGTAAAGTAAGGGGAAACAGTGGAGAAATGAAAAGAGAGAGGTGGTGTGATCAGGATGGTAAGCCGGGAATATGACCAAAGCTGCAGTATTTTGAATGGAACTAAAGGGAGCAAGATATAAAAGGTTTGGTAGGATCCTAATGGTCTCAGCAGGCCACCCCTGTTCTGACATGGCTACCCCCAGAAGACCAAATCTTCTACATTACTGGGAGTATCCCTGGCTGACCTGGAGAAATTGAGGCTTCCCCTGGAGTCAGAGACTCTGGGTCAAAACCTGGTATCTCTAGATGAAAGTCACCTTCCAGAGAGGTGGCAATGCTAGTTGGGTTTCCCAGCCAAGAGACACTTTGCCCCTTATGAAGGGTGATAATAGACATGAAGGAGGGCTGCTAAGGCCCACCTTGGCCAGAGATCCATCATCATGTCTACTACCGGGCTGCCAGATGTGGGCTCGCTACTGTCCCGGTCTGGGTAGATAGCCAGCTGGCCCGCATGTGGTTCCCCCAGAAGATCCTGGACCCACAGCCCAGGCCAAGAGCCACCCAAGCAGGCTAACATGGGCCATAGTGGGCCTGCATGTCTATTTGCAACCCCATACCCCACTGGGATTGGGGGATGCCATGATGGCCATGGCTGCCCATGATTGGCCTCCATGACTGCCTGTCATGGCAAGGGGTAGGCTACGCCAGGGGTGGGGTCGCCCGGCCATGTTTGTTTGTTCCCTCACTGGGGTGGGTGGAGCATGGGAGGTCTCTCCAGTCAGCTCAGTTGGTCGCATGTTTGATCTGCGTCCCACCAGGGTCGGCCCCCACTCCTGGAGTGTGTAGCCGGCACAATGGCTGTTTGTTTATTTTTACCCGACGTGCCTCGGCCATATCAGAAAGGGATCAGAGAATACCATCCACCTTTATAGATGGTCCTGTCTGTCTGGTTAGTATTCCCCTCCAGGCTAGTCAGCAGGGAGAGTGGAGAATCGATCTTCATGCCTCCTGCTAGAGCACGTTGATCATTCCACATCCTTAAATGCCAACCAGATGGAGGCTTTTTGTTTAAAACCCTTAACAATAAAACTTGCTATTTCACACTCGGCCAGCAAGAGAACGAGACTGAAGTTAATGGGAGATGGTGACAGGCAGAGATTCAGTGAGAAATGTCTGTCACTATGGTCGTTTTGACACGGACGCCACCCACCCATGAACACCCATTGGATGGGAGACTGTCCGTATGAACGTCAATGAGTGGGTGTGTACACTCCCACGACCCACCCACCAATACCCATCAACATCCACAGAGCAGCTGGGAAGGAGCCGGCATGCTCCGTGGGTGGAGATGGGTGTTCAATGCTCACATGTCCGTGTAAACGGCAAAACACGCACATCCACAGGAAGGTTCCACTAAAACCACAGAGACATGGCTAGAGAGGCCCCGAAGGAGCCCACAAGCAGACACACCCACCGGGGGTCACACAGAACGCCTGCCTGGGAGCCCTTAAAGGAGAAGCCCACGAGGACATGGGTGTGCCGGCTCCCAACATGTGAGGCAGAAAAGCCCAAGACAAAACAAAGGGAGCCAGCACAACGACACGTGCGGGAAGGGGCAGGGTAAGTGGACGGGGGGCACCCCGGGATGCCATGGGGAGGGGGGGCCTGGGCCAAGAGCACCAGGGAGGGCGGGGAGGACAGACACTGACAGCACACCCTTCCCAACACAGGACAGAGGGTGCAACACATCCCGCCACCACCCACATCTCACCCCACCCACAGCCACAGGGCCCAGGGAAGAGAGTGATCTGGAGAGCGTGGTAAGAGCAAGGGCACCCACCCACCCAGGGGAGGAGGGGAGGGAGACAAGTCCCGAGCACACGCGGGCAGCTGACAGCTACACCGTTCCCCCGCCACAGGAGAGCACCCAGACCCAGGCACACAGCACCACCGGGGAGACAGCCAAGGAGGACCTCTGTGGCAGTCAGGTAAAACAGCGGGAGCCCCCCAGGGGGAGGGGGCTATGGAACACCCCAAAGAAGCCGCAGGGGTGCAGCAGGTAAACAGCTCACCACCATGCACTCCCCCAACAGGAGACCACCTGCTCCACCGCCACAACAACCACCGGGTGGGCCCCAAGCCGCCAAGCTGGATGACCCCCTACATGCAGAACACAAAAGGGGGAACCCTGGTCCAGGCAGGAGACCCTGGACTTCATATGCGTGTGGGGGGCCAAAAAGGTACAGTACAACCTGGTGTGTAACTACAAGACCAAACAGGTCTATGAAGCCATCGCCCAGGAGATGCAGCGGTCCGGGTACAATAGAGACGCCACCCAGTGCATGCAGCAGGCAAAGGACTTGAGGTCCAGATATAAAAATATCAAGGACAACAATTTCAAGTCTGGCCATGCCATGTGCTCAATGGAGTTCCAGGATCAGCTGGATCGGTTCCTCGGCATGGACAGGGACATCATGGCCTCCTGCATCCATGGCACTGCCTTCGTCAGGGGCAGAGAGGGTCCTAACACCCCCCCTGCCACAACCACTGGAACAAGGGAAGCCCTCAGCCCCTGGTGAGGCCAGCCAGGATGCAGGAGGGGACACCCCCGTCCTACAGGTGGAGGAGGCATCCCTGGAAACAGAAACTGGAAACATCACCCTCCGTGTGTGCCCCCGAAACCCGCAGGGACAGAACCCACAGGGACAGGGGGTGCACGAGGAGTGGACTGACACCAGGGACGCCCCCCAGGAGGCAGAGGAATACGATCCAGGTAAGAAGAACACCACAGGGCAGGGGGGGAGGGGCCCATCCAACAAGAGCCAGGGCACCAGCCAGGAAGCACAACCAAACTGACAGATCAAATCTGCTCACTCAGCTCAAGGGGATCTGGAGGTGCATGAGGAAGAGGTGGTGGTGACCTTGGAGGAGGACATGGAGGAACCCAAGGCCATCCTGGGGCCCGGCGACCAGGAGACCGATGGTAGGTACACACAGATATAGGTACAGTGGCGGGAGGCAGCGGGGTGACGCTAGGTGGACAGGGGCATGGCAGCGCTACCAGCCCCAACCCCATCCATGAGCCAGTGAGGATCGGGCCGAGGGGACAGCGAGGAGTGGGGCTCGGAACACCAAAGGACAAACAGTGGGGACAGCACAGGGGAGGGGGGAACACAGCTGTGGAGGAGGACAGGGGGATGAAGTTGTGTCGGGGATGGGTGAGAAACGCACACAGGGATCAGGGGATCAGGGATGGGGCCAGCACCACATGCCCAAGCAGACATGGGAGCAAAGGGGGAGGCCGACAACAGAGCCAAGGCCTGGGAAGGAGAGGCTGGGGGTCGAGATGAGATATGGCAGCACAGCCCTGCGAGCCGGAACAGATGAACAGGGGGCCCATCCCCAAGCTAAACACAGATACCCTTTCCATTTGCAGAGGAGCAGCCCGGTCCAGCCAGGGGTGCAGCTGCCAGGAGTGCGGAGAGGAATCAGGAGACGTGGGCCCGCAACCGGCGGAGGAGGGAAGACCTAGGGAGGGAACTGCTGGTGGAGACCAGGTGGCTGGCAGAGGCACAAAGCCAGGAGCAGGCCCCAAACAGGGAGGTACAGCTAGGGGAGGGGGAAAGGAACTGGGAGCAAATATCGGTTATGCTCACCCGGTCCCGCACAGAGCACCTGTGGAACAGGTGCCAAGCTGCTGCCCACCTCTGTGAGCAGCACCTGGATAGGCAGGAGAAGGAGAGGGTCTGTGTCACACTGGAGGGAACTGCTGCAAGGGCCTTCAGAGAGAGGAAACCATGGAGGCCCTGAGGTGCATTGCCCAGCATGACACGGGCCCAGTAGCCGTGGTAGGAGGGCAGGCAGCACATGAACACCACGGTGCCCTCCCACAGGTGCAAGTGCCCCCTCCCCAGCTCCTCTGACAGCCCTGGTTTCCCCAGCAGCAGGCCTACCCCGTACTGGGCCACATAGGCCACCTCCTTCCCATGGCCCCCTAACACCACCAAAGGGGGCCCCTGGCCAGCCCACCTCACTCCTGATTCCCCTCCAGTACCCTCCACAACCCCCCACTCCCAGGCCTCCAGCCACTCCAGAGCATCCCTGCACCCCCAGCCATCCAACCACCAAGGCGGGCCACCCCACATACACAGGTAAGCAAAGGGAACAGGTGGTGGACAACTGGCATGGGAGGAAGGGGGAACATGGGACATGGCACCCACCCGGCAACATGGAAGAGCTATAAGGTAGCAACTGGAGGTGGTGATGGGCATAGGGAGCTCAGGAACAGGAGCACCAGAACGGGGACACGGTAAATGACTAACTGCTACCTCTAATGCTGTGTTCCATATCCACAGGAGCAACCACCAGACCCTGCAGTGGAGCAGCCGGTGGAGGTAGGAGAGCCAGGTCCGGGCAGCTGAAGGTCCCAGCAGGCAGTGGCTGCCAAGTTCCGCAGAGAGGAATCCCCTGGTGGTGTCATGAAGAGGGGACGGAGAAGACCCCAGAGAAACTGACCCCAACCCCTGTACATATCCTCCAAATAAAAAAAGCATTAATGGAACATGTCTGTCTGTCATGGACATGGCCCCGACTCTTCTGTGCTACCGCGATTCGTGGAATTTGCGTAGAATCCTGCCCTAGGTAGGATTAGTGAGGAAACTGGGGAAATCCCCATGGGATTTCCCTTCCCTGCCAATGAGCCAATCCAGGACCTGCTTTAGTCAGGCCACAAGCCAATCAGGGACTCGCATGGCCTTTATAAAGCAGGTCCCTCCCACTTACCAAGCCACTTCGCCGAGGGACCCGATTGCTGCCGCCGCTGCCTCCGCTCTCCAGCTGCAAGGATCTTCACTGAGGGACCCGGTTGCTGCCGCTCTCCAGCCACAGGGATCTTTGCCAAGAGACCTGACCGCCGCCGCTCTCCAGCCGCAGGGATCTTCGCCGAGGGACCTGGCTGCTGCCGCCGCTCTAGCCGCTGCAGGGATCTTCGCCTCCGCCTGCTCCAGCCGTAAGGTAAGCAGGTGGTGGTGGTGGTGGGGTTGTCCTCCTGGGTGGGGGGTTCCCGCTGTGCCCTCTGCTTTGCCATGTGTTGGGGGGGTTCCTGCTGTGCCCTCTGCTTTGCCATGTGTTTGAGGGTGGTTCCCACTGTGCCCTCTGCTTTGTCATGTGTTGGGGGGGTTTCCACTGTGCCCTCTGCTTTGCCATGTGTTGGGGGTGGGTGGGTTCCCACTGTGCCCTCTGCTTTGCCATGTGTTGGGGGGGTTTCCACTGTGCCCTCTGCTTTGCCATGTGTTTGGGGGGGGGGCTCCCGCTGTGCCCTCTGCTTTGCCATGTGTTTTGGGAGGTGGGTGCCTGTCCTGTTGTGCCCTCTGCTTTGCCATGCCCTCTCCTCTCCTCTTCTCTATCTACACCCTGTCCCTTGGCAAAATTATTGCCTCCCACGGATTCCAATACCATCTCTATGCTGATGACACCCAACTCTATCTCTCTACCCCCTCTCTCTCCTCCTCTGTCCGCTCACGCCTCGTCGACTGCCTCTCTGATATCTCCGCCTGGATGTCCCGACGCCAACTCAAACTGAACATGGCCAAGACTGAACTCCTCATTTTTCCTCCGTCTCCCTCTGACCTGACTGTCTGCATTGATGGGGTCACCATCCGTCCTGTTCTCCGTGCCCGCAGCTTGGGCTTCATTTTTGACACGCACCTCTCCTTTAAACCTTACATTGACTCTGTGGCCAAATCCTGCCGATTCGCTCTCCTCAACATTGCCCGCATACGCCCCTTTCTATCTGTCTCCTCGGCCAAAATCCTTGTTCATGCCATGGTTATCTCTCGCCTCGACTACTGCAACCTCCTCCTTGCTGGCCTCCCTCGCTCCCACCTGTCCCCCCTTGTGGCGATCCAAAACTCTGCCGCCAAGATCATTCACTCTGCCCGTCGCTTCGACCATGTGACGCCTCTCCTCCTCTCCCTTCACTGGATCCCCCTTCCGGAACGTATCCTGTTCAAACTCCTGGTTTTCACGTTCAAATCGCTCCATGACCAAGCTCCCCCTTACCTCTCGGACCTAATCGCCCTACGCGCTCCTGCGCGCGCTCTCCGCTCTTCCGCTGTCCCCTCCCTCGCTCTCCCTCGCTTCTCCTGCTCGCCCAACCGCCTTCGTCCCTTCTCCCTCGCTGCCCCGCATGCCTGGAACTCCCTCCCTGCCGACATCCGCCTCGCCTCCTCCCTCCGCTCCTTCAAATCCCTCCTCAAGACCCACCTTTTCCATGCTGCCTTTCCCAATGCCCTCTAGTCTTTCCCCTTGCTCTTACTGTCAGCCCTCCTCTGCTGACTGCTGCTACCGACCATCTTGTAACCAAGCCAAGTACACGCACCTGAGACTTCGCATCCGCCTGAATGTTTGTTTGTCTTCTCCCATGTCTCTCCCGCTGTCCCCTCTCCTTGTCTCCCCCTCCTTGTCTTTTAGATTGTAAGCCACAGGTAGGGACCGCAGCTGATTGTATGTTCTGTACAGCGCCAGGTTGTTACTGGCGCTTTATAAATGTTTAATAATAATAATAATAATAATAATAATGCATTTGGGGGGGTGTTTCCCACTGTGCCCTCTGCTTTGCCATGTGTTTGGGGGGGTTCCCGCTGTGCCCTCTGCTCTGCCATGTGTTGGGGGGGGGGTTCCCGCTGTTCCCTCTGCTTTGCCATGTGTTTTGGGTGTGGGTTCCTGCTGTGCAGAATTTTGAATTTTGGGTCACAGAATTTGGGGGGGAAATTTCCCGAAGAATCGGGGCCCTGGTCGTGGAGTCTGTACTGGGGAATGCATGTGAAGTGAGGGAGGCAGCAACAAATCACAGAGGTTACCACTGCCAGGGAGGTGGGGGCTAACAGATGCAGGGCTGGCAGGGCAAGCAGCTCACACCCACGCCCTATCGAACAGGTGCTACCTTCAGGGCATGGACAAGGACACTGATGAAGGGGCATGGACTGCCGACCACAGGAAGGGATGAAGGGGAGGGAACAAACAGCTACCTGCAGAGACCTAGTAACCACCTGGAACCGGATAGAGAGGGGTAAGATGACAGGAGTGATGGGTGTCGATGTGGAACAGCACGCCAACACCACCCCATCTCCACCAACAGGTGGTGGTCATGGTGAGGGGTGCCCAACGGACCAAGGGTTATCACCACCCTGAGCACGACAGCCAGCCATCGCCGCCAGGAGAGGTCAGGGCACACAACAGGGTGCCATACCACACAGTCACCACACGGTTGGACAGGTGTGAGAGAGCACGCACACACCACCATGACCAATAGGGCCCCACTACCGGGCATGGCACACAAGAGGTACTATAGGGTGCCCATAGAACAGGTTGGTTGGGTGCATCAATGGGCAGCCCTGTCATGGCATGGGAGATCACAGACCCAATGCGGCACCACTGGTCAAGAAAGACAGAGGCAGGAGCACGGATATACAGTACACTGTAATGGTGAACAAGGTACAGGGATATGGGGTGGACAGGAGGGGGCTGCCTATAGGCAATGGTCAGTCCCCAGCCATTTGGGCAACTATAGGGCATCACGGTTTTCCTCAGAGATCCGCCTGAAGGTCCCACCCTGAACATGCTGGTACAGGGGCACAGGGCTCCGTCTCTGTGCAGGGGGGTGGGGGTAGTCCAAGGGAGCCCCACCAGTCTCACAGATGTTATGGAGTATACAGGCCTCCAGGACAAGGATGGGGGGGTGTTGCAGTCAAACTGGCTCCAGTTAAGCAGGTGGTGCCACCTCATCTTGAGCAGGCCAAAGGTCCTCTCCACCACGCACCTCGCGGAGGCCAGGTGCTCATTGAAGAGCACCTGAGCTGGGGTGTGGACAACGGGATAGGACCTCATGAGCCATGGGGTCAGAAGGTAGGTGGGATCCCTGATGACAACCGGAGCCATGGAGGCACCCTCGATCTTCCTGAACATGTTCGGGGCTATCTCCCCATCAAACATCCTGGTGAAGAATGGGGAAGAGTGCAGGATCCAAGCATCGTGGCTCCTCCCCGAGTGGCCTGTGTACATATCAATGAACAGGCATTGGTGGTCAACGACTGCCTGCAGGTTCACAGAGAACGCTTGCTTCCTGTTCGGGTAATCGGTCTTTGTGTTGGGGGGGGCAGAATATCGGGCTGTGGGATGCTATCAATGGCCCCGATGCAATGAGAGAAGCCCATAGCCTTAAAGCCCCGGATCACTACCTCCAGGTTCCGGAGCTGGATGACCTGCTCCAGGAGCAATTTGACTAAAAGGTCGCTGACATCATGGAGTGCCCTGTTCACAGTCACTCCCCCCACGCCGAACTTCTTACCCACGCTCCGGCAGGAATCGGGGGTTGCTAGGCACTACACTGCCATCACAACTCACATACCCGGGGGTAGGGGGCAGTGCATATTTTTTTTGTTCCTGCAGAGGTGGGGGCTGAGTATCTTGGTGATCCGGGTCAGCAGGGAGCGGGTCATCCAGAAGTGATCGATCCACTCCTCGTCGGTCCAGGTTGCAAGCATGTTCTCCCACCAGCCATTGCTCTGTGACCATGCCCAGGCCATCCATTGAGTGGGTAGGGTCACTTGACACCCATACATGTTGAGGGGCAACCTGGAGAGGAGGCGGATGTGGTGCGATGCTACCATCCCCACCATCGCTTGGCACTGGCCTTGATCCTCCGCGCCCATCCAACTGTTGCCACACAGTGCAGGTTGGCTGATCTCTGGCAGCATAGACCATGGGTATACCAGCGGAGGGCTGGGCGCAGGAGGTCAGCCATTTGCTCTGAGATCGTGGGGTGTGGGGGTGTGTGGCAGTGAGTGTGTCAGGTACACAGCTGTCCCGCTGTGCTGGGAACAGCTATGGCGGCCCCTTGATGGTTTCCTATCCCTACCTCCCCTGGGCCCTGTGCATCCTCCCTGCATGTTATTGAGCAGGGATGGGTCCGCACTGTGTATGGGATAGTGGATCTCAGACCCGCCGAGACCAGGTGCTATCAGCTGACCAAGGTCACCCTCCAGAGAGTTGCCAGCTGCAGCCCCATCGGAGCTCAGACACTGTAGCTCATCATCCACTTTGGTTGCACTCCGGTTCGCGGCCCTTGTGCAGGCCGTGTCCAGACGTAGAATGGCCCCTGGAACCGATTGCTTGGTAGGGGAGGAGTGGCCGGTGTGTGCCACCATGCTGCTGGGAACCCTGTGGCAGAGCAGCGATGTCCAGCTGTTGGTGAGTGACCCCCATGCCGTGGGTGATGGCTTCAATCTCCTGTCCCATTACATGTGGCTGTTGGGGCACCCCTTTGGGGGTGTGGAGTGCCAGAGGTGTGCCATGGAGCTCGGTTTTGTGCCCCTCTGCTGACCTGACCATGGGCCTCCACCCGCCGTTGTGCTGCGATGGGAACCCTGGGAGCTTGCTGCTGTTTGCCAGGTGGCAGGTCATCAAGAGTTCGGTCTGGCCCTCCAGGCTGGTGGGCCGTATGTAGTGAGCTGCTACGCCTGTGTCATCCTGCGTGCCCGTGGAATCACTTGCTCTCAATCTGCTTGCCAGGCCCGCCTTGGTGAGCTTGGCTTGCTCCCGCCTGATGTTGGTGGGCCCTTCCTGACCAGGCATCCCACAGTGCTGGAGAGGGCTGCCTTGAAAACTGTGTTGAGCCGTTCAGATGTCGGACCAGCTGCTGCCACGAGACACCCCCTCCTGTCCCGCTTCATGGTGGATGCCCATATGCATACCCGTGGATACCTCCAGGGCCTCTTCACCTAGGATTGTCTTGTCCAGGGGCCCATGTTCCCTGAGCACCTGGTTCCAGCGCCATTTGCTTTGGCTGTGACTGCTCAAACAGTCTCCTGTTTGAGACAGAGGACAGCATCTCCTCACCAAACTCCCATCATCTTAAGGACACAGATGTCATTTCTATTTAACATCTTGCTCCCAAAGGAAAATGCCGCATCATGATTCTGAGCCCTACGTTTTGTCTACTTTCCATCAGCAGGCAACCCAAGAGTTCCAAAATTATGAGTCAGTCCTTCCAAAATTATGAGACTGGATTGAAAATAATGAGGTTATTAAATGATCTGTTTTGGTGAGGGAGACACAAATTGGGCTTTTCCAGCACTCTAATCAAATCTGAAGATTTTTTACTATTAACAAATCTTCAAATTTGATTTAACTGAATTTGAATATTTTCTTGAACTTGCATTTTGTTAAGTTTGATTAGTTTGATTGCAAATGAAATCAAAGCTCAATTAGTTCTAGCTCAAACTTCAAATTTGTTAAAAATCCACTCGTCCAATGTACTTTGGAGTGCACCATTTCAGAATAAACCAATCCCCAAATTTATCACAAAAAAGTGAATCACTAAAATGATCACGTTAACAAATATTAAATACTAAATTAACAAACTAATGCTAAATATCAAATTAATGACACAAGTCACAACCCCCTTCCAAACTTCTTTTGCAAACTATGTCAGTAAGACAAATTTCTAAATCAAATGTGCATCTGGGAAATCTTTTGAATATCCAGACCACGTTCAATATTAATTTCTCCCCTACATTTTGGGTACTTCTCATGTTGGAGTTTCTAAGTTTTTTCAAGCTTTTTATTGTAATTATCAGGGCTAGAAATTAACTTTTTTAAATGAAAGCGGAGCGCCTTCATAAATACAAGGCCAATGCTGCAAATATTGTAAAATCCTCACGAATATCTTAAGCACCAGCAATGATGAGTGTGCAGAGGATATTTTGTACACGCATATCAAAGCCACACATGTCCCCCCTCCCTGTGATGGACCGGCGCTATTGCTCCCCCCTTAGCCATGCTGCTTGCATCCTTTCACCTGCGTGACCCATCCGCCTCCCCATCTGTCTACTGCGGTACGTTCTGTGGGTCTACTTACTGCCGCTTTCCTGCCACGTTTTACTGCCAAACCCTCGGACCCTGTGGACAGGCTGAACTGCTCCTTCCGTGCACCCTGGGGTGCTCCCCCACCCCTGTCCCTGGCATCTGCTCTCCCTGACTGGTGTAGCATCATACAGGTTCCTGTGCCAATAAACGTTGGCCTTGTAGGGAAAAGTTATGTGTTTGGATTAAGTTTCTATTATATTGAGGACCCAAAGGGTATGGAATGTTGTTGTTTTTATCTTTGTATTATTTGCAATGGCTTTGACCAAGCAATAAAAAAAATAAAAAAGAAAATGTATAGCTGCCTCTGTTCTCTTGCTGTGTCTGTGGGTCCGTCCCCCCGGCTACTGTAGGTGCTGGTGCTGGTGTCATGGGTGTGGTTTGTGGGGGTTGGGCCTTGGGGGGGGGGGATCAGAGTGTTGTTAGGGCGGGATGGTTGCTCCAACAGGGGCACCTTGCCATCATCATGCTGGGCGTGCTGCTGTTATGGCTATCTGTATCTGGGGGGTGGATGTTAAACCAGAGCTCTGGTGCTGTGCGGTGCCCGTACACCTTGCAGGCTCTTGCAGCTCGTGGTTCATATTAGCTGGGTGTTACTGTGCTGCAGGGCCCTGCCTTTCACCCCTTTCAACTGGCCTGGGGGTTTGGGGACCACAGATGGTGGGGCCACGGGGTGTGTGGATGGGCACTGTGCTGTTCCGTTGGGGTTGCCCGTGCACCCCAGCGCTTACATATGGGGGTGGTTCCTAGCTCTTCCAGGTGGGATGTTACGTGGTATGGGCTCTTGGCTCTCTAGTGGGTGCTCCCTCCATGGTCTGTCACTTCCCACCCTGTTGTTGCTCTCCCTAGCTGTGTTCCCCTGGCTCTGTGAGTCCCATGGCATGTTTCAGGACTTTGATGTCTCCCACAGAAACCTTGTGCATGGCTGGCCGTGCATTGGGGCTGTGTGGTTGTGCATGGCTCCAGGTGCCCGCTGTCATCACCCTCCACGTCACCTATCTCGGTGGTCTGTCCCTGGCTGCCTCCGACCCACCCCCTCGGGTGGTTTTGCTTGCTGCACAGGGCAGGGTCTTTCCTTCTCTCCGTGTGCTACTGTCCGTTCATATTGGCCTGGCCTTGCTCTGCTTCTGACCCAATGATGCACTGTGTCTACCGCCCCCCATCGGCCTCCCAGTCCTACTCTTGCAGCCATGGAGGGACACCATAACCGGAGAGCTCCTGACCATGAGTCTGGGCAGCCCTCTGGGTGTGGTCCGCCTCCCTGTGCGCTCCCTTGGGCTCCGCCACTGAGGGCAGTGGCTAGGAGGGCCCGGTGGGAATGGCTGGACTGTTGTGAGCTTTCGGGTGGTGAGCATGGTGCTCCCCCCTGTTGTTGCTGGCTCCCCGTCCCCATCTCCTGCTTCCTCTTCCCTTCTAGCTGCTCTGATTGTGTTCCTGATGGTGCTGCGGCTGGGGGAGATGGCTGGTCAACTCCAGCGGGTGGCTGCTGAGCTTCGTGCTGGGGCCCGAGTCTACCAAGAGATCCGTGAGTTACCCCTGTGTGTGTGTCTGTTCCCCCCTCCCCCCCAATCTGTGTGAGCTCCCTGGATGTTGCGGCCTGTGGCCTGTCCTACTGGTGCGCTCCCTCTCCTCTAGTGCAGGCGATGATTAATAAGAGGACCAGGGAGCAGGAGGAGGTGGTGCAGCTGTTCCTGCATGTGCTGCAGTGGGTGCACCTCTTGGACCGTGCCCAGGCAGATCGCTGGAGCTGGTTCCGGGGTCATAGGCCCTACTGAGGGTTTGGATCTGCCCCACCACCCCAGCTTGTAGCCACACAGTGTTGGTGTTTGTTGTGTAAAGTTTGGTTTGCTTAGTTCCCCCTGGTGTTCTCCTTTCCTCTGTTGTACCCCTCTGCGCGGGCCGTGTCTGGTTGGTGTGGAGTGGTATCAGGGCGTGGGTCCTTTGTTTCCCCTCCACCCCCCACTCCCCGTGGTTGTGCCCACCTGTCATCTGGGTCATACCCCCTCCGCTGTTTGCGTGAGTTCCCATGTCTCCCGCCTCCCTTCCTGAGCCCTGTGCATCCCTGCCCTGTGTTTGTTGGGCTGCTGCTGCGTTGCAGCCGGCTTGTGTTTTTTGGGAAGCGCCTAGCCGCTCTGTGTTCTCCGATCCTGGCTCCCCCTTGCACTTTGGCACCTGCCGCCCTCAGCCCAGCTGTCCTGTTCCTGGCGTGTTGTTCCAGGATTTGGAGGTTTCTGTGGGTGGTGGTCCTTGCTGGGGTGTGTGTGTGTTGGTGTGGTCCCCACCCATTTTGGGGCTTGCTTGTTCTTCCCAGTGGCTGCGCTTGCGCCCAGCCCTCCTCCCCCGGTTGGGGTCCCCTTTCTCCCTCCTCCTGCTGGGTTTCCCTGTGTGTTTGTGTGCACTTTGGTGTGCGGGTGTAGTCTGGGTTCCTAGGGGTCTGTGGCACCCAGCTGTCTGACCTGTGTCTTCGGGCTTGACTGGGGCTGCTGCTTTGTATTTCTTGACATTCCGGCTCCCTCCTCCCCTGCTTGCTCAGAGGCTGGCAGTGTCGGGGTGGTGCTGTGTGCCGCAGCTTCGTTTGCCTTTGCTTGGCCATGTTGTAACATCACTGTGCTGCGCGTGGTTTCCCCTCTGTGCAGTGTATGGGCGGTCCGTGTAAATACATCATGGGTGTTTGCTCGGTGTGGACTTGGGTAGGGGTGTGCCCCCGTCTTTCCTATAAACACACACACACACACCATGGCGGTGTCCATGTAAATGTCTCCCTGTTCGGTGGCCATGGGTGTTAGATGGGTGTGCTCACCCACCCATCTCCACCCACCTCCACCCTGCAACGCTGTTCATGTAAAAACAGCCTATGTTTTTGTTTTTTTAATATTTCTTGTTGCTAATTCAGTGTTTTATGCAGGGACTAGGAGCAGGTTGATGGGCCTCTACAAATTAAATCCCAGAGCAGCAGAATCTCTCCATACTGCCAAAACAAGAACACCATTGCCACCTGGACAGCCAGGTAATTGAGGCTCTCAGTCTGGTGTCCACAGTCTTCTCCTCTGAAACCAAATGTCCAGGATTGGGAGTGTCTTCTTTTTTCCCCTCCTGTTTGTTTCTTGCTGTATCAGGTGGACATTTTCATTTTCGCTGATTAAAGTGATGCAGTTAGCGGGTCTAAATCAGGGGTAGTCAAACTGTGGCTTTGGAGTCACTGCCTTAGTCGCCTGAGTCTTATTTCATTGCACCCAAATCCCAGGAGCTGAATTGCAGCTGCTTCTCAGAATCTCAGCATCCAGAACCACAAAGCACCGCTCCTTCAGCCAACCATGAAGCAGGAGAAATGGGAAGATGCGGGCAAACAGGCCAGGACTTAGGGGAATGTCTCCTAGGGCTTTGGGCTGCATTTTCTGGGGGTGCGGCAATCCTGGCGCCAGCTCTGCCCCGCTCCGTTTTTCTTTTTCTCCCTGCACAGCCGAGGCTGCTGCTGCTCTCAGCCAAAGCCTGCTGCCTGGATCTCCATCCCTCACCTGCCTCTGCCATCTGCCTGCTAGTAGTGGACACACCGATCGGACAGAGAGTTCCAGGCAGAGAGAGGACGGACTGACCAGCCTCTGCACCACCCGGAAAAGCTCAGCTAGACGTGACTTCGTGGAGGCTATGATGGAAGCAAAGAACACGTTCTTTGCTGCCCACACAGCTACAGCACAGGCTCTTAAACTAACTCTATTCTGCAATTGATCAGCTTCAGCACGAGTACAGCACCGCCGTTGCTCCAGCCGCCGTCCCTCCTGCTTCATCCATCGCAGGTCCTCTGTAAACCAAGGGGACCTATGTTTTCGACATTCAGGAAGTGGTCACCTAGGAGCCGTTCGGTCGATGGCCTCAATCAGCAAGGCCATATTGTATAAAATACAATAATATATATATTAAACACTAAAAGCTACCCAATAAATTAAACTGGGGGTAAAAAGTCATCACCCTACCACCCTAACCCATCCACCCTTCACCCCTCCCCCTCACCGAATGCCTGGCGGAACAGCCAGGTCTTGCATTTTCATCGAAAGGAGAGAAAGTCCAGAGCCAACTGGGCCTCCATTGGAAAGGGAGTTGCACAGCCTAGGTGCAGCCACCGAGAATGCCCTCTCCAGAGTCGCCCCCCGGGATACACGAGGCACCTCCAGGAAGGCACCCCCAGCTGACCGCAGGAGCCGCTCCCGGGCTCAGGGATTGAGGCAGTCCTGCAGGTAGGTGGGGCCCAGACCGTTTAGGGCTTTATAGGTCAAAACTAACACCTTGAATCGGGCCCAGAAGACTATCGGCAGCCAGTGCAGAGAACGGATCACAGGTGTAATGTGCTCACGGCGGCCTGCTCCTGTAAGGAAGTGAGCTGCCACATTCTGCACCAGTTGCAGTCTCTGGACCATCACCATAGGTAGCCCCACGTACAGTGTGTTATAATAGTCGAGTCTTGAGGTAATGAAAGCATGGACGATAGTGGCCAGGTCGGAGTCTGAGATATACAGCCAAAGCCATATACATTTTTAGACATAACAGCACTAGTCGCCACCATGCTTTGATCCTGCCGGTGGTGAGAGCCGTGGTAGGGCTAACTTCAGGATGTGCGCTGGCAGGGAGCCCAGCGCACAACCCAAAGTTAACCCTGCCACGGCCTGGGGAGTACTCTGCTCCTGCCCGCAGCAAACATCTGGTGGGCAGGAGTAGACATGACACCTCCATAGGTGACCACACCGGAATTAGCATGGCCACCTGTGGTAGTGTCACATTTGAAAATCCCCTTAGTTTCCCAGCTGATATACACCCTACCAACCCCTCTCCAAACATACCCTTTTAATTACCAGGTACATCTACTTAAACATAACCGCTCTCAAGGGTACAATGAAATTAGGGGTGGTCTTTCAGATGCAAATTCATATTGGTTTATTTTCATTTAGTTTCCCATAAATTATTGGATTTAAATGCGGATTGGTATTATGAATAAAAAATAATTTAATTTTTTTTTTTAATTACTGCACATGTGAAATATGGTTTCCAGACTGTTCTCACATGCACAACCTTTTCCAAAATGGTGGAGGCAGCATTGCTGCCCTTCTTAAAAAGGGCAGCTGGTCTGCACATGCGCAGAATGGCTGCCATGCATGCGCAGAATGGCTGCCCTTTTGCAAAATGGCAGTGACCGTGCCGCCACCATTTTAGAAAAGGACACGAATGCGCAAAATGGTCCAGTGGCCACATTGCGCATGCACAGTAATTTAACATTTTTAAAAATTGTATATATATTTGCTGTCGCGCTCTTTTGGTTTGGTATGGATTAATCTGTAACAGCCCATTCCGTGCAGTTACGGATTTAATTCAAATTCGAATTCCCACTCCTAAACAAAATAGAGCATACAATCAACAATTGTCACCCCTTACTTTAACAACTGAAAAGGTCTGTGATTTAATAGCAACCTTTTTCTCCTTTTGCAAAGTCCCTCTCTTCCCCTCTGGTGTTTTTTAACCCTCCTGTTTTCAATTATTCTCACCCTGTCAGTTAAAAATTAACCCAGTGAAAGAAAACATTTGATGGCATGTTGGTGTGATATATAACTTGTTAGCCCATGCGGGATAACATCATTTTCTAGTGTTCATAAATTCATCCCTCGCTATGAATTTCCTGCTGTTCCTTTTCTTGCATCTACACCATTTCCTCCAATGTCTGCCCTTAGTACTGAGGAAATTAATACCAGTGGTGTTACCATGTACTCTGTGCTTACTGCTCTGTCAATAATTTAATCTTTCAGCTAAAAGTTCATGTTTTGGCATTCGCTCGATGGTCTTTTAATAAGGTAAATAAAATCAATTCCTTTGGACTTGTTCGGCACATTTAGAGAAGAGGTGCAATTGCAAACCAGGGAGGAAATTAAAATCCAGCACGGCTTTGGCTGTTCTTGCAGCAGTCCAAATGGAACTCCAGTTCCTGCTTCAAATCTTTCTGGTGTATGTTTTACCTAAGAGGATTAATGTGCTCCATAGGGAATATTGTACCAGGGTGGGAGATGGTGGTGATGATGGTAAATATTATTATAGAGCCCCAGGAGCTGATCTATAGTTAAGGCAGCTGGAACACTGGGTTAAAAGCATAAACATTCTACTTGGTATAAAATCTGAGATGATTTATCATATCACTGAATTTTTGTAGGAAGGATCACTGGGCTGAGGGGTAGATTCTGTCCAAATTTCAGCCCGATCTGTTCAGAAACAGATGAGTTATAGGATTTTGGATTTTGGAGGCAAAACTGTTTTTTTTCTGTGGTTTGTGACCTTTTTTGTTGACACAGGGTATTTTCAGACATTACGGGTGGGTGGTTCACCACAGCGAACCCCCAGGGGGGGTGAATAGCACAACCGCGGCCCGGGGTGGAAAAACGACCCAAACAGACGTGACGGGACCGGGACCACGGCCGGGAACCGGGCCGAACCATCGCGGACCAGGGCAGCACAACAGACGTGCAGCCGAACCCCCGCCGGGCGCAAAACTCCCACAAGGCACCGGGCAGGGGCGGGACACAGACATGGCCGCCTGAGGGCAAACGAAGCCAAAAGGCACACAAGGGAACGCCCACACAAGGGAAACGGGAAGGGAGGGGGGAAGAGGGAGAACAGGCTGACAG
>QEPC01012762.1:6153395-6165202 GCA_003113815.1 Sphenodon punctatus
GGGGGGGGGGATTTCCTAACCCCCTTCATTTTCATTTTATTTTTTGATTAATTTTAATTTTTTTTAAATAAAATACAGATCACTGTACATGCACAAAATGGCCACCAGCCCATTCCTGATGGACATCCTTACACTGCATATGATAATGTTAACTCACGCTCTGTGATAGTAGTATGTTGTATTGTCTATTTAAGGGAGCATGAGTTAATGCTATCGTACGCAGACTTTCAGCCACCTCTGTGAACACATCCTACTTTTCTCACTTCACCAATTCTTTTGTTCTCTTTATTTATTAGTAATATAACTAATATAACTTCTTTTAATTTTAAAACTAATTGTACAATTTCAAACATTATATAATGTTGGGATAATCTTACTATGGCTACTGTTTTATGGGCCGTATGAGTGTATCGCTATACTTGTATATTTTATAGGAGGCAGGGGGGACATCCATTTAGAATTGTAATTTTAAAAAATTGTGATAAAGTTAGTTTTTTAGAAGCTATTTTATTTCAATTTTTGATTTTTAGTTGTTTTAGTTGGGGACAGCAGGCAGCAGTTTCTATTGACAATTTTATTTGGATTCTGATTTAGTCTTGGTGTTCTTGTTTTTTGGTGCTGTTTTATTGTGTATATTTTTGTTATGACTTATTGTCGAAACAATAAACTTATCATATTATGTAGTTCCCTGTAAAAATCCCCCCTCTTGAAAGTCATGAAAATATACATTTTAAGCATTTAAAAAAAACATGTATTAAGTGTTTTCTTCAATGATGCACTCACTACCTACCGCTTGATATCTGGTATACCTTTCTCCCCATGTCTTTGATCAAATAGATACCAGCTGCATCAAATTCTGAAGATTTCTCTACTAAAGATCACTCTTTCCTGTACAAGGAGAGAACACTTCAAGTTTGGGTTTGCCCCCCGCCCCCCCAAAAAAAACCTTTTTCAATTTGTATGTATTTGCTGGATCACTAAATACTAATAGTATCTTCAAAAAGGGGACCTATGCTGGAATTCACTGCAAGTAAGTATGGCATTTGAGAATATTTCTTGTATAAGAAGGAAAATCTCTATTTTGAATGTCACAAGGCAAGTCTTCTGCTTTAATAAATGTTATGTTTAATCATGAAATATCTTTTTTTAGATCATGATGTGCCATAAAATAAGCCATTTTTACCATGAAAGAACACAGTGCTAATCACGTTTCTTTTTCTTGGCCTTAAATCTATTAATCTCAGCTACTAAAATGAGAGATGTTTGAGAAATATGGATGTGTAAAATGGGCTGAGGTCATGTTTTTTCATCTTAAAAGGAGCTTATGTTTTATATTTTTGCTGAGTCCAAACGAAATATAACTTCACAAGTGACATAAGAACATAAGTAGTGCCATACTGAGTCAGACCAATGGTCCATCAAGTCCAGCATCCTGTCCTCCGACAGTGGCCAATATCGATTGCATGGGAGAAGAACCAACAGTCTCAATGGGCAATCCATTCCCCCTTGTTCACTCCCAGCTCCCAACAGTAAGAAGTTCATCCCATAAGCTACTTGGTTAATAGCCATTAATGGACCTACTCTCCAAGAACTTATCCAGACCTTTTTAAAATCCAGCTATACTACTGGCCTTGACAACATCCTCTGGCAACAAATTCCGTAAGTTAATTATGCATTAAGTGAAAAAGTACTTCCTTTTATTTGCTTTAAATCTGCCGGCATCTAGTTTCATGGAGTGTCCCCTAGTTCTAGTACTATTTGAGAGGGTAAATAACCGTTCCCTATCTACTTGTTCCACACCACTCAAGATTTTATAAACCTCTATCATGTCCCCTCTCAGTCTTCTCGAAGCTGAAGAGACCCAGCTTGTCAAGCCTCTCTTTGTACAGAAGCCGTTCCATACCCTTTATCATTCTCGTTGCCCTTCTCTGTACCTTTTCACAAGTTAAATTCCTTACCAACTTTGTAGGGCAAAGAGGAAATGACTGCACTTTGGATAAGATCCATACAAAGGAGCTCTTTACCTATTTATTTACTAAGAGTGCCAAGGACGTCTTTCTCCAGGCACATGGTGACTTTAGGCATGTAACAGAATTTGATCCTGGGCATTTCAGTGTGATTTCATATAAATGTTTTATGGCTTATGGTGGTTTTAAATCCTGGCCAATTGGTGGTATTTCATGGCATTCGACTTCACTTGCATGTGATGACAATAAATGGCATGTGATTTAACTTGGGCTTTTGATGGCATATGATTTCACGTCCGCATTTGTTGGTGTATTATGGCATTTAAAGGTGTGTGATTTAGGAGGGGAGGGAAGGCAGACTTGTGATTTACTGTCATTAGGAAAAGGGAAAAGAGTCTTTGGGTATTTTTTAATGAGACTCCCCCACGCATGGACACTCACCGTCCACATGGGGGAGCGCTCATTTGAATTCAGTGTGTGAGGGTGCACGCTCCCGTGACCCACGTACTTCCCACCCTGTCCATGCACAGGGCACTCCAGGAAAATCCAGAGTGCCCCATGTAGGGATGGGGCAGGCGGTGCACAGCCAGGGCAGCTGTACGGGGGTCGGGGGCTCATTTGAAGCGCTCCCCCATGCACAGCGCCCACGCTCCCCCCTCATAGATCAAGGACCCACACCCACCCCATCTCATGTAAAAACACCCTTTGTCTTGTCAACCAGTGTTTCTATTAATAGAATTTGACATCACTAATTTGTTTTTACTCATTTTTCACCTGCACCTATGTACACTAATGTAAAGATAGCTCTTGTAGGATGGGAGACAAAATATATCTGGTCCAGGGTAGCAAAACAGGTTGGGATGGACCTACCCACTCTCAGGTTTTCACAGGGTAATTTCAGATGTTACGAGACCATGGTCAACCACAGTGAACCCCCTGTGGTGACCGAAAGTCCCATAACGTCTGTAGTGAGTTCCGCCAGATGTTCACCACGGTGCCTCTCTGGCGGGAATCACAATGACTACGATTCTGGACCTCCAGTCGCCCAGAGGTCCAGAATCATGGTTAGCTGGACCACGGTCCAGGATAGGTGGAAAGTAATGGCTGTTACCTTCCGCTGGCCTGGATCGTGGCCCAGACCCTGATGTGGGATCGGGCGCAGCGGCCTGATTGGCTGCTGCATCTGCCTGTCTGCCGGAGGGTGGACAGTCAGGGGACATGGGGGGGCAGGGCTGTGTGCCGCACGGCGCGCCGCACAGCCTCACCCCCTCCCCGAGCCCCTGTAGGAATCAGCCGGCACATCTAATGGACGATCGGACTGATTCCTTTCTGGGATCCAAAATGGATCCCGGACCGTCTCGGCCCGCCACATCTGAAATTACCCATAAGCATACTGACGAAGAGAAATGAATAATCTCTAAGCCTGCTGCTGTACTGTGTATGTGTACTACTGGCTTCCCCCCCTCCCCTCCCCTCCCCTCATGGCTCTGATTCTAACTGACTGTGGCTTTGGGAAACTAAGGCAAAGCATCAGTTGTGGTATCCAATGAGAAATGCTGAATTGAGAGGGAAATTGCTAAGTAATAAGAGCCTTGGGTTTTGTTTGCATGCTGATTAATACATCATAATTAGCCCTATGATTATGTAACGAGTTGGCAAGTATGCAAAACGGGTCTATATGTGATGTTTACTCATCATATGGTCACGTGTTTAAAAACTGTTGGGTGTTTAAATTAGGCAAAAGTTCACTGGCCCAAGAAGGGTGAGGAAAAGGGGATGAAAACAGAAGGCTGATGGCCTCTACTTTTTGATCAAACTGGGACAAAGTGACCCCACCTGCCTCTACTGCCACTGCCATCCTGGAGGGGTCACAGGAGGCCTGACACCGTGAACCTTGGGAGTGCTGATAACAGCAATGACAGGCCTCTCTAGGCCCCAGCACGGAGGTAGTAAGCCTCCTGGTGCCCCTCCATAGTGGCAATCCAAGGTCTCCTCCAGAGCTCCCAAAGTAGCACATCTGGAGGGTCCTGCTCCCCACACAACACAGGACAGAGGGTGACTGTACCAATTACCCCACCTTAAAGCTTGCCTTGACATGTGTGTACAAAATATCCTCTGCACACTCATCATTGCTGGTGCTTAAGATATTTGTGAGGATTTTGCAATATTTGCAGCATTGGCCTTGTATTTATGAAGGATCTCAGCTTTCATTTTAAAGACTGAGTCTCTAGCCCTGATGATTACAACAAAAAGCTTGAAAAAACTTAGGGCGCTTTTAGACGAGACAAATTTGCGCATGGTTGGTAAAAGAATGCGCCTGTTTTCACGCTCGTTTAAACACCTAAACCGTTTTAAGTGCACATTTGCCATGATTGTGTAAAAGTCTAAACTGTTTTGAATGTGGTTTTTAAATAATGCGCATTTTTTTAAAACCAGTTTTGAGCCTCTTTGATGATTTGGGGGTGCCAAAACCAGTTTTTAAAATGCACATTATTTTAAAAACACATTCAAAACGGTTTGGGCTTTTACATGATCATGGCAAATGCGCATTTAAAATGGTTTAGGTGTTTAAACGAGGATGAAAACAGGCAATTTTTTTCTACCAACCTTGCACAAATTTGTCTCGTCTAAAAGCACCCTAAGAGACTCCAACATGAGAAGTACCCAAAATGTAGGGGAGAAATTAATATTGAACGTGGTCTGGATATTCAAAAGATTTCCCAGATTCACATTTTCACATTTGATTTTAGAATTATAATATTTATTGGGCTCAGCCATCGCTATAGCCAAAACAATACACAAACAAACAAACAAACAAACAAACAATAAACATATATAGACATGTATAACAAGGTAAGATACATAAGAAAGGTACAAAGTACCCTAAGCACCTAAAAATACATCACAAAATGAAATACAAATACCTCTAGAACAGCTTTAACTTTTCAATAAAATTAATTCAAAAAGTCAGAAAAGTCAACCAGTAAAGAAGAGGCAGTTTAAAACCAATGACGAATTCCCCTATCATAAATTCTCTGGGACAATAAAATGATCCATTTTACATAATTCTAATAAACTTATCACGACAACAAAAGTTAATAATCAAGGCCCACTTATTTCCTCAAACCCAAGTTTGGTAGCGCCAAAAGAGTGGCATCACTGGACAAGCTGGCCCAGCAATTGTAATTTTCCTTTTATACTAGCCCTCCTCCTGGTTGCCAACCAAACAAAGGATGCAATCTTAACCAGTTCCTCCCTACTAGAGAGAGAGAGGAAGAACATATAGTATCCCTTTGACTCAAATGTCATACTTTCCTTAAGGAGTAGGGCCAACCACGTTACCCTCAGGGCTGAATAATAAGAGCAACTCAAAAGGAAATGGTCCGTTGTTTCCACTTCCTTGATGCTGCAAGTGCAGCATCGCTGGTCATATATTACCTTGTGGTATTTACCCTCCAAGACTGCGGTCTGCGCCAGCTGAAAACGAAGCTGCGTATAACTCCTCCGCAGTCTTGGATTTACCAGATGATCTAAATAAGGTTCCAATGCTACATCATGCTTCAATTGGCTCAAAAGAGGGGCCACCCTCCAGCCAAAGATCGCCCCGAGGTCTTCTTGCTGTGAGATATCCCACAATCTGGTGTACCTCCCTCTTTATAACAGATAACTGCTTACCAACAAAATATCAGAGGGAAAAACCCATATCACCAAGGAGAGCCCCCAAATAGCTTATCCAAGTGTAGAGTCTTGGCCCCAAATTAGCCAACTCTTCTCTCGGACATTGAACCAATAAATGGGATTCCTGGAGTGATAGGATCCTCAACCAGAACCTAATATAAGACGTTATTGCATAAGTTTCAATTGAAATAATACCTGTTTCAGTCCTCAGAATGGCCCCTGGAACACTGGGTCCAGTTCCAAGCAAATTCCTAAGAAATATATTTTGGACTTTTTCCAAGGTATCGATGTTAGGACGTGGGATCAGTTCTATCCCAAAGGCAGCTGCAGGGGGGATCTTAGCTTGGTAGACTCTCAAGATAGCGGATACAGAGATCCCCTTGGAAATACTTGCAGCCCTACCTAAGGCTCGAGCTGCCTTCGAGGCCTCGTTGGCTCTGTTCTGGAGATGTGCGTTCCAAGTGCATCTAGAGGTGAAAATAACTCCTAGATATTTATATACAATTTGACCACTTCCATGTCCCCAATACCAGTCTTCCAGCTAGAAACTTTAGATTTCTTACCTAAGATCATAATCTTGGATTTCAAGGCATTAACCTTTAACCCATTGGTCTGGCAGTACAGTTGCAGATTCCCTAGCAATCTTTTCAGGCCTCTCTCTGTCTGTGAGAGCAATACAATGTCATCTGCGAATTGCAGTGCATTTAATTGAGTTTCTCCCACCCTAGGTGCATGAATGTCGCTAGATCCCAAGGATTTGATTAGATTGGCTACATATAAATTAAAAAGGAGTGGAGCCAGGACACAATCCTGGCACACCCCCGTTGATACTAAAGTAGCTGTCTTGCCGAGCCAAATTGCCGCGTTTAATTGCAGCCTCATTATTAGAATACAACTGAACAATGGGTAAAAGCAACTTGTCACAGATTCCCAGAGCTCTGAGCTTTGCCCATAACCTTGCTCGGGGAACTGTGTCAAATGCCTTAGTTAGATCAATGAACTCCAAGAACAGTTTACCCTTTTTAATCTTATGATACTTAAAGATGATATGTTGAAGAATATAACAACAGTCAATGGCTGAATGGCCTATCTTGAATCCAAACTGTTCCTGCAGAATCACTGCATTCTCATTAACCCATGACTCCAGATGTTCATAAAGAAATTTAGCATATAGCTTGCCAATCACTGATAATAAACTGATTGGTCTATAGAAGCCAGGGTCCTGTACCTTCCCCTTCTTAAAGATTGGTACAATCCAGCTTCTAGTCCAAGACTGAGGAATCTTCAGGCCATTGCTGACCTTAAGAAATAATTTGGATAGGACCGAAGCCCACCATACTGGCGCTGCCTGAAGCATTTCGGCCGTGATTTTATCACGGCCTGATGCCCTCTGCTGTTTTAGTGATATGATAGCCTTAATTATTTTATTCTCCAAGAAATCTTCCAAGTGCAATTCAAAGGGGTCATATATCTGAGGAGGAATTACCAAATCCTCCAAAGGCACCTGGCAATCCAAATATAGGCTCTTATTAACCCAAACCTCCATTGAAATGGCCTGACAGTTGGATACCCCCTAGGTCTAATGATTTTATTCAGAGAGGACCAAAATCCAGCTGAGTGTCCCGTAGCTAGATCTGTTGCCATTTTTGCCCAGAATCTATCAAAGTACTCCCTCTTTTTACACCTTAATAGACGAGCATATGAGACCCTCAGACAGCTATACTCCTCCCATAGGTCCTTAGAATGATCCCTGGCCCATTGCCTTTTCAATTTGATACGTTTCCTTTTGACAGATCTACATTCCAAGTCATACCAAGGGTTATAGGTCGTCTGCTTTGATCTTATAGGTCTGCCTCCACCAAACAATTTATCGCGGAGGTATTTCAATATATCTTCAAAGCAGTTCAGAACTAAATCCAAGTCTACAGATTCCTGTATAGACTGAACCCATTGGAGAACATTAGCTCCCTGACCGATAACCTGAAACTCACTCATAAGTGCTGCAGGAGTTATTTTCTAGGTTGAACATAGACATCCCTCGGACCAGCTACCAGACTACCAGTCCAATTGGTCATATCCATCTGTAGCCCAATGCTTAAGGTAAGATGGTCACTTTCTGGCCTTAGAGTGAGGCTAACCTCCCCAAACTGCTCCTGCCTATCAGCCTCTACCAGAATTAGGTCCACCTTGCTCCTTGCTTTTGCCTTGTGGGCCCATAAAAGTAAAGTCCCCCACTTTGTCATCAAGAAAATCTTGGTTTGCGACCACCATGTCAAACCTCTGGATCAGTCCCTCAAGCTGGAGCTTGGTAAAAGAAGCACTAGAAAATTTACCCCCCATAGTTTCCAGATCAAGTTCAGAGATGATCTTGGTCCTTGGGTTTTTTTGGTCCAAATTAACATTCCAATCCCCTACAAGTACCAAAGCTGCAGCGGGGAATTGATTGCCCAACTCAAGCATAGTCTCTTCCAAAGCTGGCCAAACGTCTGCTCTATAATAGTCTGAGACTGTGGGAGGAATATAGACATTAATTATGACATAGCACCCACTCGGGTGAGTTCCCAATTTAAGTAAACCTATTTGGTACTCAAACCTTGGTGAGTCCAGTGAGAAAAACGATCCCACCCTAGAATCTGATACAAAAAAGGCAAGGCTGCCTGAAATGCGACCCTTACCGCCTTTCTTCTGACCCCCATGTAAGGAGGCCTGGAAGCCCTCTAAACTCAGGGTATCCTCTTGATTCAGCCATGACTCCTGAAAACAAATGAGATTAAATCTTCCTCAAAACTCTAGCCACTCCTTATCCATAGTTTTAGCTTTTAAACCTGCTATATTCCAAGAGGCCAGGAGAACATACCTTCCCTGACCCCCATAGCCTGGGATTTTATTACCAAGGTATCTCTATGACTCTCTCGCCTATCCCTACTAACTATATCTGATACAGTAAAAACTGTCTGAACATCCTTCAGTCAGGAGGCCTCTGGAGCAGGTTCTACCAAAAGCAAACTTGAGTCCAAAATGACCACATTGCTCTTAGGGACCGCAGTTCTAGCATAGGTTCCTTCAGTGGCCCCCTGATATGGTTGCATAGTCTCCTCCTTTGGGAAACCATTAACTAAGCCATTTAAATTAAACTAAATTAAATTAAATTAAATTAAACTAAGCCTCCTTAAATGGAGAGCCCATCTCAGCATTTGACAGATACTGAGCTGCTGTTAGCACTTCTAGGTGAACTTGAGGACAATAATCCTCTTTAAGGTCTGGAGCCTTAANTCCCTCCTGCTTCATCCATCGCAGGTCCTCTGTAAACCAAGGGGACCTATGTTTTCGACATTCAGGAAGTGGTCACCTAGGAGCCGTTCGGTCGATGGCCTCAATCAGCAAGGCCATATTGTATAAAATACAATAATATATATATTAAACACTAAAAGCTACCCAATAAATTAAACTGGGGGTAAAAAGTCATCACCCTACCAACCTAACCCATCCACCCTTCACCCCTCCCCCTCACCGAATGCCTGGCGGAACAGCCAGGTCTTGCATTTTCATCGAAAGGAGAGAAAGTCCAGAGCCAACTGGGCCTCCATTGGAAAGGGAGTTGCACAGCCTAGGTGCAGCCACCGAGAATGCCCTCTCCAGAGTCGCCCCCCGGGATACACGAGGCACCTCCAGGAAGGCGCCCCCAGCTGACCGCAGGAGCCACTCCAGGGCCCAGGGAATGAGGCAGTCCTGCAGGTAGGTGGGGCCCAGACCGTTTAGGGCTTTATAGGTCAAAACTAACACCTTGAATCGGGCCCAGAAGACTATCGGCAGCCAGTGCAGAGAACGGATCACAGGTGTAATGTGCTCACGGCGGCCTGCTCCTGTAAGGAAGTGAGCTGCCACATTCTGCACCAGTTGCAGTCTCTGGACCATCACCATAGGTAGCCCCACGTACAGTGTGTTATAATAGTCGAGTCTTGAGGTAATGAAAGCATGGACGATAGTGGCCAGGTCGGAGTCTGAGATATACAGCCAAAGCCATATACATTTTTAGACATAACAGCACTAGTCGCCACCATGCTTTGATCCTGCCGGTGGTGAGAGCCATGGTAGGGCTAACTTCAGGATGTGCGCTGGCAGGGAGCCCAGCGCACAACCCAAAGTTAACCCTGCCACGGCCTGGGGAGTACTCTGCTCCTGCCCGCAGCAAACATCTGGTGGGCAGGAGTAGACATGACACCTCCATAGGTGACCACACCGGAATTAGCATGGCCACCTGTGGTAGTGTCACATTTGAAAATCCCCTTAGTTTCCCAGCTGATATACACCCTACCAACCCCTCTCCAAACATACCCTTTTAATTACCAGGTACATCTACTTAAACATAACCGCTCTCAAGGGTACAATGAAATTAGGGGTGGTCTTTCAGATGCAAATTCATATTGGTTTATTTTCATTTAGTTTCCCATAAATTATTGGATTTAAATGCGGATTGGTATTATGAATAAAAAATAATTTAAATTTTTTTTTTAATTACTGCACATGTGAAATATGGTTTCCAGACTGTTCTCACATGCACAACCTTTTCCAAAATGGTGGAGGCAGCATTGCTGCCCTTCTTAAAAAGGGCAGCTGGTCTGCACATGCGCAGAATGGCTGCCATGCATGCGCAGAATGGCTGCCCTTTTGCAAAATGGCAGTGACCGTGCCGCCACCATTTTAGAAAAGGACACGAATGCGCAAAATGGTCCAGTGGCCACATTGCGCATGCACAGTAATTTAACATTTTTAAAAATTGTATATATATTTGCTGTCGCGCTCTTTTGGTTTGGTATGGATTAATCTGTAACAGCCCATTCCGTGCAGTTACGGATTTAATTCAAATTCGAATTCCCACTCCTAAACAAAATAGAGCATACAATCAACAATTGTCACCCCTTACTTTAACAACTGAAAAGGTCTGTGATTTAATAGCAACCTTTTTCTCCTTTTGCAAAGTCCCTCTCTTCCCCTCTGGTGTTTTTTAACCCTCCTGTTTTCAATTATTCTCACCCTGTCAGTTAAAAATTAACCCAGTGAAAGAAAACATTTGATGGCATGTTGGTGTGATATATAACTTGTTAGCCCATGCGGGATAACATCATTTTCTAGTGTTCATAAATTCATCCCTCGCTATGAATTTCCTGCTGTTCCTTTTCTTGCATCTACACCATTTCCTCCAATGTCTGCCCTTAGTACTGAGGAAATTAATACCAGTGGTGTTACCATGTACTCTGTGCTTACTGCTCTGTCAATAATTTAATCTTTCAGCTAAAAGTTCATGTTTTGGCATTCGCTCGATGGTCTTTTAATAAGGTAAATAAAATCAATTCCTTTGGACTTGTTCGGCACATTTAGAGAAGAGGTACAATTGCAAACCAGGGAGGAAATTAAAATCCAGCACGGCTTTGGCTGTTCTTGCAGCAGTCCAAATGGAACTCCAGTTCCTGCTTCAAATCTTTCTGGTGGATGTTTTACCTAAGAGGATTAATGTGCTCCATAGGGAATATTGTACCAGGGTGGGAGATGGTGGTGATGATGGTAAATATTATTATAGAGCCCCAGGAGCTGGTCTATAGTTAAGGCAGCTGGAACACTGGGTTAAAAGCATAAACATTCTACTTGGTATAAAATCTGAGATGATTTATCATATCACTGAATTTTTGTAGGAAGGATCACTGGGCTGAGGGGTAGATTCTGTCCAAATTTCAGCCCGATCTGTTCAGAAACAGATGAGTTATAGGATTTTGGATTTTGGAGGCAAAACTGTTTTTTTTCTGTGGTTTGTGACCTTTTTTGTTGACACAGGGTATTTTCAGACATTACGGGTGGGTGGTTCACCACAGCGAACCCCCAGGGGGGGTGAATAGCACAACCGCGGCCCGGGGTGGAAAAACGACCCAAACAGACGTGACGGGACCGGGACCACGGCCGGGAACCGGGCCGAACCATCGCGGACCAGGGCAGCACAACAGACGTGCAGCCGAACCCCCGCCGGGCGCAAAACTCCCACAAGGCACCGGGCAGGGGCGGGACACAGACATGGCCGCCTGAGGGCAAACGAAGCCAAAAGGCACACAAGGGAACGCCCACACAAGGGAAACGGGAAGGGAGGGGGGAAGAGGGAGAACAGGCTGACAG
>QEPC01012762.1:6174602-6229405 GCA_003113815.1 Sphenodon punctatus
CTTCAGAAGGGACTTCTGAAGCAGGGATTGGGGTCCCTCCAACATACATGCAGCAAGTCCCTTCTTTCTGAAGCAGCGTTCTTAACCTCTGCTGCATGTGTGTGTGTGTCTTTGCTAAAACTGCTTGTAAGTGAGGTTTAAGGTTGTCTGCCTGCTTTTAAACCTGGCAGAGGAGGTGATTATAACCTGCCTAACCTAACTGAAATTGTTTGATGAAGTAATGTAATGTCTATCCAACATTAACCCTTGGAACTCCTTGCTGCTGGGTTATGCCACCCACCGTTGTCCTGGCTCCGTCCACCGTTGCCCGCCGGCCTTACTGCCCCTCCAACCTCAACACCCATCAGCCGCCTCTGAGTACAACTGTTTGGCCTTGGTAATAACTCTTCTGTATGCCTGCATGAACTCTTTGTACAGTTGAAGACTGGCCTCCGGATGGCTTCTGCGCCATCTCCTCTCCAACCTACACCCCAGCCTCTTTAAGTCTGCCAAATCGCTATTGTACCACAGCGGTCTATGGACTGTCGAGATGACTAGGGTCTGGCGAGGAGCCAGGGAGTCGAGGGCTCTCTCTAACAGCTTAAAGTAGCCATCAGTGAGCCTGTCAAGCCCTAGTGGGAAAGGGCAGACAGATGAGTTCCAGTATTTGTAATGAGACCGCTGAAATCCACTGGAATTCAGCAGTCTCCATGCTCGCAAAACAATGGATTGGCTACTGTGCTGCTGGAGGGGTACAGCAGCAGCCACACTGAAACGCACAAGGTAATGGTCAGACCACCCAATCAGGATGACCCAAACATCCAAAATCTTCAAACCAGACTCAAAGAGTAGGTCAAGTGCCCGTTCGGCCCTGTGGATGTTCTCCTGAACCGGTATCTGGGTAAAACCCAGAGAGCATCGCATCCACAAATTCACAGACCAACCCCCCAGAGTTACTGCTGACATGCATATTGAAGTCCTCCAGGACTCCAAAAGCAGCAATACCAGTTCCAAGAACTTGACTCTGAATCCTCCCATGTTTCTTGGGCGGGATCTATATACCATCAGGACCATAAATTTTGGTCCTGCCTCAGTGGCACAGGACGCAGCCAGGCACTCGAAAGCAGTTGCCTCCACAGTGGGCCACCTCGTGCGCTGCAGACGGGATGAAAATATCAAAGCCACCCTACGCCCCTTGACTTGTCATTCTGCACGGGGCTGCCGAATCCCTGAGAAGCCTGGCAGGACTAGCCATGCCAAAACCAGGCCTGTGGCATTGTCCAGCCAACAATAATCATTTCCTCTCCTTTGCTTCCCCCCTTTTAAACTGTTTGAAAATGGATTTTAGGCGGGTTCAGGGCTGTATTTTATTGTATTAATTTTGTGAAGTGCCATTTGACAGGGAGGTGCTATAAAATAAAATGATTCATTATTCTTGTTGTTTAATAATTATACTAATTTTATTAGTGTAGTAATTGGTCCTAAATTGTCCCCATAATGGTTTAGTTATACCAATTATATTAATACTAATATGGATAATAGCATATTCATAATTATACTCCTATTTTATCACCTCAGCTGACTGTAGGGGCAGCTCTTTCTAATCAGAGCAACTGGGATCCCGGTTGATCCTGGGATTTGTGGCCACGGATTGGCTGGTTTCGGCTTGAGCTGGAGAGCGATACCTTTCATTGGACCCAGTTCTGCTGGAGAGGGAGCAGCAAGCGTTCGGGGCCCTTCCTCGGGCATGTCAAAAGTCAGACCCGGGTCAGAACTTCTCTCTTTCATTTGGGGCCGGCATGGCAACCCAGGAGACACATCTGAGCCTTTGGTCTCCGTTAGGCAGGGCAGTTGAGGGGGCTGAGAAGCAGGACAGCGTCTCTCTTTAGCCAGGCAGGGGCTGGCCGAGCTCTGTCCTCCTCCCCAGTAAAGCAGCCCCTGTCACTCCCTGTCTCGCCAGGAACGCACGCACAGCACAGGCGGCGGCGGCTCTGAGCGGGGGTGGGGCTCACTCCTGGGAACAGCTGCCGCCGCTGCTAACCAGCATCCAGCCCCGGCGCTGCCTCAGCAAGCAGGGATCCCAACGCTCCCGGCTGGGCCGGGCCAGGGCGGCTCCATGGGAAAGTGCTGGAGGAGAGCCCGCCGTCACGGGGCGCTTTGATCCCATCCACTCTGGGACTGGAGCCTTTCCCCCCGCGGAGCGAACTTTCCTGCTGCTCCACAGACACGTTCTGGTCTCCAGGCTGCAAGGGGAGCGGGGGGCGGCAGAGTGACCCTCCCACACACGGACGAATCCCCCTTTCAGCAAAGTCCACGGACCCCGCTCTATTTCTCCACTGGGTAAGTCACTGCCAGGCGTGGAAGAGATGGCTGGGGGGAGGTGGACAGGAATGGGGGAGAAGGCAGACAAAGGGGAGGGGGGATTTATTCAGACTAAGAAACGGAGGGGAAACACCTGGAATGGCTCTTGTTTGTACAGAGCAATAATAATAATAATAATCATTAATTTAAAAATATGGGAGGTGGGGGACCGTGCCCCCCCCATATCTCTTCACTTATGGGTCTGAGGGTGGGGGACAGAGAGTGGTTCCAAAGCTGCTCTTAGGCTAGGGAGCTGTGGTCCTAATCCTACCCCTAAAGGAAAGAAAGCCACTCTTGTCTGAGGATGATGCCCAGATAGAAGGTGCTTGGGGGGTGGGAGGGTTTTTTTTGGGGGTGGATAATGGCGCCCAAGGGAGAAGAGAGCCTGCAAACTGGGGTGTGTGTGTATTTTACTATGGTAGAAAGCTCAGCGATTGCTTGATCTCGCATTTTGTTCTGATCCCCAATTCTGACACAACAATATTTCCTTAAGCGAGCTTTGGACGCTCTATGGTGACTCCCCCATTGAGAATCTCACTGGGGAAGAATTCACTCTGGGAATCTGAACCAGTGACTCCTTCCCCTCACTCGCTTAAAACTGGCATGTGGATTTGAAATGAGAGCCTTGCTGATTTTTCACTTCCAGCACTGAGATTGCCTTCTGCCTTTCGACCTGCTCCAATCCTCATTCCCACTCTCCCAACTACATTGATCGCAGTCCTACTTTTGACAAGTCCTACTGTGGCGCTGGAGGGTATTCTCCAAGGCGGCAGAGGATGGGGCGCGGGTGGGGGTTAAGTAGCTGGAGAGTCAGAATCTCACTTCTACTGAATGTGCTTCCTAAATGGTCCCCAAACATTCTACCTGTGTGATCCTATTTTGAGACTTTCCTATACCCCCATGCCTTCAGACAGACATAAGGACATGCAAAATATATCAAACACTGTATCAGTGAATATAATGACCCCATTACCAGATGCCATGACCCCACTTGGGGTCCAGACTCACATTTTAGCAACCTCTGTATTTCAGATCTCACCCTTTTCTTCTTTTCAACCAATACCCTGCTCTTTGAGGATCAAGGAGCTGCTCTTTTATTTTCTAACTAAATTAACAGAGAAGTACGTTAATTAAGGGAGAAGTGCATTAAGGAATCAAATCCAGGATCTGACATGGCTAATCAAAGCTTAAGCTACCCAGCCACCCAGTCAGTGCTGCTGCAACAGGGTAACAAACAGCTGTTTAACCAGTGAGCATAGAGCTTTTCCCTAGAAGCTGGATTAAAGAGCACAAACAGAAGCTTTAGCTTATTTCTGTTTGGTGAGGATATATTGTATGTGTGATTTCTATCTCTGAAAGAACGCTGGACTAGCTGAGACCAAACTGTCAAGAAGGTGTCTCTTCACATTACAATAACCGTGGGGGGAATCAGCTTGGTGGTACATACTATGGCGTCATCCTGTGGCGGTGTGGCATGATGTTCATTCTGTTCTGGCTTTACACTGCCGCTCTCTGGTCTCTGACCAACAGGGGGAGCCCTTTGGGGGGCACGGCAACAAAAAAAGTGATGCCTGAAAGCCCCACTGGTGTGAAATTGACACGGCAAAAAGCACTGCTATGAGGCAAAGCTCCCCACAGGTGGGGAAAAAAGACTCGACAAAGCCTTGGTGAAGACTGACTCTGCAAAGTCCCTTGTGGTGAAATTGATTCAGCAAAGATTCTGCTGGGGAGACAGTGAACAGACATCCATTGCGTGTCATGTTTTTGGCGGCTTGGCGGATCTCTCACTGAGTTACCTGGACAGCAAGCCCCCCACAAACCCATGTTCCCTCCATGGCTAGTTCCCAGGTTTTCTTGAGCAAATGTAATGCTTGCCTCCCATGTTAGTTGGCTGGTACAGCAGCAAGTGTTGCTTGTAGGGATGATCCACATGGAATTGGGCTATCCGGCAGTGACCTACTGTCAGAGACTCCATAGGACAGAAGCCCTCGGATGCAGCCAGATGAGTTGCGGTGCGCCCGATCCCCACACGGCTCCATGGCGAGCATGCGCTGCTGCCACACTGCAGGGCTAGTGTGGGGAGCTGGGCAGGTGGTTCTCACCCCCCACATCCCCAGGCAGCCGGGCTGCTGTCGGAGCTTCCTCCATGACCGTGGCGGGTCCAGGCACCAGCCACACAAGCGGGTGCCCCGCCCTGTCCCACCTCCATCCTTAGCCCAACCAGAATCCCACCCCCGGCTGTGATGTGGCAGCGCGTCATGGGTGACAGCACCTGCCACTCAAAGCCCCGCCATGAAACTCCTGGCGGGGCAGAAGGGGCCCCAGCATACGGGCTGCCATGCCTTGGGCAGCCTTACTCCATTTGGGGTAAGGCTGCTATGCTATCCATTCTCGGCCTTTTTCGGAGGATGCATCACATAGCAGGCAGCTGCTCGCCCTGTGTCACGGCAAAGGGAACATCTGGCAGCAGCCAGCCACACAATGCACTGTATCACGTGGTCTGGCTGCCCAGGGTGGTTAAGGCTGCCCAAGGGGTGGTAGTCTGCCTTAGCCATCTTGTGTGGCTGCACCCCCCCGTCCATGAAGTGTGGGAGAAGCTTTACAATATCTCAGCCCTTATTAGACATTGGGGAAACCAGTGTAAGAATTAGGTTATTATTCTGCACAGCAGGGAATCCACAGGAGAGAGAAAGCCCTAAGCATGCTAGTTGTGCAAAGAACGCTTCGGTAGAATCTTGACACACTCAGTACAGGAAATCCACATGGCAGAGAAAATCCACATGGCAAAGACACCTTACAAATGCGTCATCTGTGGGAAATGCTATAGAGTGAGCTCAGCCTTTATTGCTCACTAGAGATTTCATCACATGGAAAAGAAGAACTATAAATGCCTCGACTGTGGGAAAAGCTTCGTGAGCTCTGACCTTATTACCCAGTGATAAACGCAAACAGATCCACATACTTGAATGTTGGAGCTCATTTGACAGGAAGCATGAGACAGAATAATTTGGGAGACGCTGTAGTATATCCAAAGCTGAGCTATCCGGCCACACTGTTAGTGCTGCTAAATCATCTTAGCAAACTGCTACTTAAACAGTGGAAACAGGATGTGTTAGGTTCAGAGAAACCAGAGCAGCTATGCTTTGCACCTAGACGGTCCATTTTACTGCTGCATTATTTTGATAGGTCTTGAAAGATTTCAATTTTATTTTTATTTTCTGCTTTTCTAGCAGCAGAATTAAAAACATCAAGCTGTTGTTGATTCTGTAGATTAAAAACTTCAAGTTGAAGTGCTTGGAAAGAAAGATTTGGATAAGTTCTTGAATGGTAGGTCCATAAATGGCTACTAGTAAAGTAGATTGGAGGCGGGGATGCAAACTTTCTGACTGTTTGGAGCTGGGAGTGAGTAACAGGGAATGGCTCACTTCATTATGATGACCAATGGGCCATTATTCTGATCCACTATGGCACTTCTTACATTTTTACGTAAAAGGAAATCTGAAGGCCAGGGTTTCAAATCTTCTGTTTTATGTGTGGATAATGTTGTGAGTATGTGACTAATCTCTTTTTAGTCCACCATCAAATTTAGTTAATGGGCTGTTTTATGTTTCCATCAATTTACACAAATCAACATGTTTATGCAAATTAGCAAGGTCATTTTTAATTCCTTTATTGGAGAAGCATTTTTGTACTGCAGTGGCATGTTTGCATTCTCTGAACGTGGGATCTTTTTTTCTGCATTATCTGAGCCAGGTTTACCTCCAAACGTTTCAAGTGCCTAAAAAAAGATGAATGTTTATGTTCTGCTTATACAGTCAGGGAATCAGCCCTCTTAGTTGGCACATGCCGACAGCAGCACACGGACACTGGTTTTCCACCAGCAATTCTAAGCCATTTGAGGATTGCTGCTTTCCGAAATACAATCCTCCACCTTGCCAAGGGTGTCTAACAAAGATTCTTCCTTCTAGAATTAGATAAGACCCATCTGACACCATTGTTGATCACACAGGATGTGTTAGGTTCAGAGAAACCAGAGCAGCTACGCTTTGCACCTAGACGGTCCATTTTACTGCTGCATTATTTTGATAGGTCTTGAAAGATTTCAATTTTATTTTTATTTTTTTGCCACAAGGCTAATGCTGTGCTGCCCCCTAGTGTCAAACGTTAGCCAAATGAGAGCCAGTTTATCGTAGAGGACAGGGTGCTGAACTTGGAAGCAGATGACCCCGGGGTCTATTTCCCATATTCAGCATGAGCTCATTGGGTGCCTTGTTTATATTAGGCTGGACAGCCAACTGTCGGGGATGTTATCGCTGTAGTCCTCATGAATCCAAGCAGGGGGCTGGACTAGATGACCCTTTAAGGTCTCTTCTCACTCTGACTTTGGGTGAAAACAGTATGGCCCGCCTGGGCCAGAGACTCAATGGCACATCTGTTTGTGGGCCGCCATGTGGGCCCACTGCTGCCCCAACCCAGGTAGGCGACTGGCCAGGATATGGTCCTCTGGATGATTTCGGGGCCAAAGGCTGCCCAAGTGGGCAAATGCAGGCTATAGCAAGCTACCGCCATCTCCCAACAGTGATTGGGGGACACAGCAGCCATGGTTGCCCATGATTGGCCACCATGGTTGCCCATCATGGCGAGGCGCTGGGGGCAGTGCTGCCCAGCCATGTGTGTGTTCTCTTTCCCCCCGCCGTGAGGTGGGGGAGGGCTCGCTGACTGGCCCAGTCATATGCCTATCCGTTCAGTGCCCTGACCTGACCTGCACGCTTGTTTTCACCCATTCCCTGATTCTATGAAATATAGATATCCCCTTTCAATCTCTTTTGGACGGAGGTCACTGGGGGGTGGGGGGGGCAGTGTACAGTGACAAAAACAGGGCACAAGAAGTTCCAGGAATTAGGTAGATTGGGAGCTGGATACGCTGGGATGTGATTGTGGAGAATGTATGAACAGGAGGCTGTGAAAACCAGTTCTCTGCATCAGCAACTAATCTAAATGCACGAAGAAAAAGGAAATAATTAGTGATTCCCTCTGCTGCTCAGCCTTACTCATAGGTGTGATTTGAGGGAAGGCTGGGGGACCACATCCCCCTATCCCAGCTTGCTCTCCGTCTGTAGGAAACAGGCCTAGCTCACTCTTCCCACGGGACTGCAGGTGGCAGATGTCGCCAACACTCCCTTTGAAAGAAGGCAACAGGGTGCATGCTCCCCCCCCCCCCATCCTTCAATGTCAATACCTCTGTAGCTTTGGTGAATGCCCCCNCCATCCTTCAATGTCAATACCTCTGTAGCTTTGGTGAATGCCCCCTGATTCCAGCGTGGGTGTGAATCTCCCTTGCGCTCACACTGCTTCATGTTCTCAAATCCCACTTTGAAGGAGGTGATAAGTGTGACCATCCTTGGGTGCAAATAGCCACAGGGAAAATTAAACTGGTGCAGGTAAACACTGTTGAACAGACGTACCAGCTGTTGAGCATCTGTTCCAAATGCGGCCCACAGCAGGGTTTTATGTGGTTCCTTTCCAGGGCCTGGATCTGGCCCCCGGATCCAGTTTCTACCTTCAAGCACTAACAAAACGAGCTTGGGGTAAGGGAACAGAGATGAGGGCAAGCTCTCAAGGATAGGGAGCAGATCCAGGGCGTAGAGCCATGATCTGGATCCTCCTTTTCTTTAGCACACCCCGTACACACCCTTGCTGCCAAATTTTGTGTGGCCCTCGGAGCTTGTACTACTTTTTAAAGTGGTCCCTGGGAGGGAAAAGGTTTCCCCACCCCTGACCTAATAGCTGGGATGAGAGGAGGGGAAGAAGGGGGGGCTTACCAGGAGTTATGGTAGTGGTTTACCAGGAGCAGCAGCAGGATCCTGGGAGCAGCAGTGGGTCCATGGGAGCACCGCAGGGCCACACTACCACCACTCCAGGACCCAGACAATGATGCTGTTTCCAAGCCCCACTACCACCGCTGCTGCTACTCTTGGAGCCCCACGGCCACTCCCAAGACCCCCATTGATGCTGATGCTGTTGATTTCAGGGCCCTGCTGCCACCTCTGCTCCCTGGGGACCCTCTGCTACTCCTGGGAAGCTCACACTTCATCCCACAAGGGTGAAGCATTACTGGATGTTGCTCTAGCTACTTTCAAGGGCTTGCTCTGCATGCCACAACACTTGCAGCCCCACTCTGTGTAGAGCAAGCAGGCCTGGTTCAGGTCACAAACACATGCAACTAAAAGATGTGTGTTTGCAACCTGACCATGTCTACTGTAACATCTGATAACATGGGGGAGGGTGGGATGGGTTAGACGGGTTTGGCGGTATTTATTTATTGTATGCAGACCAGTTTTGGGGGATTGGATTTTTATTATTATTGGCCCTTTTCAAATGGTCCGCCGGGGAGCTGCAGTGCAGCGGGGATGGGTGGAGGCCGCGGTGGGTGTGCGGTGCGTGGGTGGGCGTTCGCACGGATGCCCACCCATCCCCATGCACAGAGGCACCTCTGTTTTCCCCAATGCCTCCGTGTGCGTGTGATCGGTGGAGGTGAGTGGATCGCAGGAGCACCCCCACCCAGCCCCACCGGCGGCCAGATGGTCGCGCCCCTCCCCCCTGCCCACGCTGGCGCACACATGGGCAGGGTGTGTCTGTGTCTGTGTAAAAAGGGTCATTGTTGTTTTATTATCAATGTTTAATGTTTTATTTATTTAATGTTTTACTATTGTTGTAAGCCGCCCTGAGTCCCCGGGGGGGGGGATAAAAATATAGATAGAAATAAATAAATAAATGATACCCCTTATTTTAATGTTTCCTATTAAATAGTCTGACTTAATCACAAACCAAGCTGCAGCACACTTGTAAATTTAAGGGAGAAACCAGTGCACTTATAGGATGATGTCCTTTATTGCGGAAATGCTGTGTTTGTGCCTGGGCTTACTAGGGGGATGGGATTTCTGTGCTGGAGGGCATTGAGGGTTTGTCATGGAGCTATGGCTGAATCTGGGGATCCAAGCAACATTGTGGCTGTGCTGGATGTTTCAGGGTTGGGGTTTTAACTCCCTGCCTTCTCCTTTTACCAAGTTATAATTAAATGTTTCTCTTTACCCCAAGTTACAATTGAAATAAATCCAGACCCAGGGGCTTAGCTACCATGGTAAAAGAGGGTTTGGTTGAGCCCAGACCCTGGACTCTAGGGGGGCCCTTTGCAAGTGGCTGCCTGAGCACCGCTAGGAAACTATCGAGGGGGGAGGGAGCAGGGCCAGCACTCTGCCCTCACCCACTCTGAACATTTTCTAGCAGCGCTCAGGCCGCTTACAAAGGGCCCTGCCTGCCCAGAAGGGAGTTTTCAGAGTGGGTGGGGGTAAAGTGTTGGCCCCTGCCAGTTCTTAAAACCTCTTCCTGGTGGGGTTGCTACCACTCGGGTGGGGAGCGGGGCCTTGCTGCAAGCCAGGTAGGGTGGCCAGATATGCAAATTTTAGAGGACACTTATGAGAAATACAGGTTGCAGGGCTGCACTGGAGCCAGTGCAGCCCTGCAACCTGTATTTCTCGTAAGTGTCCCTTATGTCTTGAACTGATCTCGCCACCCGCATACACGCGTTTGTCACCTTGAGGCTGAACTATAGTAATGCGCTGTACATGGGGCTGCCCCTGGTGGCAGTTCGGAGGCTGCAACTGGTGCAGAATGCGATGGCTCGTCTGCTTACTGGGATGGGTCACCGGCAGCATATTACACCAGTGCTCTGGGCTCTGCACTGGCTGCCTCTAGTCTTTTGGGTCTGATTCAAGGTGCTGGCTTTGATCTATAAAGCCCTAAACAGCCTGGGCCCAAGTTATCTGAAGGATCGCCTCACTTCCTGGGCGGTTCCTGCAGTCGTCGGGGGGGGGGAGTCGCCGTCCTGGAGGTTCCGCGCTATAAGCTGGTGGGGACCGACAGTTCTCGGTGGCCGTATCAGTGCTGTGGAACTCACTCCCGGTGGCTGTCCGCCTCGGCCCGAATCTCTTCACTTCCTTGCCTCCGTGTAAGACCTGGCTCTTCCGCCAGGCATTTGTTGGGGAGTGGGGTGGGGCGGGGTAAAGGGAGGTTCTGGGATGGGTGGGTTTCTGTATTTTTATTCTTGATTTTGATGCACGCTTCTGATTGTTCTTATTGAATTTTTTATTACAATCTGTTTTAATGCTGGGTTTTATTGTTGTTATAATGGTTGACGTACGCTGCCCCAAGCTGCAGGAGGGGTGGGGTATAAAACAATAAAATAAATAAATTCATTGAATTAAATGTGCATATCTGGCCACTCTAGAGCCAAGGCAGCTCCATAACCTTTCTGAGGGGAGGCTGAGGCTGGTCGAGAGCTTTGGGCGGGTCGCCGCTTAGGAAGATCCCCTCCCCTTGCTCTGAGGGGTGCCCGTAATTGGAACCTGAGCCAAGGCTAGGGTGGCCACCAATGAAAATTTATAAGGAACACTTATGAAAAATCCATGTTGCAGGGCCTGCCTTGGCGCTTTAGGCCAGATGCCTAAGCTGTGCCTTAGGCACCAATGCAAGGCCTGCAACATGTATTGTTCATAACTGTTTCTTTAAAATGTGCGTCGGTGGCCACCCTAGCTGACCACAGCCTTGCTATGCCACTGTCCAAACATATTGGCGCATGGAAATGTACAGCCAGAGCACCCTAAAAAACCCAAACCCTCTGCATGGCAGTGACACCAGGAAATAGCACCAGGTTTACAACAGAGGCAGTCTAGCATTTGTGGCCAAGACTAGATGAAAATTATTTCCCCCTTATAATGAGCGGGGTTCTTCGTTTTCTCTGATGATTACATTCATTTCCCATGATTTTCCAGAGAAAAACAACTGGGATTTCTGTTTTTTCCAAGAGGAAAAAACAACCTTGAATTCCAGGTTTTTCTGGGAAATTTCTGCCCGCAAAAACTCAACGGCACAGAACCCTGATGATGAGATATCACTTTCCAACCCCCTGCCACCTACACCCCAACATCACACACACAGTTTCCCACTCCCTCCTCCCGTTTTGATGATATTGGAAGGGATTCAAAACAGAGACGCAAGAATGATCTGATCGCTGGAAACTGACAGACGTACAACGTGAGGGGACTGGAAGGAGGTCAGTTTATTCAGTGTATCTAAAGAAGGCTAAGAGGTGACTTGATCGTAGTCTACAAGTAGATCTTGGGCCTCAGACAGATTTTTTTAATCAAAGGCAGAATGATGAGATTCAATGGCTGAAAGCTGAAGGTAGACAAATTCACAGTAGTTATTCACAAATGTCTCCACTTCACAGCAGGTACGTGCAGATCCTTGCCCCGCAGGATGGGTCTCATGTAGGACAAGGGAATAGCCCACGTGTAGTTCGGTGCTAACAGAGTGCTGTGTTAGCTGTGTGTTTTAAAATCTGATGGCACCCATTGCATTGAATGTTAATTTGTTCCTGGCTATGTTAGCTGAATAGACTTCTGTGATTTTCAGTCTCTCTCACGCACAAAAGGAGTATCTCTTAATTTTCTCTCCATTTGATACACTCCGTTGTTCTGATGGAAATGCAGCTAACTGTCCAAAGGTTTCTGAATGCTAATATTCTGTCTACCTGTTTTGAAATGGCTCATTGAAAGGATGCAAATATGCTCTGGGACTAATAGAACTAACAACTTCTTTGAGGCAATTAAACGTATTTCCCAGGTCTGCTAGCAAATCTCCTCCTCACATATCAATAGACCTGATACGTTGAATAAGAATTGCTGTTGGCTATGAGGGGAGTGATAAGTTACCTGGATGTTGAACGTTCCCAGTAAGGATGGAGCTGATGTTTTATTTGCTGAGCAGATTGGGGAAACCTGAAATCCTAAAACAGGGAGATATGGGGAGCAATCCTATTAAAGTCAATGGCAAAATAGGAGCAATCCTATTAAGTTAAATGGCTAAACTTTCATTGGCTTCAGTGGGAGCTGGATAGTGTCCCATGGACTAGGGATACAACTATTAATTTTCTGTTAGGCTGTAGCTCTAGGGTGGAATAGATCCTGGTGCAGGAGATGGAATAGGGACCTCTGCACCCCCTCCCAGTGGCAGAGGATGCAGCTGAACCAGGAAGTGTGCCCCCCCCCCCAGCTGTGGCCGCCGGTGCAGCTGCACCACCCATCCCTATTATCGGTACTCCCTTGTGTTAGGAGCCTTGTCCAGCCAGTATCTATGGGCAGAGTTTACAAGTAAAATCTGGGTTCCTTTATTTTCTGTTGATGTGCTTTTTGAACCTAATTAAAGCTTGTTTAGCTTATTATAGAGCAGGGGCAGGGAACTTCAGGTCGAGGAGCCAAATGCATCCCCCAGTTTTTATTTGTCCCCTTTCCAGTGCCTGAATCGGTTGCCAAGATCTAGTTCCTACCCCCAAGCACTGAAAGACTGAGCCCAGGGGAAGGGAGCAGTGATGAGGGCATGCACAAAGGATAGGGGACAGATCCACAGCACAGAGACCCATGATCTGGACCCTCCTCTTCCTGAGTCTATCCCTTGAGCATTCCCATCCCCAATGGCCCTCAGAACTTGTGCTGATTTTCAAAGTGGCCCCTGTGTTATAGTTTGGAAAGGAAAGATGGGGAAGCCTTGCAAGTTTAAATCATTTTGAAATGGTTAATGACAAACTAGAAGGGGGAAATTGTGCCGTTTTAAATATATATATTCTATCCTCACAAAGAATGTAGAGATGACAGAATCACTGCCTACAAAGCAGATTCCTAAAGCTGCCTTCCAAGGACACTAGGATAGTTGTAATCCTGCTCTACAAGCTGTGGGGTTAGATCTGCGATGCTGGTTGCTAAGCCATATTCTTCCTTCAGAGCTTTTTGCCTGGCAAAGTCGTTTATATAGAAAACGTGCTAGTAGCAGCTCATTGGCATGATGGATTCAGATTGGCAGATTTTCATGCAGCAAAATGAAAAATGGTGTTTCCTCCAAAACCAGTGTGAGGAGTCATGGTGGCTCCTTTATGCCTAATCCGAAATCTGTAGGTGAAAATTGGTACCGCTATTCCAAATGCCTTTTCTAGAAGAGGAGTCTAGAAAAGTGAGCCATTGCCGATTTGAAATTCTGTTTCTGCGCTGTTTCAAGCACAGCAGAGGATTCAGACAAACAGTGGGGATTCCGGAGACGCTGATGTGAATGTCTTGCATGGATGCAGCCACGGCCAGGGTCCTGACTACGTCCCAATCCTGAACCAACGCTTTCAAAAGTAGAAGCTAACCTTGGATGCCTCATCAGACCTGCTTTTTCAGAGTAGCAGCTACCATTTTCTTTGGCTTCTACTGCAGTTGGACATGAGCAGGCCTGGCGTGGGCACAACAGTTTCAAACAACAGATCAAAATTAGCTTCTTCCCCCTCGATTCAATACTCCATTTTTGAGCTGTAAGAAATAGAGTGTATTGGACTCATTGACCACACGGTCTGTCTCCGAAAAAGAAGTTCAGACCAGAGGCCCCAATGCAAGGTCTGCACACATGCACATCCAGTGCAAGGCGTGCATACCTGCCACACAGACCTCGGATTGGGACCAGATTTTCTGATATGGGCCTAGAATTCATTCTTTGCTCAGTTGCTGCTGCTAGTAACTTGCTCTCTAGCATAGTGGTGAGGTGTGAACACGCACAAGGGGAACAGGCACAGGCCAAGGCAGCTGGGATTTGGCCTTCTGTTTTGTTTCTCTGAATTAATATATATTGAATGGCATATTCAACTGCCTAGCCTGATGGTCTCTGTATGCCCTCTTGTGGGAGAAGCAAGCTGCATCCCTAGCAGCTGCCACTAGAGGGCGATAGATCAATTCTGAATCCACATTTCACCAGAGCTGTTACTGTGTTGTTTGCAGATATCTATTAACAGTCGCAGATTTTTGATTTTTTTTAAAAAAAAAATTCTAGTTGCACCCCAGCTGTAGTGGGTCATTAATTTCATGCATTACAATTTCTGATAAGCTGTTCAACATCTGACACCACAGTAGGTAGGACAAAAATGTATTTAAGAAGGCATAAATTAAGTGTCTGGTACTTTTTCTGTATCAGAGTTACCTTTTCTAGTTGTCTCCATTAGACACCTCCAGAAGGTCGTTCCAGGAGCTATTGCCAGGAATGGTGACTGGGAAGAGCTGCTCAGACGCTGGTGGGGATGACTCTAATGCTCATGTGCTGGTGGGAGGGAGGGGAACAACAGATTTTGCTACATTTTGTTTGTTTAAAACCAAAGTATAACTTTTTAAAAAAGCTATCTTTGCAGGGGGAGAGTTTGTAATCAGAGTGTTTTTGGGTGGGGCTTGGAGTTTTCATTGTCACCCCCACCCAGTTGAGCAAGTTTATGAAATTGTTTCAAAGGGTGTTTGTACATGGGCCCCGTAGGGTGGGGTGGGGGGTGTTGACGTCAGTGCGTGTGCGGTGCGTGGAGGGAGGGCCCATGCACCCCCATCCATCAACACGCATGGAGCAACCTCCATTTTCGCCAGTTGCTCCGTTCATGTGGATGAGTGGGGGGTGAGTGGGGATGCATGTTCGGTGGGAGCACGCATGCACACCCACTCACCATGCGCACACCCGCTGTGTCTTTTACACGGGACTCACCCATGCAAAAACATCCAGATTTTTAGGTGTTCATGCATGGGTGCGTCTCATGTAAAAAAGGCCAAACATTCAAAATATTAGTTTTTAACTGATTAAAATTGCTAATTTTCAGAACGTTTATGATGATGAAGATTATAAATTTTTAACAGCTGTAGCCATGCACAGCCTTGCTTATCTTGATGAGTAGGAGTTGCTAAACATTATGCCTTCCAAGGGACATGGTTCACACTTCTCAGTCATATTGACCAGTAATAAGTGCAGGATTCAACATCTTTACCTTTTCAAGAAAGAAATGGTCCTATGGCTTTCCTGGATGTGAATGGGCAAGATAGCAATGGATTCAGATAAATGAATCTTCTCCAGTCTCCACTGCTTTACCTGAATGGGACATTCAGATTGCATTAGCAGTTTTCCATAGGCTGTGTCTCAGGCTATGGGAAATGTGAGCTTTTCATTTGGATAAGATTTTTTTTTTTTAATAGCCTGTCTGGATTTTAATTTTCATTCAAGGAACAGTATGATATTATCTTAATAATCAATCAAACTTTATTAGTCATGCCCATAGGTCTTAACCAAAGTAAAAAAATTATATATAAACAGTAATTTTAAAACAAAACAACCAAAATATGAGCAGTCAACTCCATGAGCTATATATACAAGCACATCAACTTTAAACAACAGATCAGATTAAACATTACATCAATCACATCAAATTGAACTAAATCCCTTTTAATCGTGTGCCAATTTCACTGTAAAAGTGTATCAACAAACAGTTTCTGAGAAATACTAAATATTTACAATCCATCTATATATCTTCAGTTCCCTTCAGGCCAGTAGAGTTATCATGACTTTTTTTTACCTTGGCTAAACTATTGCGTCTTTCTGTCATTAATGCATGCACTAAGTTTGCCACAGTTCGGATAACATAATCCTGAGGATTTGCCAGTAGAAAAGACAATTTTAATTTTAATCCCAGTGGACTTTACCCTCAATAAGGGGTTTAAGAAATTTCTGTCTTGAGTTCGCTGTAAGGAAACAACTAAATAGGTAGTGTGGCAGATCCTCTGTATAGGCAGGAGAACATAAACAGCGTCATAATTCATACGGGATATTTTTATATCTCCCCTCTATTACAGTAGATGGCATCATCTGAAAACGGAGCAAAGTAAATGATCTCTGAATTGTAAAGTTGCTCAGTACTTTTAAATATTGTTCTAACTGCTGTTGATTTTTGAGCTTACTATACCAAGGCGAGGTTTTAACCATTTCAATTGCAACTAAATCCATTTGGATAAACTTATCCTTTAAGCGATTTGTCATAATTAATTTATTTTTAGCTTTAGGCAAGCCAAATGGAAAATTCAAAGAAAAACCAGCTTCGTTCGCTATACATCCCACATTTTCCTCCCACAGGAATTTCTTATCAGAATTAACAATTTCTAACCAACAAAGTTGAGGTAATCACTGTTCTGTCATAGTATTCTCAACAATAGAAGATAAGTCTTAACCGAGTTTCCATTTCTACAGGCAAAATCCCAGTTTCTGTTCTTATCATACATGCAGAAGTACTTTTAGGTACACCCAGAACAACTCTACGAAACTTATTTTGAAAACCATCTAGTTCTGTTTTGGCATAGCTACCCTATATCTCGGCTCCATAAAGAGTTTGAGGATACATCTTATGTTGTAATCATTTAAGTGCCGGGGTTAAGAGCCTGCTCCCAACTGATCTCCAAAACTTAATGATTCCATTTACAGATTGCCCCAGTTTTAACTTCTGCATATTTAGATGTTCTTGTCAATTTCCTGTATATGTAAATATAAGCCCTAGATATTTATATGACTTAACTTGCTGCAAGGCTACATCATCTAGTGACCATGTTTTTAGAATCCATCTTATAGCAAAAACCATTACTTTTGATTTTCCATAATTAATTTTTAAACCAAGAGTGCTCAACTTGATTCGTACTGAGGGCCGGAAAATTTGGTTTGGACCCAACCCTGGGCCGCATGTGGCCTAACCCCTAATTTGCATAACCCTGCCCAGAATTTACACATGTCCCTAATTCGCATAGTTCCGCCCCTAATTCACATGCCTTGTGTGAATGTAAAAACACATGCAAATTAGGTCCAATTTCAAGCCTGCCATATGTCAGGGACTACACTAGGAAGGAGCATCAGGGCTACTACAAGGCTGTACAAATAAAATCAATGTTCAGTAACAATAAAATGCACCCCCTCCCCAAACATGAAAATGCAGAGTGTGCAGGGGCAAACCAAACCACATGGAAAGGAAAGCCTGCCTAACACACAGTCCCACTCACACCCCACTCTTCCCCACACACAGAGCAACCGGGGAAAACAGCGATTGCTCCGTGGATGCGGATGAGTAGGGGGTGAGAGGGATGCATGCACATGCCCCGCCCATGGACCCCCTACCCAGCGGAGCCCTGTAAAAATGGCCTGTGAGGAGCCACTCGAAGAAGAACAGAAGGTTGCTGCCTTGTAAACAAGGCTCTTTGAGATGGCTCCAAATATTCTCGCAACACCCACCCTTCCATCCCCGCATGGAATTTTCTTATATTCCTATAAAGGGTTAGAAGGAACTGTCATTCTGAGGGGGAGAGTGCTTTTTATACTAGAGGAGTTCCCTCAAGACCATCACGTGGTCTATTATAATTTATTTATTTTTACATTTTTACTACCCCGCCCCTCCTGCCACAGGCAGCTCAGGGCGGCTTACAATTTATAAAACGTTAAAACGACAATTAAAAACACCTAAAGGAGGAAGAAAGATACCCCCCACCTCAAAAACCCTCCACCCCCTCACCCATCTCCCCCGCCAAATGCCTGGCGGAACAGCCAGGTCTTACAGCTTCTCCGAAAAGAAGGGAGATTCGGGGCCAACCAGGCCTCCACCGGAAGGGAGTTTCACAGCCATGATGGGCCACCGAGAATCCCCTCCCTTGCATGGCCCCCTGGAAGGCTCGGGGGACCTCAAGCAGGGTACCCCCAGATGACCGCAGGGGCCGATCCAGCACCCGGGGAGTGAGATGAGCATGCCATGCACAACCCAGTTGTGAGACTGTTCAGAGCCATCTTGAACCTTCTTTACAAGGCAACATCCTTCTGATCACTCACATGGGGAGGAGTTTGTTTACAAACAGCTTTATCTCCTAGTCCCAACGGTTGCTCCTGCTGCAGGCCTGCAGCACTACTAGAAGGCAGAGGCAGGTGAGGGATGGGCCTGGGTGGGCGGTGGGATCGGCAGCAACGGGAACTTGGATCCAAGCAGGAGGAGGAAGGGACCCAGGGAGGGACCCAGGCAGGACCAGCTTGCTGCCGGGATGAACAGCTATGCGCCAATGGGGGAGGCAGACAGCTCTGCAGCCCGCACACAATTAACAGAGACCCATTTGAAAGAAGGCCTCAAAATATGTATAGGCAGGCCGCATGTTGTGCAGGCCTGTTTTAAAACAACACCTTATCGTCGGCATACAATAAAATGGGATAGTTTTCTTTTATGTACTGATACTGGAGGAAAACATCGCCTTGTAACTGAAATGATATCATTTATTAAACAATTAAATACAAACGATGCCAACATGCACTCTTGCTCCACTCCATTTGTTGTAACAATTGGATCTGATAGATGATCTTCTGGGGTTAACCTAACTCTGACCGAGTTGTTGTTTCTATACAAAGCTTGAACCAATAAAAAAAGCCTCTTATAAATGTTCGATTTTTCTAGCTTGTTCCATAATAAACCTCTGTGAATTAAGTCAAACGCCGTCTTTAAATCCACAAAGGTAGCATAAAGTTTTCCTTTGTTTAAGTTGACATATTTAGCCATTAGATGAGACATGACGAAATGGTGATCAAGTGTTGACTGTTTGGAGCGAAATCCCGCCTGCTCTTCTGAAAATATTTTTCCCTTCCAGCCCATTTTTCCAGTCTAGTCAACAATGTTTTAGCATATAATGTAGCTATAATATTTATTAAGCTAATTGGCCTATAATTTGCAGGTAGACTCCTTTCACCCTTCTTAAATAAAGGGATTATGATGCTTAAATTCCAGCCTTCTGGTGGAACCCCATAAAAATGTACATGGTCAAATAACTTACAAAGTATTGGGGTCCACCAGTCAATGCATTCTTTTAATAATTCCCCCGGTACAGCATCTTCGCCTGGGGCTTTTCTGCAAGGTAGCTGTTCTATGAGAGATCCAACTTCATGGCTCGATATTGGCAACCAGACTGGAAGAGCCATTATTTAAAGTTTGCATGGATTCACAAAACTATCAGGTGTCTTATAAAACATCTGGGGAAAATATTCACACCAGACAGTTCTGGCTATGCCTAGGTCCAAATTTTGATTATAAGTCGAGGGACCTTGATTAATTAGCCTCCAGAATTCAATATTATCCTTTTGATCGATTGCTGTTTCCAAACATTCCCAAGAGTGCCTTTGATAAAGATCTTTGTCGGTGCATCCAGAATGAGACAAGGGCTCAGCGTTGGGTTTTAATGGCCGCACTCTTTATTCGAATTATAATTAGGCTAGATGGGGTAATTGTCTCTAAGCAATTCAGGTCCAGTACTCTCAACCCATGAATGAATTATAACATAACTGACAGGACTTGGCCTGGATGTGCCCTCCAGTGCCGGTCACAAACAACGTCTCCCCTTTGCTCACCGGCCGGCGGCTGTGACTGAAGGGAACAGTGTCCTTTCCGGACCGGAGTAAGGATGTGGTGTCGAAGGACTGAGAACTGTGCTTGTCCCTGCCCTCCTTCTGAAGACACCTCTCCCAGGAATGCGACCCTTGTGCTTGCCGTGCCCTGCTTCTGTGCCAGGTGTTGCCTCCCCATCTCTTAAGAAGATGCCTCCAAATGCTACTTAATTATCTATTCTAACAGCATAACAGTACTGGACCCCTGCCACTGAGGGACTGCTGATCCTTAAATTGGACGGGCCCGACCCCCACCCCTGCCTAATAGGAACTCAGAACTTCAACTAGCTTTGCCTTCAAGGGAGCCAGATAACAATTGTTGCTTTCTGGTGACAAGTGCATTCTGTCAAGGCGGTAAAGCTCAGGGGACTTGTGGGTAATTCTGTGGTGAGAAATGTGTTGCCCACCCCTCCAGCAGAGCCACTTCCCCGTTAATGTTACACCGGGTTTTATTGACTTTTCCAGGGCATAATGCCTTCTTCCATTTCATCTGCACTACCAGATCAGTCCAGATAATGGTAGCTCCGGGGAAAAGCTTTTCCACCCCTAAGAGGTTGGCCTTGATGTTGACCACCATTGCTACCCCCTTTGTCTTTGGTATATCATTCTCTCCCAGGTGGATCACCACAAAGTCTGGTGGCCTTCCAGCTGCCAGTGCCCAGAGGGTGGAGAGCAACTGGTGCCAACGCATCCTGCTCCACCCCATCCAGCGAATCTCTGCTTGGGTAGACAGTCCCAGCTGGAATCCCCAGCGAGTCTGGCCCACTGCGTTCCCGGCCCATCGCACCAGACTGTGGCTGACGATTGGGCTTCTGCGGAAAACCTTGTGGCACCTAGATGCACAGATAGAATACACGGAGTTAGTGCGCTGGCTCGCGGATGTAGGTACAGTATGCCTGAGAGCGCCACCGCCCTACCACCCTTATTTCTTGTTCTGGGAGGCCAGCTGCGGCGGCAAAAGACGCTGCTCCTATTTGGAAGGAATGGGACCCGTAAGCGGATGTGGGGGGAGGCCGAGGTACCTCAAGGTGCTCTGTAACACTGCTGTAAATTGATATCAAGTCAGCGGGGACCTGTGCGCATTCCTGAAAAAGACTCCTGGTAATGGGGAGGCGGGACCTGCAGTATTCCTCCACGGCTCAAACAGGGCAGAGGTCGGGAGAGCTGGCCCTGTAGAGGGTAATCACATGGTCTTTGCCCCACTGATCCGTCTTGGATCAGCCACAGGCGGAATGCTTGATTGTCACCCTCATATTGTCGATGGAAAGGGCTCTCCCTGTGCTATCCTGCCCCGACTCGGCTACGGTCTCACTAACCCAGAAGGCGACATTGAAAGCTGTTGCAAACAGGTTCACTTCAAAAAGGTCAAAAGAAACATGGTGAAGGGCAGCACCTAATGTAAGGTGGAGGGAGGGGGTGATAGGGGCCCTAGTGTTCCACTCCATGACCTGCTCCCGTGACCAGCTCTCTAACATCCTCCTGGTGAAAAAAACACAATCAGGTGGGGGGGAAACTGCCAGGCCTCTCATGAACCCCAGGGCAAGACAGCTTGCTTGTGATGGTCCCTACTGCCGCCCCCTGGCGCCTCAGAGCTAGGGCAAATTGCAGCATCTTTGCTTTGGGGATGGGGAAACCCAGCCACCAGCTGTGTTGGGCCTGAAATTCCTCGAATTCCTTGAAGGCCCTATTATGTGCTGCCTGGATTCGTGCTGCCAAGGATCCTTTTATGATGGTGTACAGCGCTAGGATCCAAGGCTCCCCACTGCTGGCGGCAGTAGTTCCGGTGACAGTCTGGCTCCCGATGCCAAGGAGCGGAAACGCTGCATCTGGAAGAGAGAGAGGACGTTGGCTACTCTGTTTACTAATGCCAGGCACATGCTTAGCGACAAACAAAATGTTATGTCTCAAGCAGGTTGAGACAAATGTCCTGACCAACTTCATAACTCGGGGTGATCGTGAAGACAGGGAGTTAATCACGTGGACAACCGCCATGTTATCACACCAAAAGAGGACAGAGTGATCAGTAAAGTCAGGGCCCAGAGGTGTACAACCAGTACGATTTGAAAGAATTCCAGGAATGTCAGGTCCCTGGTGATCCCTAGCTCCGTCCATTCTGGCGGCCATGGGGCAGCACACCACCTGTCCCGAAAATACACCCTGGAACCAGAACTTCCCGCCTTGTCCGAATGAACCTGGAGCTCGGCCTCTAGCAGGAGTTGCCCCCCCCCCAGAAGCTGTTCCCATTGAAACCCTTGAGGAACTCTGCCCGGATCTGGAGGTCGTGTCTCATCTCCCGGGTGACCCTGATATGATGGTGTGCGGAGGGTGCGGGGTTTCCCCTTAGCTTGGTGTACAAATGGGATAGGAATGCACGGCCTGGTTCCACATCCCTGCAGGCAAAGTTAAGGCTTAGTTATCTTTGCCCATAAAGTGGCCAGCTTATTGCTAGGGAGATGAGAGAGAGCCCCGACTGTGTTAAGCTTGATGCCAAGATACGTAAGGGCGGTGGCCAGCCCTTCTGTTTTCTCTGGTGCCAAGGGGATTCCTAAATCATCTGCAACCTTATGGAAAAACTTCATTAGTCCCACACACTCCATCATTCCTGCTCTGCCTATGAAGAGGAAATCATAGAGATATTTTGTAACTTCCCATCCTTTCATCCGCCACTGGACCACCCATGTAACCATGGAACTGAAACGCTCAAAAGCAGAGCATGAGACTGAGCAGCCCATAGGCATTGCTCGGTTGAAATAATACTGGCCTTGGAAATGAAATCCAAGGAGGTGGAAACTTTCCGGATGAACTGGCAGCCGTCGGAAGGCAGACTTGATATCACACTTGGCGAGCAATGCGCCTTGGCCGGCACCTTTAACCAATTGTACCGCCGCATCGAACAAGGTGTAGTGGACTGATGTGAGTTCCCTCAGGATGTCATCATTAACTGACCCTCCCCGGGGATGGGGCAGGTGGTAGATTAAACAGAATTCCCCAGGGGCTTTCTTTGGCACCAGGGGCTTTCTTTGGTGGAGAGACCACCAGGTCCGCGAATGGCGGGGTCCTAAATGGACTGGCTACTCTGCCTTCTCGCACTTCCTTATCTAGTTTAACCCGTATCACTGTTTCCATTCCTGACACCACTTTGAGGCTTAGGGCAGTCTTAGTTTGCTGAACCCACCGTAGGTATCTTGAACCCTTCCCAAAAGCCATTCACTATATAGGCCACTTCCGCCTTATTTGGGTGTTCCGCTAGTGCCCTTTCCAACCTCTCAACCTTAACTGGAGTTGGGACCCTTTCTCAAACCGCCCCCCAGGGGCTCCCTCTGGTTACCCTTACCTTGGGGGCCCGGTTGTTTTTTTCCTTTCGGCCAGGGCTGCCACCTCTTGTTATTTTATTATTTATTTTAAATTTATATCCCACCCCTCCCCCGGGGCGGTGAACAACATTCAATAAAAATATAAAACAATTTAAAACAATTTAAAATTACAATATGTGGGGAAAAACCCCACCCCCCACCCCACCCCTCGCCAAAAGCCTGACGGAACAGGCCGTTGTGGTGTGGTACCCCCGCAAATGGCGCAGGCATGGCAAAATTTACATCTGCTGCACCCACGTTTTCCCATGCAGGCAAGTTCCCAGCATCGGGCACCCCCTGTGCTCTGGGCTTTGCAGCCCCGGGTATGCCCCGGCCTGGCAGCAGCCATCTGCTGCATGATGTCCTCACAGCCCACCAGGTTCTCCTGCATGGCAAGCAGGCCCACCTCCGCACAGGCTGCCAGGGCCGGTGCTGGGCCCTGGCATTTACAGGTGGGGGCCGCACGGACCGCTCCACTGGCTTGGGGTGGCTCTTCTTTTTAGCTTTCCCCATAGTGGATGGGGGACCCCCAAGCAATAAATGAAACCCCCTACCCGTATGCCTGGCCTGCCACGTGCACTTGGGAGGGCCGGGGGGAGGGGAGTTGGGAGGTTGGTGGGCCCCGAGGCACCTTGCCAGTGTAGGGGGCACCGCTCCTTGTGGTACACCAGCACACCCACCCCTCCACTGGGGGCCGAGTTGTAGGCCCGGGGAGGGGAGGCCCACGTGGGCCGTGCCCAGTGCTGCTTGGCACTGGGCAGCTTCAGGGGGGGATCGCTTCCCCTCTGGCAGCACTCACCCCTTGAGGTGTGGGGGGGGGACCCGCAGCCTGATCAGTGAAGGCCACGGCAGTCTGTGACTGGAGACGCGGCTTGCAGCTCCCGGCTCCCTCGTCGGAATGAGGAGGGAGCCTCCCAGTCGGCAGTGAAGCTCCTCCCCTCCAGAGGAGGGCCTTCACGGTTACGCTTGCAGGTTGGCCACGGAGCACCATTGCCAGAGCAACCTAAGCCGGGGCTGGCTGTTTTTCCCATTGGCCCAGGAGCCCCATTCTCTGAGCCTCTTGCAGCGGGACTTGCTGCAACAGGCAATGCAGCCATTCCCGCCCTTGTCTCTCCTTAAGGGATCGTGACAAGGGGCCTGCTGGCCGCCATTACTGGCAAGCCAAGGGCTTTTTTCTTTTTAATTAAATCTTTGTATTGGCTTTTGACATTCATTTACAGTTTTAATATCTGTGGAGAGCTTTCTTCTTTTACACATTTGGCAGCCCTGTTAACAGTCATTTTAGGGGTGCAGCATTCAGAATCAAACCAGGTAGGATGATTAGATTTCCTGCCAACCTTCCCTCTGATAATAAATTTACTTTGACTCGAGTTATTAAATGCGTGTATAACTTTGGAAGGTCCTCATTTACAATATCTGCTGCCAAAAAGCTCTGTCTCAGTGCCATCATTTCTGTTGTCCTACAGTATTGCAAACTTTTAGCTTCAAGCCTGGCTCCCCATTTAAGGGTTCTGCCAGGGAAAATCTTGTATTGAGAAAGTCCTGAATTCAAATAATGTAATTTTATGCTTTCAAATTGTGACAGAAGAAGAACAGTTTTAGGCTGGTGATTGCTAACACCTAAAGTATCTTAATAATAGGCTGGTCCTGGGAATCTTAATAATAGGTTGGAAATTTGGGTATTCTAATTTTTTAACATTGCAATGCTTCTTGATCAGGAAATTTGTAAAATTGCACTCCTTTATACTAAGCACTAAAATGTGTTTTGGCCTTTCCATTCAAAATGGATTCTAATGTGAGAAACACGTTGCGGTAATCTGGCAGCTAGGGGTACAGCCACACGATACGGTAGCCTGATTTGAGCAGCCTTACCCCAATTTGGGCATTGTTGCCATGCAATGCAGTGGCTCGTATGACCAGCGGCCACGAGATGTTCACCTCACCCCATGAAGGGCAGGCAGCTGGCTCCTATGGGCTGCCTCCCCCGAAAAAGGCCGGGGATGCAGCACCGTAGTAACTTTACCCAAAGTGGAGTAAGGCTGCCCAAATCGGGTTACGGAGGCGCCGCTCATGGGCCTCGTCCCCATGTTGCCCCGCCCCATGGTGAGGCCCGCAGACACGGGTGAGAGGCAGGTGCAGTGTCCATTCCCGTGCTTCCATGTCATGGCTGAGGGTGTGGTAGTATGTCCAACAGCAGCCCACCCACCCGATTTCCCCTCAGAAGGCAGACGGTCTGCCCTGCTCTCCTCACTGGCTCTGAAGTGTGCCAGCTGCAATTGCCTGCCCCAGGGCGTGCAGGGATGGGTCCCAGACACGCTCGTGTGGCTGTACCCTAGGTTTAGGGTACAGTTCTCTGGCTCGTAGATGCCACAGGAGTGGATGGAACTTGTGCTTGTGCTAAGAACTACCACCAACACTAAACCACTAGAGGATCATTTATTTATTAATAAATCAGCCTTTATTAGAGATTAGCCATTTGAAGTTTATGTTACGTAAACAAGAAGAATAAAAAGATACCATAAAATATTTAATTTAAATTTATACCCCGCCCTTCCTAGATGACTCACGGCGGCTTACAAAACAGATGATAATACATAAAAACAGCATAAAAATCAACCACCAGCCTTTCCCCTCACCCTTCCCCGGCCCCACCACAAAACCCTCCCCAGCCACCCCTTCACAACCCTACCCCAAACCCCATTCCCTATCCCTGCCTGCCAAATGCATTAACAAAAACAGAGGGTTTGCGCTGCCTCCGGAAGATGCCCAGGCTCGGGCTCAAATGAACCTTTGGGGGACAGGAGTTCCACAGCATCAGGGCAGTCCCCGAGACTGCCCCCTTGCGAGCCCTTACTGTACAAACAAGATTAACAGATAGTACCCACAGGGAGGTGCTCCCGTCCGATCCCAGGGACCACAGTGGGACATGGAAGGACAGGCAGTCTCCCAGATATGTGGGATCCAGACCGTTTACGGTGTCATGGTGCCTGGATAGTGTTGCTTTTAAGCGATGTTTCTAAGCTGTTCTGTTGTTGCAGGGGCTTTCCTCAGCTGGGATGGGCGTGTGAGCAGCTCTGAGCACAGGTAAATAATGCTTCCTCAGGTTTTCCAGACTTCAAAGTGACAATTATGATGCAATTAACTCTTGGCTTGGTGTATTAGTAACAGATTCATGAAAATACCCCCTTTGTGGCGTGGATTTTATTAAATCTCTTCGCCAGGATAATCCAGTGTGAGATCTGTAATCATCGTAAGGATAAAATAAGAAGTTCCATTATTAGGGCCCTGTATATACCACAGTTTCACAGACTGGAGGGAAATGGTGAATTTTCACAAAGCCTATGATGCCAGCTCCCCCGGAAGCTTCAGGTCTCCCTTCCCAGCTAGGGATGTGGAGCTGGGAACTCTGCGGCCACCTTACTCTCTAAGGAATGGGATTCCCTTTTCCTGGCTGGGGAGGAAAGTTGTAGCCTGGCAGCTCTGGATCCCTTTTGGGACAGGGAGGGAAGACTCAGTGATGTCCACCAGAACCAGATCTGCTATTAATGTACACCAGGAGTGAGGATACCTCTTTTTTGGGGGGCCAAATCCCCACTCCTGAGGGACTCTGCAGGCTGGAGGGGGGAATAAGCATGATCCCCTGCACAGGTGATGTGGCTGCCTACGTAAGGGGTCGGGTTGTCTATGTAAGGGGTCACATTGCTGACCCGGAAGCACTCCATGACTGAGCAGTGCCTGGCAGGCCACCAGCTGACCATGAGACATGGCTTCCATGCCTCACAAAATGGGGGGTGAGGGGGAACCTTCTGGGGCAGCAAAAGGATCATGGGCCAGAGGTTCCTCACCCATGACGTACAAGCTCTTAATTGTACATTTCAGGGCTAACGCACTCTCTTTCTCCCTTTAGATCCCATCAGTGATAACCAGCCAGCCCAGTGAGCTGACAAAGTCCTCCTACTGTCTGGAAATTCATGATTTGACAGTTCAGTATGGTATTTCACCATCTGCTCGATCATGAACAACTCCCTAAGTGAATTCAAGCTCCACAGCAGAGAATCCTGTTAGTCAATCAGCGTTTTACGCTGAAAAGAAAGCAGTGTTGGCAGGAAGAAGCACCTATCAATATGATTCCACACGAGTCACAAAGGGAAGCTTGATGAGCACTGGGCAGAATTTACAGCAACCAGGAAGGTCAAACAATAAATTGCTTGCACTCTACGGATAAAGAGTTCCCATTTCTACAAGTCACCATGTGTCCCTACAAAAACTAGGTGAACTTCAGAGCTCGGCAAGCCTTCTCTAGGAACATTTTTGCTCAAAGTCAGGGTGCAGCATGGAAATGTAAAATGTTCCCTCTAGTATTAGTCTTAGCTGAAATGGAGGTAAGGCAGGAGACATAAACAAAAGGAAAAAACTACCCAGTTCTTGGGTGCAAGTGAAAATTGCAAAATAAAAACTTCTGAACACGTGCTATGTTAATATGTTGCTAGGATTGAGAGAGATTTTCTGGGTGATTGCATTAGAATTGGCTGCTTTCCGAGCTCTGTTACAAAACACATTATGAAATGGCTTTTTAAAAATACTTTCACTAATGTCCAATCTTCTATTTAACAAAAGGGTTTTTCTCTCTCCAACCCTGGTGTCATGACTGGGGAAGGTTGATTTCAGTAGATAGTCTGCAACATTCTTAATTGTTTTCAAAGAATCCAAAATTGCAATGGAAAATGTGACAGGACAGAGAATGACCAAGTATAGCCAGCTGACAGACCTTTCTCTCCAGAGCATGTCGAACGAGTCTTTGAACTCCACTGAAATGTCAGTGACTTGGGACAAAGGGACGTTGCTGGCTTTGAAAGTCTCCTTTGCTGTTGTTTTGTCGGTTATAACTCTGGCAACTATTCTTTCCAACGCCTTTGTAATTATCACAATTTTTCTCACTAGAAATCTCCACACACCTGCTAATTATCTCATTGGCTCCTTGGCCGTGACTGACCTCTTAGTATCCATCTTAGTGATGCCAATCAGTATTGCGTATACAGTCAGCCATACATGGACCTTTGGCCAAATTGTGTGTGACATCTGGTTATCCTCGGACATCACCTGCTGCACGGCCTCTATCCTGCACCTGTGTGTTATTGCTTTGGATAGATACTGGGCCATCACAGATGCTTTAGAATATACCAAACGTCGAACAGCCAGCCGAGCTGCCCTCATGATCGCTGTTGTCTGGGTTATCTCCATTTGTATCTCAATGCCCCCGCTTTTCTGGAGGCAAGCCAAAGCTCATGAAGAAATAGCAGACTGTACTGTGAATACGGATCAGATTTCCTACACCATCTATTCTACCTGTGGCGCTTTCTACATCCCAACCGTGCTGCTCATCATACTCTACGGCCGAATTTATGTTGCTGCTCGCTCCAGGATCCTGAAGCCTCCATCGCTCTATGGAAAGCGATTTACAACGGCCCATCTTATCACTGGCTCAGCTGGCTCTTCTCTCTGCTCCATTAATTCTAGCCTTCACGAGGGGCACACTCATTCAGGGAGTTCTCCGATATTCATCAACCATGTGAAAATCAAACTGGCGAACAGCGTCCTAGAGAGGAAAAGGATTTCTGCTGCAAGAGAAAGGAAGGCCACAAAAACGCTGGGGATTATCCTGGGTGCATTTATTTTCTGCTGGCTGCCGTTCTTTGTGGTGACGTTGGTTCTGCCCATCTGTAAGGACGCCTGCTGGTCTCATCCTATCCTGCTTGATTTTTTCACTTGGCTAGGCTACCTAAACTCACTAATCAACCCAGTCATATACACTGCTTTTAACGAAGAGTTCAAACAAGCTTTCCAGAAACTCATACAATTTAAAAAGTGTTTCCAGTCTTAATCCTCTCTGGCTTTGTCACACACTCCAGTGCATTGCCCACACCTCACCTGGGAACTTTTACTAGCCATATTTCTTATCTCTGGTTTCTTTGTTGCCTGTCATTGTACAAAGCATTCAAAGCATCTGATGAAGCAGGTTATCACCTGCTCAAGCTCCTGCCTCTTTTCACCTGTTAGTCTTAAAGTCTAAGGTGCTGTCCTGCCTCTTCTTCTGCCTGACGTTGTACATGTAACTGGTAGTTTCTGGTCAATTATTGTCTTTTGTTCTGTGTATCGTACAGTATTAGCAGAAACTATTGCGAGTGAATCAGAAGAGGATTGTTTGATGAGATTGGGAATGTGTGTGAGCTTTAAATTCCTTGCTCCCAGATCCAGCCCAAACGTATCCACTGGATCTTCTTTCCTGAAGTTGCAACCCTGAAACAGACAATGGGTAGCATGAAAAAGCCCAAAAGGAGCATGTTTGTTATCTGGGGCCATCTTTATTTCTCATCAACAACTCTAGGTTGTCTTTGGGGGGACAGAATATTTTGTGCATTTTCTAAAAACCAGGAGCATCATTTGAAATTATTTTTATACATTTTATCATTAACAGAGTATATATATAAATTGTCATGAATAGAATTGGAAAAACCTTACAAAATAAAGAGCATGACAGATTATTTTAAATGATATGGTCCTTAGGTTCATATTTCATGTTAGTATAAACTGAAATTGGTGCTGTAGTCAGAAATATTTGTTGGAGCAATAATAATAATAATAACAACAATAATTTTATTTCTATAGTGCTTCCCTGCCAAATGGTACTTGGAGCGCTTCACAACATATGATAAAACAATGTAAAATCCATTTAAAATAAAAATCTATTTAAAAGGGGAAGGCGAGAATACATTAGGGAGAATGACTGCAGAGTAGGGGGCTTGTTGGCTGAAGCCCTGCACTTGGACTCAGAATATGGGGTTGTGTCTTCCAACTCTGCCACAAGATGCCCTGTTTAGATGTGGGCTGATTTCGTAATGTTTCAGCACCTCTACTTCAAAATTTCAAATGTATTTATTGATAGCGTAGCCAACAGGCCATTGCCAAAGAAAAACAAACAAACATATACACTTATAATACCCATAGTGTCAGTAAAAAAGTTCCTAAGCTTTTCTTAAAATTTAAACATAAAGACACAGAATGTCAACAAAATTTCAACAGAATGAGTTGATTGGTAAAATATTTTCCAGCTGGAGGTTACACCAGAACTTAATCTATAAGGACTTAAACTTCAAAAATTGATCTCTCATTAAAGGCGTGAACCAAAATTTTGGCCACTGTATGTGTAAATTCTGGAGATAAGTCAGCCAAAAAAATTATAAGAAGTTCCGAAGTTACTCTCCCTGGGTATCTAACCAAAAAAGACATAGGGTACTGCAGCCTTAAAGCCTGGTAGAGCTGACATTCAAAGAGTACATGCCCCACTGTTTCAGCTTCGATTAGGTCAAAAGGGCACAGACGAAGGCCAAATGGTATAGCTAAGCATTGCCCTTCCAAAATCATTGTAGGCAAAGCATTCATTCTTGCTAAAAGAAACAATTTGCCTTGTCTGGGCGCAAGATGGTATAGCCAGTAATCGGCCATTTTCCCTTGCACAGGAGCCAGGGCAAGGAAAGGGCCCAGTGAAGGGGTGGCAGCAATTGTAGATAGATCAGTTTGACGGGCAATATCAGCCAGTCTAGAAGTTATTTCGGCTTTAGCCGCATAGAAGCCCCTAGACTGACAGTAGATTAAAGAAAATCCCAATCTTTCTACTTGCCGGTCCATGGTCTGAGACCATGAGGATTTGAAAGAATCTTTTACAAGCTATCTAAAGAGCCCTACCTGCTCAAAGAAACTTACTCTCAGCCAGAGATGGAGGGCATATCTTAGCGTTATGGTATTCCAGTTCACTCGGCCCAATTCAACCTGCACTGCCGCTGAGAGGATTCCAAGTGGAGTCTGGAGAATACTTCTCAAAAATTTCATTTGAATAGTATCTAGATTATAAGGACGAATAACTGCCCAAATTGCTGGCCCATATAGGAGTTGTGCTCTAATCTTTGCGTTGAATACCTTTGTAGCCATTTTCACCCTGTTGTCCCCCCTCCTGTGAAAATATCGCAGAATACCTCCTTTTGTTCCCAAAGCTTGATTAAGGGCCATTTTGAGCTGATTGTCCCAGCTACCTGATTTTTGAAAATTTGCCCCGAGATACTTATATTGTTTGACCTGCTGAATGGACTGAGGACCTATGGTCCAATTATAGATCTTCCTTTCCTTACCAAAAACCAGAACATTTGATTTAGAATAATTAATTTGAAGTTTATTTTTATGGCAATAATCTGCCAGGACTGCCAATTGTTTTGTTTCCTTAAGCCTCCCCACGTCTGTGAGAGCAATATTGTGTCATCAGCATATAATAGAACTCTGATAAAATGGGAGGCCAACTTTGGAGGACAAAATTCCAGAGTTGAGACTATTGACACCAGATCATTTAGAAAGAAATTAAACAGAGTCAGAGCTAAAGTACAACCCTGGCGGACACCAATTTGGGTAGGAATCCGACCAGTGAGATCGCCATGCTTATTGTACTTTACCTCCAAAGAAGTGCTAGAATGGAGGGCTTGTATCAAATACGATAGCCTGCGTTCAATCATAGTCTAACTTAATTTGTCCCATAGCAGTGGTCTATTCACCAGATCAAAAGCTGCCCTTAAGTCAATAAAGACTGCAAATAATCATTTGTTTTTGAGGGTATATTTCTGTCAGATGGGGCAATATTAAGATATGGTCTATGGTAGAACGGTTCCTTTGAAAACCAACCTGTTCAGGATGAATGTTAATTGCTTTCTTTAGCCAGCTAAGTACAAGCCCTGTAAGCAGTTTAACGTAAAGTTTGCCTATAACACTAAGTAGGCTAATTGGATGGTAATTTTGGAGATCTCTAGAGCCCTTTTTATATATGGGAACAACAATAGCTTCTGTCCATCCTACAGGTATACTGCCTGTTTCATTGACCCATGTAAATAGTGCCGCTAAAAATGGCACCCACCAATCTTGATGTAATTTCAGAAATTCGGCTGGGATCAGATCTTTACCTGGGACTTTCCCATTTTTAAGATTATCGATCCGATCCGCCACAGAAGATTCCTCAACTGGAGGCCAGCTAGAGCTCTCTAAGATAGAAAATGACACATCAAATGGTTGGTGGGAAGAACATAAAACCCTATAATATGTCTCCCATTGGTCCTTAGGAATTGATGTTAACCAGCCATTTCTTTCTTTTTTAATGGCACCATTTATTATATGCCAGAAGTTGGCTGAATTGCCTGAGTGAGCAGAAGCAATCAACTTATTCAATTGGAGGGTGGCATACTCTGTTTTTTTTAGATCTAATTAACTTTTTATATTTATTTTTTAAAGCAGAAAGATCAGAAGGGAGTATTTGTACCCTACCTTTCCTATAAGAGTAGTACGCTTGAAGAACAGCATTTTTAGCTTGTCTATGTTCATAATCATATCGAGGTTGATTTAGTGACAGGTAATGCTTAGGATTCCTTTTTGCCTGTTTTCCAAGATGAATTCTAAATAATTCAGTAATCTTAATATAAGACTGTAGGATCGTATCATGGGGTGTTCCGGTATTAATGGCACCTCTACTTTAGAAGGGGATAATACCTCCTCTCAGCCTCACAGGGAAGTTTTGAGTGCAAGTTCATACATTTTTTGAATGCACACAACGCGTGCTCTAGCAATAGGGAATTAACATGAAACAAAGGGATATTGGGCTTGATTTTCCTTTAACATTGGGTAAAAACAGACGTGACTGCAGACCACATTTGCTTCGTCACGCTATGGCCTGGACCTCACCTTCGCATACCAGATGTTGGCCCGGGATTGTCCCAGGCTGTGTTGTGCTCTAACCATAGGAAACCTCCCAAGTCACGGCCCGAGCTCTATCGTGTCTGTTCTGGGCTGGCAGACATGGTCCAGGTTGGGGCCACCATGGTTGCCTGTTATGGAGGAGGAGGGCGCTGGGCACAATGCAGGAGCAGGGCTGGCTGACTGTACGTTTGGCGTGCTCCCTGCCCTCCCCAGCGCCCCAGGCATGTGTGTTCGGTGCCCCAACTTGGTCCAGATTGTGTCCAACTGTCAGGCGCTGGCAGCAGGGCCTGAGGGTCTGGGGTAGGATCTCTCCTGGGGCCCATAGGCACCCCTGTACCTGTGGCAGTGCTGAGGGAGCAACATACCCCCTGCAGCACCCCCGCCACTCAGGACTCCGGTGGCACCACCGACGGAGCCCACTCCAGGGCTCAGAAAGGCTGGGGAGGAAGGTATCCCGCTGCTGCCACCACAGGTGGTGGCGGAGCAGAGCGGGGCTGCTGAATGCATTCAGCCCCGCCCGGACCCGCCACACCCAGCCACGCCCTCTGCACCACAGCCCCGATGCTCAGAGCGTCTACGTCAGCGCTCCTGTAGGCAGCAGGGGATAAAAAGGACTCTCTGACTCCCAGCTCCTGCCGGTGATCAGTGCTGTGAGACGGGCCCCCTTGCTTATTGCATTTGACCTTGTGAATGAACCCTTGCCCTGCCTGAGAGACAACGACTGTAAAAAAGAGAGAGAAAGGTACGAGTGGATAAGACTGGTGAGTGAAAGCATTGTGTGTGGAACATTTGCTGCCCTAGTGCACAACCCTGGTTACCCAGTTACCTGTCCCTGAGTACCTGCCCTATCCCCCCTCTCCTACCCTTTGGGCCGCTGGGCACCCTCTCCTCTCACTTTCCTTCTCACCCCCGATCCCTTGGTCCTGGTCCCCGCGTGCGAGCCCGCAGTGCACTGTGTACGTGGTTCAGGCATTGCGCTCCGTCTCCTGGTGATTATGCAGGCTGGGGGTGTACATCCCAGAAGCCAATTACAATCCTGGGGGATTTTTATAGACGAGCTATGACTGCCACGAGGGCGCCCCTGCAGTCCCTGCCTCTTCCCTTCCCTATATTCCTTACACCCCCACAGCTACCACCACGCTGGCCACACGTCTGTTTTTAGCCATTGGTGTAAATCTTCGAATAAAGTCTGTAGAGTTACATGAGAGGAAAATCAAACCAGAGAGCTTTTTAAGCTTGGTTCCATGTGTAGCTTTTGGCCTATGAAACTAAAGCAATAACTCATCCAAGAAGTCCCATTGTGAGGATCTAGGACTTGAACCTGCCCTGGCAGCAAGTTGAGGTAACCGCTTACTTTGCAGCAGCACCACCACAACATTCAGCTTTTAGACTAGCTGTTACCGCTCCAGGGCCTTTGTTGTCTGCTCTAGCCATGCTTCCCTGCTCTGCTAGGAAATCTCCTTATGACAGCTGGTGCTCTTCAAACTAGTTAAGAAAGAGTCCAGAGAAAGGCAACAAAGTTAGTCCAAGGTTGAGGTTTTGTTTGGTCAGGGTGAGTAATGTTCACTGGAAAGAGAAGCAATGCACCCTGCATAATTTGCATATTTAATTTTATTTATTTAGATTTATATCCCGCCCTTTCCCCTGGGGCTCAGGGCAGCTCACAATCAACACACAAAATACAAATATAAAGTAGATAATTAAAACCCCACAAAACTAAAAACACCCCCATCGCCCTCCCCCAAATCTATCCCTATCCATTGAATGTCTGGCCAAATAAAAAGATCTTGCACTGCCTCTGGAAGACATTCAAATGAGGCTCAGGCATATGCACCTAATTTGCATACACATCAGATGCATGCTGGAAGGTATCTGGGGAACGGATAAGGAGCAATTCGCAGCCACTGGACACTAGGGGGTGAGTTATCTTGGATAACAATTCCACCCCCCAGACGATAACAGGCATAGGCCCTTTTAAAATGAGACGTGTCCACTGCATGGACATGCATGAGTGTGTCTTGTTTGTACAGTGATGGTGGGTGGGTGTGCATATGTGCTCCCACATAACCTGCATCCCCACCCACCACCACCCATCGCCCCTGCATGAAGCAACTGGCAAAAACACAGGTTGCTCTGTGTGGGGGCATGTGTGGGAATGCAGGGGGAATAGGTGTTTGCTCATGTGCACCCCCACAGTGATGTACCCACAGACCTCCCCCTTACCTGTGGCCCGTTTAAAAAGGGCCATAGACAGACCCAGGGGCAGGGTTCAAGTGTGATCTGGTCACCATACCCTAAAACAGTATTGAAAGGACACTGGCTGATCGCTGGCAAACAAGAGAAACAAAGTGGGCAGGGGAGAGGTTTGCATATTTTAGGGTGGATCCAGACGTGACATTGGGCACAGATTAATCTGCTTTAGTGTGGGTTAATCCATGCTCAATGTCACGTTGAAAAGGGGCCGCTAGATGTTGGCCTGGGCTGTTCCTCTGGACCAGCTCCGTGGAACAGCCTGAGCTAAGCACTACTATGGCCTGTGCAATGGATGCCGGACTGGGGTAAAGTAGGCCATCGCGCTTGATGACCCGCTTATGCTTACCCAGGTCTGTGGTGCTTCCAGACAGCCATGGGGGCCTCATAGGCTGCCATGGCCACCCATCAGGGAGGGGGGTGGGGCCATGCAGATGCACGTCTGTGCGTCACCCGGCCTTCTCCCCGGCCCAGTTGCCGTGGCCAAATCCTGCTCGGAGTGAGGGCCCTCGCTCCGGGCAGGATTGAAGCTTGGTGGCGGTTATCACCGTCGCGTGTAAAGACACCCCTCACCTTAGTGCTGGGATAGCTCTCTCTTGAAGGGGTGCTGCGGTGGCCCCACTACGGTGCTGGCACGCGAGCTGTGATCCTGCTAAGAGCTGCTACTTGGCTGCATCTGAAGGGCTTCCAGAAGAGGACAGCGGAGAGCTGCAGCCAGTGTGAGATGTCCGGACCTGGTAAGCCGCTCCCTGCTGCAATCGCTTGGCTGGATCATGAGGTGGCTCCCAGAGCATTCGGGAGGGGGATGCCAGAGACTCAACAGGCATGCCGCGAGGGTTCACAAAAGGATGCCAGCGATGGGAGTGAAACCAGCCCTCGGGGACTGCAGTGCCACCTAGACCCGCGTGGAGATCGAGGACGGAAGGGACTCACCCGAGCTCTGCATAAAACTCCAACTAAATTGTGAGTGTGGGGCAGGGATTTGGGACCACGAGACTGTGACTGTGCAACTGGACTCTTGCTTTGTGGGTGGGACCCGTGTGTGTGTGTGGGGGGGGAGGTATTTGGCTGGTGCCTGTCACCTCTGTTTATTTTAATAATACCTTGTTTACTTATGCTCTTTAATAAAGCTCCCTTATCTGCCTCCCAACCTTTGTGCTTTCGAGTGGGGAAGGTAGCCGTCTGCCATGTTGCTCAGTGGCAATTTAGTGCCCAAGCTTTCTGGGGGCTCAAGCCAGTGTGTAAGGCATGCAGAATCCCTCGAAAGGTAACCTGGCCCTTCTTGCCACTGGCGTTATGATGCAAGGGTTACAAAGGTATACAGAACAACTTCCATATGAGGAGAGACTCACTAGACTTGGGCTTTTCAGCTTAAGGAAGAGGTGACCGAGGAGGGATATGATAGAGGTTTACAAAATCATGAGTAGTGCAGCGCAGGTAACGAGGTAGCTGTTATTCACCCCTCATAATACTAGAATTAGTTGACACCCTATTAAAGTAAGTGGCAGTAGATTGAAAGCAAACAAAATAATGATTTATTTATTTTACCTCAGGATACAATTAACCTGTGGAACTCATTGCCAGAGGATGTTATAAATAACTGCAAACAGCCTAACTAGTTTAAAAAGAGGACTGGATACATTTTTATCGGATAGGCCGATAAGTAGCTATTAGTCAAACTGGTCACAGGATGAGACCTCTGACCGTCGGGAACTGGGAGTGAACAGCAGGGAATGGATGGCTCCGTTATGACCCGTTGTGCACGTCTTTGAAGTGACCAAAGTTGGCCACTGTCGGAGACAGGATGCTGGGCTAGATAGTCATAGGTCTGCCCCGGTGTGGCACTTCTTATGTTCCTGTCACATTCAGCAGGGAGCGGGGACATAGGTAGGCTGAAATGGGCCCCGGTACAAAAGAGGGAACGGCCCTCCCTTGCACCAACCGGGACTATTTGGCCTAGCTGTAATAGATGTGCAGGTCGTGCACATGGACTCCCATGCTTGTGATTCCTGGTGCAGCTATGCCCCTTGGGGGGGGGGGGGGACGACTGAGCCTAGTTCATCTGGGTGGCTTATTAGCTTTAACCAGCTCCAAGTACTTGTCCCTCCATTATCACTATGGGCCTAGTCCCGCAGGGTCTTACGGGGTTCCATTCACGCTGGGGCAGCGGTACAGTTACCTGCAGAGAGCGTGGAACCCTTACCTACATCTCCATTCATTTTTGGAGAGAGGGGATAATGGTTTGGTAGAAACTCTTAACTCAAACTATACATATTTTTGTGGGGGAGAGTGAATAAGATTGTGTAGTAGGTGTGTGTAAAGGGTTGGCCTTGTCACAGAGTGACAAATGAGTCATTGCCCCACGTTGGCCCAGGATTTACCTGCTCGTCTATCCAGTGACTGCCAGATGTTCACTCCTGGGGGGTGCCCTGGGGCCTCACCACATGGTGTTATCCCAGGAAATGTGGAGCCTGCCGTGTGGGTAGATTCGGGCAAAATCAGGGCAACGGGCGCCCACAGGGCTGCTGCCTGTCTGTTGGGGCATGCGTGGCCTCTGTACGTTCCACACCATAGAGGCGTGGGCATAACCTAGAGAGCTGCTAGAGTGGCCGTAACTTGGTGGCGGAGGGTGGGGTGACAGCGCACAGGCAGACTGTAGTGGGGAGGAACGCCTGCCCATTTGTGGCGCGCTCCATGCGGGATCCGCAAGAGGTGACTGCATGGGAGCTGCACACTGCTGCTCCGGTGAGCTCCCAGCCCGTGTATTAACACCCTAAGTCACCGCAGGAACAGCCCCACACAGCACACCAGGAGCTGCATCTATCCTGGAGCCAGCTTGCTGTCTGTCCAGGAGCCAGCCTGACGTCTGCTACACTGCTGGCTCTGCAGTTGCCCAGGAGGCCCTGCCCATCTGTCCTGCCCCCTTGGTCTGTGTGCCTGCCCCTGTGGACCTGATCCTGCTCTGACTTACCTGGACCTGATCCTGTACTACTCATCCAGCACTGAACCTGCTGCCGCAACTCCACCCTGGACCTCGTCCCGCCTTGTGTTCCTGACAGGAGTATGCTCAGGCCACACTGATTAGCTCGGTTACCCTTTTGGGGTCTCCCAGCGTTGCATGTCCAGACAGGCAGACATTCCTCCAGTGACCTACCAGCCTTCCCTATGCAGTCTGGCCTTGCGCTGACTCAACAGGACAGTGCATATATTATAATTTGTGAGTGTGTATGGTACCTGGATGCTTAAACTACATGGGTAGAGTAGGAAAGTATAAGGGACTCAGCTGTGTAGTTAATCTTCCAGTTTAATGGCAATCACAGTGAAAAGGCTAGCATGTCGTGGCTGCTGTAGAGTCCTCATGGGGGTGGGGGAATAGAAAGCACTCAGAAATTAGGAAACATTAGGTTTGCACTTGCCTCTGCACTCTGAATTTGACCCAGGTCATGTTTATATGCACTATACGTAAAGTCTTCAGTTATAGGATCACATACCATTCTTCCCCCAGGACACTTGAGTCATTCAGTGTACAGGCTTGGTGCACATGAGGCAGAATTAAACTTACGGCATTTCCTAATCTTTAAGTCTTTTACTACCTAAATAATTTTGTAAAAAAATTGATGGTCTATTAAATGTAATACTTCATAGTTGTCAGTAGATGGTGCTATTTAGATGAGCTAGCTACAATGAGATGGAGACAAAGTAGTTCAGATGATATCTTTTATTGGACCAAACATTTGAAACATCAGTCATCAATTTCCTACAGTTCCCTTACAAGTGATCTATCTATCTATCTATCTATCTATCTATCTATCTATCTATCATAATATGATAAATGTATAGTTAATAGAATTATATACTTATTAATTATATTATAATATAATATAATATAAGCACCGTTGAAAAAATAGTTATTTAATGGTAACAATCTTTCCTTCTGTCTTTCAGGTCCATTAATCAGGTACTGCTCCTGCTGGATGGTCCCAGGACCAGCACCGTCTATACCCATTTTGCACAGGTGGAAGAGAGACTGCCCTGGGTGAAAGTGGAGAAGAGTCAGCCCCTGGGGGTCAAAAAAGGTCCAGAAGCGTAGGTTAGAATGGACCCTGACACAGAAGATGGAATGCCCCCTCCCCCCCAAGACACTTAACAAGTCTTCAGTGGGTGTTAATCACCCATTGGCCTAAGCAACATTCCATGTGGGGGTGCGGGCCCCATAGCTCTTGGGCCCCAGTGCAGCTGCACTGCCTGCCCCTACCTATGCCCTTGCAAAGAACCAGATTTATTGCCCTGGCTACTCTAGTGATAAAAAGAGGCTATAAAGTTGCTCAGACTGGGCCTGGGAAGGATTACCTCAGCACAGGAGAATTCCTCTGGGGCATAAAACTGAAGATCCAACCCCTCCTAAATACCCTGCATTGCAAGGTGTGTGGCCAAAATACTCCTGCCCTCCAACCATCCTAAACAGACTTGGGGTGCAATCCTGCACCCATTGAAATCAATGGCAAAATTCACGTTGACTCTAATGGTGAAGAATTTTCCTGAAAGCCTCATGTTGTTCACTGTGAGCCAGAGAGGCTGCTCCAATTTATTCCAGACTGGTGTCTATACATCCTCTCTTAGCAGGTCTGAGGGATGAGAGACTAACACTCTAGTCTGTATAAGGTACAGACAAAATCAAAGGGGCACGTGAAATTCTAGATCTTAAGAAACTGTAAAATAAATAATTAGTCAACGAGGGATGTGTAATTGTTAGCAGGGGTGGTGGGCAGTTTCTGCCAGAGAAGGATTCTTGCACTTGTCCCCAGATAGCCCACCTGGTGAAGCATTAACGCTGGGTATGCTAATCGGCAAGGTCATGTCTGAACACACAAAATGGGTCAGAATGATGTAAACAGACTTGAATCCAGGAAGACAGACACTCGATCCCAAGGCAACGCTCATATGGAGAGTACTGTGAAGGGGGGTGAGTCTGGGCAGAAGAGAGAGTATGAGACACCTAAGGAAGTTGTTTTGTTTTTTTTCATTTCAACTAGACCAACTGGATCTTTCTACATTTCCTTTTGGATGAGTTTAAGGCTAGAGGTGTTCATGCAGATTTTCTTTGGTTTTAGTGTGATTTTTTTAATATATTTTTTGTAATTAAAGTGGTGTTAACCATAAACTCAAGTTAGCTAGGAGTGATTAGCCCTTTAACTCCAGGAGTTAGCTAACTTGGCGTGAAAACAGACGTGACTTTGGCCTGCTTTGGACCAGGACCCACCAGCACATGTAAACCGTTGGATTGTGCAACAGTCACAAGTAAAAGCCCATTGCAAGCCCCGCAAGCTTAATGTGGGGCTTGTCCAGCAGGGGGAGGGTCAGGGGATGAAACAGTTTCCCTCCCTCCTCTTCTCCTCTCTCTGTCCGCCATCTTGTCCCATGCAGTCTCTACAGTATGGAAGCACGGCTTCTGAGCTCTTAGTAAAGTTCTGTTTTGAAGAAACTTCTGCTGTGCGTTATTCAACAGGAAGCTAACTCTACAATATAAACATGCCCCCAGACGTTGGCCTGGGATTGCCCCGTAGAGTGTTGGCGACTAGCCCTGGCTGTGACCTTGGCAAATCTCTGAGGTCACAACATGGGCTAAGGGCCACCCATGCGGGGCCACAGTGGTCTGGCACGTCTCTTCCGGCGCGGCACACCCGCCCCGGGCCAAGGGCTGCCATAGCCAGCTGCCATGGCTGTGCCTGATTGGCTGCCAGGGCTGTTCGTCATGGCAGGGGGCGGGGAGCAGGGGATGGGTGGGGTCGCCCACCCGCACATTTGTTGTGCTCCCTCCCGGCCCGGCCTGGCCTGTGCAGATGGCAGGATGGCTCCGCAGCCTCAGGCCTCATGTCAGTTCTGTGCCCCGACCTGGGATGTGTCACCCACAAGTTTCTGCCCCGGGGCCACCCGAGGAGCAGTCCCACTGGTGGCATGTTTTTTTTTGTTTTTTTTTTAACCTTTGGTCTTAACATCAAGCCTCCACTAGGATTTTCATTTAATTATTATTATTTATATTTATGCCCTGCCCTGTCTGGCTCAGGATGGCTTACAATGCTTTTTTAGAAAACACCACATTTTCAACTAAAATGCATATAAAATAAATCCCACCCCTCTCCATGCCCAACCATCCCCTTCCACCCAATCCCACTTCTCCCTCTCTCACTTGGAGGAGAGACACACTCCACAGACACACACCTCTGCCCCACTGAGGACCAGTGACTAAACTGTGAAGCTTTGTAACCTATTCCCACTGCTGTTTCTCACCCAGGGAAGTCCCACCCTAACTAGCCTATGCAAACCCCACCCCTCCAGCCCACCCTTTGCAGACTCATCCCCCCACAAGGCATCCCCCATAAAATACAACTCAATAGAAGTTGCACTCTCCTGGGGGAGGCTACTGATGGAAAAGGACTGTCCTACAAGAGCAGTTAGGAGTAACAGCAACAGAACACTACATTCCCTCCAGGGCAGTAAAGCTTCATGACTATGGCCACGCTGAGTTTGCTAACGCCAGTTAAACACATGCTTTTCCTTTTCAATCTGCCTGATCTCAGTGAAAGGGACCCCAGGATAGAAAGTATTTGCTTGCTTTAGAGATCGAGGTTTGGGTGTGGGAATGGCATGGTTTTATCTGTGGTCCTTTTCACACGAGATGTCCCCCACCCACCTCCACACAGTTTTGCTGCGTGGAGATGGGTGGAGGCACCAGTGTGAATGCCGCAGGGGATGGATGAGGTTGCGTGCACACTTGTGCGCTACCCCCACCGCCACCCATCACCCATGCACTGAGCAATTAGCTCCAATGCCTGATGCTCTGTGGGTGGAGATGGGTGTGCGCCTGCGGGAACAGGTGCACACCCACCGTGACCGCACACCCATCCCCACCCCCCACCCACTGCGGTGCGTTTTAAAACGGCCTGTGTTTACATTTTATGGATACAGCTCTCACACTTGCAGAGTTGAAATTTGGGGAAAGAATTGTTCACTTTGTGCAAGGGATATTTTGCTGTCTCCATGAAAAGCCTTCCAAATGACAGTGAGTATAATGAGCAGCCTATACTTGCACCTATACTCAGTGGAATTCGCTAAAGTTGTCCTTTAATTTTCAGAACATAACTTAGAACTGGTACGTATCTTTTTCAAAAAGATGTTGAAACTTTGGAGAAGGGCCACAAGGAAGGACTTAGAAATCATGCCTTACAGAAAGAAGCCTAAGAAGTTCAACTTCTTTACTTTATCAGTGAGAAGGGATTTAGTTAGGATATAAAATACCTTCATGGACAGAAAGTACTGACCAATAAAGGAATCTCTATTCTAGCAGAGGGAGACATGACAGGAATCAATCCCTGAAAGCTAAAACTGAAAATAAAAAAAGAAATAAGGCACAATATTTTTTTAAAACTGTAAGTTAGATTCTCTGTCGTTTGCAATCTTCAAGACTAGTTGCCTTTTAAAAATGTATTGCCAAACCCAACTTAACGAGCTTGTTATATTCATAACTGGAGACATTCAGTGGCCTACTAGATGATTTCAGTGGTACCGTTGGACCTTTAAATCTAAGTCTATCCAAATTCTTACAAATCTTTTTCAGTCCTTCTGACTACGGCACTAGCGGTAGGCCTCTAATTATTTCCATCACTCCTCTGTGGGAAATTTACTATTCCGCTGTCCATTTTTAAAGGGGGTACACATTAAATGTAGTTCCTACAGACCAACATAGGGTTAAAAACAAACATTACTGCGGCACGGCGGCAACCTGGCCTGGGAAACTGCTGGAGACACAGACCGGGCCAGGTTGGGCCATAGAACAAACATTCCCATGGCCGAGGACTGGGGAAGGCGGGGAGAACCAGAAGCATGTGACTGGCTGGCCCTGCCCCGCCCCCCTACATCCCCCAACATAACAAGCAGCCATTGCAGCCAATGATAGCCAGCCGACCCAGCCTGGGCTGTCTCTGCCGGCCCAAACAGATGTGAAAGTCTGCTGTGGCCCAGTTGGTCGAGCCTTAGCTTGGACTGTGACATTGGAGGTTTCCTGAGGTCAGAGCCCATGCTAACCACAGACACAGCCTAGGGCAATCCCAGGCCAACATCTGGTGCAGCCTGTACAGATGTGCAGTTGAGGTCTGGGCCAGAGTGTGACAAAGTGGACCACAGCAGGCTGCTGTCACATCTGATTTTACCCATAGACAGAAGAACATAAGTGCCCTTACTGAGTGAGACACCAGTGGGCCATCAAGCCCAGCATCCTGTCTCTGACAACGGCAACTCTCAGTCCCTTCGGAGAAGTATCCAGCAGGTCATAATGGAGTGATTCAATCCCCCCCATGAGACAGTGAAAAGCATTCCACTTCGCCATGTTCATCTGCTCAGATGTATGAAGCTGCGTTGGAAATGCTCACAGTGCTGAAATGAATAGTGGATTTTGTATTTCTGGAAATTATTTGCATTTTTGGATAGCTGTCTGAATATCCAAATAATATCCACAACTGAAATAGGTATTCACACATCAGCTACTTTGCTTATTTTGTTGTTTTGTTTATTTTGCTTTGATTATTTAGTTATGTTGGTATTTCAGCTCCTTTCTTTCAGCGCCTTCACGTACACAAATAGAGACAAAAGAGTACAGTGATATCTTTTGTTGGACCCACTTCAGTTATTGGAGGTGCAAGCTTTTGGACCACACAGGATATCACTGTGCTCTTTTGTCTCTATTTGCCTATATTTGGGATCAACACAGAGAACATAGGGTGCTTTCTGATGTGATGGCACCAAAGCTCTGCCACAGACTCACCCAGGCTGGAGTGGGATAAGCACCATGGCTGGGATCCAGCTAGGTCCCTGAACTAACGTGACAGGGGCCTGGTCACTGGGGAGGGCATGGAGCCGGATGGACATGCATCCACCCATACCCATCCACATGCTGCACCCAGCGACTCGCCCCCCTCTGTGATGGGCAGCCATGCCAGCCAGCCAATGATGACCACCATGGTGCCCAGGCCCCGACCACTCTGGATTGTGGTGAGTAAAGTGGGTTTTCAAGCATGAAAACCCACTTTACTCCCAGTTGGGCAGCAGGATTCCGGCTGTGGTCACAGCTAGCCTGAGCTGTGACTTGGGAACTTCCCTCGGTCACAGCCTGGGCTAGCTGCCACCATGGTCGGAATCCATCCCGTGCTAACATCTGGCATGAGAATAATAATGTGACTGTGGCCTGTGGAGTAAAGAGTCCTAATCTGCGCTAAAGCTGGCCACCCTCACATCTGAAAACTCCCATAGTCTCTCTTCGTATACACAACAGCACAAGTTTCTCTCTCCCTTGTCTCCCCTAGATTGTAAGCCTTTGGGGGCAGGAACCAGTCTCGAATAATTATTCAGTACCGGGAGAATTGCTGGCACTATGTAAAATAGGGTAAAAACAGATGCGACAGCAACCCGCCATGGCCCACTTTGACCCGCTTTGGACCAGATCTCACCTGTATGCGTGTGCCGCCAGATATTGGCCCGGGATTGCCCTGGGCCGTGTTGGCAGCTAGCCCAGGCCCAGACCGCCAGAAAACCTCCGAGGACACAGCCCAGGCTAAGGCCCGCCCGACCAGGCCAAACCGAGGCACAGCAGGCTATCACATCTGGTGTGCGCTGCCAAACTGGCCTGGATCAGGGTCTGCAGTGCCATCATTGGCTGCCATGGCTGTTTGTCATGATAGGGGGTGGGGGCAGGGCTGGCCGCACGCTTGTGGTTCTCTCCACCCTCCTTGGTGCTCTGGCTATGGGCACATTGGTTCTGCACCTGACCTGGACTGTGTCCACTGCAGGTTTCCTCCCCGGGCCGGGTTGGGCCACCACCATCACATCTGTTTTTAACCATACTTAAAAAGAATGCCAAAATGAAGTAAGTGAAATACCAAAATAAGGAAAACAAAATATCCCAAACCAATATCCAACAAAATGCAGACTGATCGCAGTTGTTATCTGATTCACCAGTTTCGGTTTGGATAGCGTAAATTTGATAGCTGTGTTTGTTAGCACGAATATTCCTTTCAAGCACTTGACCACGCCCTTAGAGAGATGCAGAGAATTCCTGGGGTATTGTTTCCCTTCCACAGATAATGAAACTTTGGAAGAAAGAGAATTCAGTGAGCATATTATTATTATTATTTATTATTATTATTATTATTATTATAAGCATTTATATAGCGCCAGCAATGTACCTGGCACTTTTAAAAAAAAAAAGATAGACACGGTCCCTGCCCAAGAGCTTACAATCTAAAGACAGGGGGAGGGGAGACAGGGAAGGAGGAACAGAGGGAGAGACAAGGGATGCAACATTGGGTATTTTCAGACGTGACGGGGCCAATTGACCCCGTCATGGAACCAATCTGTTGATCCCCTGCCAGGGCCACCGCGTCACGGCCTAACAGACGTGCCGGGGGCTCCCGGCAGGGAATCGGGGAGGGGGCTGGGCCGCGCGGCGCAACGTGCGGCTGCCCCCCCACGCTCCCCTGCTGCCCGCCCTCTGGGGAGACGGGCGGGCGCCGTAGCCAATGCAGCCGCAGCACCCGCCCGAATTGACCACGGGCCGGAATCCCTACTGGGATTCTGGGCCATGGCCGCCGTCCAGACATGACGGCTCAGTTCATCGCAGCGGGGAATCGCCTTCACCACGCGATCACCGCCAGCCCTGCCGGTTCAGCCGATCGCATGGTGAATGTGATTCCCTGCTGCGATTGACCGTGGTGAACATCTGGGGGGGAACATCCGTTCCCCCCATCAGACGTTACGTGGTCACAACCACCACAGGGAATTGACTGGTTGACTGTGATCTCGTAACGTCTGAAAATACCCATTCATGAAGATGCGGGAACTCAGGTACACGTTCTTGGCTTGGTTAAATTGGGAGTTTACAGATAACAGGTGGGGGATGATCCTGGGGGGGGATGCTTAGCAGGAGTTTGGAAGGGCGGAGCAGAAGAGGTGGGTTTTGAGGAGGGACTTGAAGATGTGGAGGGTGGGGGCAAGGCAGACAAGGGCAGGGAGGGAGTTCCAGGCATGTGGGGCAGCGAGAGAGTGTGAGGGTTGAGGTGCAACCCTCACGGGAAAGGGAAGGGGGAGCTGCGACAGACCGGGATAGGTAATGCCCAAGGGTGGAGCGTAACCACACGGAGCTCGGCGTTCCTGGTAATCCCCACGAAGGAGTGGCGAAGCCTGAAAAATGCCTCTCAGGGTGTTATAGGGTGGTTGTGGAAGGTCTAGCCATTCCCCACCTAACTCATCATAGAGGCGAGGCAAGCCAACTCCCAACCGGGGAGGACCGTTAGGGATACCAGAAGCAGACACCCAGGGCCCAGGGCTAAGGGCAAGAAGTGGGGGCAGTGCGGGAAGGACCCGTGCGCAATCCCAGGGGAGGGGGAAGTTAGGACAGGACACACACACCGATTTCCCCCCAGACACTGTGAAGGTTAGGGCCACACCCACGCACTCACGCTTTCGCTCCAGAACCACTCGTTCCTTCTCGCACTCGTCTCACTCGCTCTCTCTCTTTCTCTCTCTGCACGCACACGTCAGGCTCGGGATACACTCTCCTTTGCTCAGATACTCAAGGGGCCGGTCTCGCAGGGCAAGCTCTGTTCACCAGCAAGGAGCTTCCCCGCCCTGCTCCCTTATATGCAGAGTTGCAGCGTGCTTCTGCAGGAGGCGCGCCGAGCGTCGGGGCGGCGGCCGTGGGGGCGGGGCTAGCCGACGTGCCGCCGTGCTGGGCGAGGCCGGCCTTTCCTGTGCGGCGCTGGAACGTTGCGGCGCGGCCGGGGGCGTGGCCTGTGTCCCCGGCGGCGTGGTTCCTGCGTCTGCGGGCAGCGGCCCGCTTTCCTTTATGGGGGGCGCCTCACGGGTCTCCGGCTCTCCTGTGATCGGTGGGGGCTGCGGGATGGGCGCCGCTCTGGCCCCTCCCCACGGTTTAACTGCCGCTGCCGGCGGCATTTGGGCTTGCCGTTGTCGGGCGCCCGTGCCCCTCCATCTCCTCAGGCCCCGAGGCCTGACAGCGAGAGGGGACAAAGGCGGTTGGGGGAGCAGGGGAGGCATGGGAGGATGAGGGAGTGGATAGGAGTTCGGCGGGAGATCAGGGCAGAGAGGTTGGGAGGAGCGAGGTTGTGAAGGGCTTTGTAAGTGAAGACCAGGAGCTTGTACAGAATACACTCAGGAAGAGGGAGCCAGTGGAGAGAGGAGAGGAGAGGCTGCATGTGGTCAAAGTGACGGGCTAGGTGGATGATCCTGGCTGCATATAAAATGTGTCCCCACATACCAATATCATACACCGTCCCTCACCTCCCAGCCTTCCTCAGTGTGTCTCAAATGCTGAAAACAAGTCACAGCGTTTCCTCTATTTCAGTTAGCGATGCTCTTGTCAAGGAATTCTTTTGGGAATGACCTTGTGTCTGTGGCCATAGTCCTAGGCAGCCACTTCCGGAAGATTAGTCGGATTCCAGTGGCTGATACAATGTTAGGAGACTTCCTTCACTCCTGGCTGGAAATTATGCTGAGTCTTTAGAAGCACCAGCCTCAGCCTGCAGAGTAATGATTTAACCAGTTCAGTACTGAAAGAGTTTGCACTGCAGCACAGCATCCCTCCATACTGGAATCGTTGTCCAGCGCTGTCAGTATTTCAAGAAAGCAGCTGCCTGCGTTAATTAGTATGACCGACAATCACAACAAGGTGTCTTCATTACTGCTACAGGTATCGCAGTGCGTTTCTTTTCTTTTGTATCTTTATGTCAAGTTGGCTTTTAATGGTAAAGTCTGATGATTTGTTCCTAAGTATTTTAAATTTACACTAAGCAGATCTAATTCTCTTATAAATTATGCTGCAGAAATCAGATACTGCAATGTTGTTTTATCAGATTGTTACAGTATTGGTACACTTGGTATTTTTAGTTTGCAAAGGTTGGTAAAATTGCATGGCATGGAAATGAAATATTAGAAATGAAGGAAGGTCAGGTAAAGGGTAGAGAGAGAATTTTGTGAGCCACATGGCAATGAGACTGAGCAGCAGTATAAAGCATCCTGAAATGTCTTTCAAGCTAGTGTAACCGTAATGTGTTTTAGAAGGGTTGCAAGGTATGGAGAGTAAAACTGATCCCCCGCCCCCCCAGGCTCATATAAATATTTAAAGGGGAAAATGCAGTGAGCAACAGAGCTCAAAAACCAAGGATGCAGCAAAAATCAATGTGGGTTATGAGGGTGGTGCTAAATCATGAGAATGGGGGATACAGGAAGGGGAAAATAAATGATGAGTTAGCAAGGAGTGACGAATATATGGCTTGCACAGGGAAAGCTAGACAGCTCTCATTTTAAAGGTCTGGAATGGCTCACAATTTACATACTAACATTTGTGTATTTTCCCACCTTAGGGAACATATTAAATTTACTGAAATATTACCAGAATGTCTTTTTGTTACCATAGGAGTTTGATGCCATTAAAACCATTTATTGTTTTTAAACAATTGCAATTGGATTTAGCGCTAAATAATTGTAGGCAACCTACTTTGTTTGTTTGTTTGTTTGTTTGTTTGTTTTTGGTTTGTTTAAATAGCATTATTCATCGGCATTTTTATTTCTATGTGGTGCACAACATTTTGTACCTCAAACATTTCAGAAGAGAGAAATGTTAACAACATATGAAAATTTTAATTTTGCAAAGCAAAAATGACAGCTTTTACTACAAAGAAATGCAGTTTTATGTGCATAGCTCTGGTGTTCTCCTCTAGGTATTCCTTGATTCATCCAAACCAAAACATGCACTGAATGTCTCGGGGAATCTGTGGAAACAGTTACTATGTTATCATGTAAGTAAAGGCTGCATCATAAATGTAGAAGGGAGCCAAGTGAAAGCGTTGTGTGTAACTTTCGCATTTCTTGACTTACAAGCGCTTCCTTCACACTCTGAGTACAGGTTTGCGAGAGTTTTCTATCCGGAACATATATGGGGAACTCCTGAGGGGGTCGGCCCACAGAGGGTGATTTCAGACGTAACGGGGCCCGTTGGCCCCGTACCGAAATCACCCTAGTCATTTCCCGCCGGGGTCACCCCGTCACGCCGCAACAGACGTGCCGGGGGGATCCTGGCGGGGAATCTGGGAGGGGGCGTGGCCACACGGTGCAACGTGCGGCTGTACGGCCCTGTCCCCTCCACGGTCCCGCCGCCCACCCTCCGGGGAGACGGGCGGGCGGCGGGGCCAATGAGGCCGCCACGTCGGGCCGGATTCGCCACGGCCCGGGGTCCCGCCGGTGATCCCGGGCCGTGGCGCCCGACCAGACGTGACGCCAGGGCTCACCCCGGCATGGGATTGCATTAGACACGCGGCGGCCTCTGATCCCCCCGCTTCGGCTGCTCACGTGTCGAATGCAATCCCCAGACGTGGTAACATCTGGGGGGAAACATTCGTTTCCCCCAACAGACGTGACGCTATCACAGCCACCATGCGGAATTGAGCGTGGTTCACTGTGATATCGTCACGTCTGAAATCACCCAGAGTGGCTAAAAATACAGTCAGCATCTGGTCACTGACACCACCCTGTTTCTGGGCATTGCTCGACCAGGTTACCATAGAGACATGGGAACTTTGAGATGTCCCTCTAGTTCCTGCCTTCATGATTAATCATCACAGATGTGCCTAAGCTCACTTTAGTCTGTACTTGTCAGTTTCACGGCGGGTTGTGAGTGTGTCAGTTTCTCTGCGGGCTTGTCAGTTTTGCCTCCAACACGATATGGTGCCAAAGCTCTTGGCAGCCTGGTTGAAGCTGCTAAAATGAAGCTTGGAAACTTGGCTGGGAAGGCTGGCCTTGGAGCAGCTGGGAGGACCGAGAGCAGAGGGATCCCTCCCCATTATGCTGTCATTCGATGGGCTCCCCCTGGTGGTCAGAGACCATAGAGTGGTAGCGATGGGGTGGCAGCAAAAATGTTTGTGACAGTGCCTGGTCTGGCCTGGCACCCCCGCTTGTGGTACTCCAGAACATTCTGGAGCACCATCAGCAAAGCGAGTCGGCCAAACCTGGGGCACTGACCCAAGGCGGCGCTGCGGTCCGTCTGCTCAGCAGACAGCAGCTGCAGCTCTGCTTTGGACTGGTGGTTGCCCCAGGCAACACCATAGAGTTGCAGGTGGCGGCCTAGAGTGTCAGGCGATCCTCTGGCAACTTTTATGGTGTGGGGGTACCATGTAGGCAGACTGTGAGATGGGACTGGATGTGGGCAGATGTGGAGGGGCACCCCTGAAGCAGCTCCAGGAGTGGCCAGCCCTGTGTTCGTCTAAAGACACCCAATGTGTAGACAATCACCATGAAAAATAGGGTTATTATTATTATTTATTATATTATTTTATTATAAGCATCAGATTGTAAGCCCTAGGGGCAGGGGCCGTGTCTATTTTATTACTTTGTAAAGTGCCAGGTACACTGCTGGCGCTATATAAATGTTTGTTAATAATAATAATAATAATAATAATTAATACAGCGCTAGCGATGTACCTGGAGCTTTACAAAGAACACAATAGACAGTCCTTGCCCTGCCATATAAGCAAATTTTTCCAGGACACTTATGAAAAATACATGTTGCTGGGCCTGTATTGGCGCATTAGGGCCCAATGCAGGTCCTGCAACATGTATTTTTCATAAGTGTCCTGGAAAAATTTGCTTATATGGCAACCCTAATGTCAGTGTAGGTGCCCGTACATGGGACCTCTGCCCAAACTCAGGGAAATGAGCTGGAAAGACCTGTGAAAATGACTATGGAGCTGTGTACCTCTGGGGCTTCTGTGCTGAGACAGACTGCCTTATCTCAGGCAGATCATGCATCATCTTGTCTGCTGTGGTTTTTCAGGGGGTGGAGTGTCACTACCCATTTGTGGGCCAGCCACACTGCATGTTCCCTCTGAGTTTTTCCCCAATGTTCAGACTGACTTGGTGCACATGTTTCAAACCTATACGCACAAAGCATGTTCCCCTTAATTTGCATAATGTTTCCTACATTAATTTGCTGAAATGTATGCAAATTAAAATAGCATATTGCCTAACTGGGCTGGGGGTGGGGGGGAGTTGGTTTCAAAGAGCAAGCTTGAATGATCAATCACATGCATACTTACATCCCTGGACAGACAACAATCCCTTGCCCTGCCGGCCTTCTTTTCAAAGCTCTATCACTTAAGTTGCAGGAGCAGCGAGAGGGTGGCTGACATGTGTGTCCCCCCCCCTCCCCCCCGAGACTTTGTTGATGATTCTACCCTACTTTATTCTAGATATTCTTCCCTTGTAAAGCAGAACGATTAGTTGAAAGGAAATGGGGCGAGATGCATGGAACTCACAGGGTGCTTTCAGACGTGACGGTGGCACAGTTTAATCCACTTTAGTGAAGATTAACCCAGGTGCCACCATCATGCCTAAATGTGGCCTACAGATGTTAGCACCGTCTGGCTCCTGACTGTGGGGAGGGCTAGCCCGGGCTATGACTTGGGGAAATCCCCAAGTCACAGCCCGGTCTAAACTCCACCCTGGTCAGGAGTCAGCCGCCAGACCCAAAGTAAAGCAGGCTATCACATCTGATAAACCGCTGTACTTACCGCAGTCCCGAGTGGCGAGGGGAGCTGGGCGCCATGGCGGCTGTCATTGGCCGGCGTGGCCACCCATCAGCCGGGGGAGACAATGCTGCTCCATGCAGTGCAGAGTGGGGCTGGGCGGACGCACGGCCATGCGTCTCCCTGCCCCTTTCCTGGTCTGGCTGCTGTAATGTTTGTTTAGTGGCCGGGCTGAGTCCCGGCAAGAGTGACAGCTCCCGCCACCGCTTAGAGCAGTCTGTGGTGGCAGCGGGAGTCATCACATCAAAAAGCACCCACAGTGGGTGAAAATTAGATTCGACCTATGACTCCTGTACTCCAGCACAGGGGACAGGACTTAAGGTAGCAGAGATGTGTGCATTCTGGGGGCAAGTTAGGACTCTTTCATGTGTGCATAGGTACGACCACTTTCAGACCTGCCACCTCTCCCCCCACACATATTTTGGCTGCGGGAGGGAATGCGCAAAGCAGGATATGCGCGGGGTTCGGCCGGTCCGAAAGCCAGACACACACGTGTGCGCAGCTTTACCAGCACAAACACGCAGAGATACAGGGCAGGAAATCCTGCTCTGTATCTCTGCGTGTGTTTGCTGGCAAAACCACGTGGGGGGGCTTTCAGACCGGCCGAACCCTGCACATATCCTGGCTTGTGCATTCCCTCCCGCAGACAAAATATGCGGGGGGGGGGGAGGCAAGGTCTGAAAGTGGCCATAATAGATACAGCAGCATGCTAACAGGGACAAGGATTCTGGGGTGCAGTTTTGCAGGTTTTGTTGCACCACGCTTGTGCACAAACAAGCAAACATTGGTCTTGTCCCATGATGTACTCACCCCACATCAGCCACCTCTCAGAAAAGAGGAGCAATCACCCCATGTTTTCCTTCCCATGTAGTAAATGTAACATGTCAAGACTTATACTTGCTTCCTTCAAGCTTCCAGTCTGCCAAGCAATCAGAGTGACACAAAGGGTAATTTCAGATGTTACGAAAACGCCTTTCACCACAGTGAATCGCAGTGGATTCCCAGTGATGGCGGCGTTCCCGTGAATGTCTGTTTGACCCCTGCCAGATGTTCACCACAGTGAATCTCTGACGGGGGTCAAACCTAACCATGGTTCTGGACTTCCGAACGGCTGGAGGTCGAGAACCGTGGTTAGAGTGGCCACGATACGGGATGGACCAAAAGTAACATGTGTTACCTTTGACCCATCCCAGATCATGGCCCCGACCACGATATGGGATCGGGTGCAGCGGCCTGTCTCCCCAAGGGCGGCCGAGGGAGTGCGGGGGGTCGGGGCTGTGCGGCCGCACATCACGTTGTGCAGCTCCGCCCCTCCCCGATCCCTGTTAGCGATCAGGCCGGCACATCTAAAGGACGGACGGCCTGATCACGGACTCGGATCCGAGACGGATCCCGGTCCAGGGTTCAGCATGGCGGGCCTCCAGGCCTTACACGTCTGAAATTACCCAAAGTCTCCTCTTTGCTGTCTTCTCATCTCCATGGTGTCTCTGGTGTGTGTCCGGAAGTTCCTCACAGATTGAAAAGGAATATGTCATGCTCTCAGATTTATTTCCCTACTCAGCAGGGCTGATAGCAACTGGCTCCCAGCAGTTACTAGCCGCAGCTACTGAATTTGGAAAGTTGTAGAGCAGGGAGTGGCCAAACTGTGGCTCAGGAGCTGCATGTGGCTCTTGGGCCCTTCAAATGTGGTGCTCAGTGGGTGTTTTCAAACAAGAAGCTACCACACATGGTAGCCACTCATCCAACCACCCGACCCATCTGAAGGTGGAGCAGGGGGATGTGCGCTCCCATGAGTGACACAGCATCCACTCACGCCCATTCATGGTATGGGACACCGCGGAAAAATCTGGAGTCCCTTTGACGGGCAAGCCAAAAAAGTGTGTGACAACAGGCACCTACGCATTCCCTGCCCATATGAACTGGGGTGGCCACCCACACCAGCAGCTGGTCCCCCACTATAGGCACTGTGGGTGGGGGCACAGCCTTTGCAAGTCACAGGAACTGACTGTGAGCTCTGGGGAGCCTGGTTCCCCCAGCGCTCACTCCTGGGACATGTCAATTTCAAAGGCCAGCCCGATGTGCTTCCCCCTCCCCTATGGTCTGTGGCAGAGGGAGTGCGAGGTAGCAGCTGATGTAGCCATGCTGAGGGCTTCCCGTTAGAACACCTCCCCACACACTCCACCTGAGTGGCTGCTCCACAGCTGTGCCCTTAACCCTTACCGTCCCCCTGCCCCAAGCCTTGCTCATTTAAAAACACCCAGCCTGGGTTGATCCTGGACCCCATGCTGCCTTAATGGTCCTGTGTCTTATGTCATTGCACTTGAGTCTCAGCAGCTGAATTTCAGCTGCTTCTCAGAATCTCAGCAGCCACCAGAACACTCTGTCTCTGATCTCTCCTTCGATCCTCATCCCATCTCTGACCACTTCCTTGCCTCTTTCAATGTCTCCCACTGTCCCGCTTCCTCTTCCCCTTCTCCACGCCCCTTACATGACCTGCAGGCTATTAACCCCCTGGACTTTGCCTCCTCTCTCTCCCCCCTTCTCCCCTTAGTCTTCTTCTCCTCTGAGTCTGCCATTTCTGCTTTCAATGCCTCTCTCTCCACCACCTTTGACTCCCTTGCCCCCCTCTCCTCCCACCTTGCCCACTCCCACAACCCCAGTCCTTGGCTCACCCCCAGTATCCGCCACCTCCGCTCCTGCACCCGTGCTGCTGAACGCCTTTGGCGCAAATCTCACTCTCATGCTGACTTCCTTCACTTCAAATTCTGTCTCTCCTACCTTACTTATGCTGTCTCCCTCACTAGACAGAATTAGTACGCCTCCCGCATTGAGTCCTGTTCTCGGGATCCTCGCCGCCTGTTCTCCACCTTTGACTCCCTCCTCAAGCCCCCCTGTCCTCCTCCTCCCTCTTCCCTTTTTGCTCAGGATCTTGCTTCCTTCTTCAGCTCCAAGATAAACAAGATCCGCTTCGACATCACTTCCCACTCCTCTCCTCTTCCTACTCCCTCCCCTCTCGCTCCTCCCCCTCCTTCTCTCCTGTCCTCCTTCCCTCCCACCTCCCTTGAGGAAATCTCCTCCCTGCTCTCCTCCTCCA
>QEPC01012762.1:6230081-6247598 GCA_003113815.1 Sphenodon punctatus
ACTCTATCTCTCTACTCCCTCTCTCTCTCCCTCTGTTCAAGCTCGTCTCATCAACTGTCTCTCTGACATCTCTACCTGGATGTCTCAACGTCAACTCAAACTCAACATGTCTAAAACTGAACTCCTTATCTTCCACCCTCATCTTTCCTCTCCCTCTTCCCTGTCAATCCTCATGAATGGGGTCACCATCCTTCCTGTCCCCCAAGCCCGTAGCTTAGGCTTCATCTTTGACTCACCCCTTTCTTTTAAACCCTACATCGACTCTCTTGCCAAATCCTGTCACTTCTCCCTCCATAACATTGCTAAGATTCGCCCTTTTCTCTCTGTCTCCTCTGCCAAAACCCTTGTTCATGCTCTGGTCATCTCTCGCCTATATTACTGTACCCTGGTCATCTCTCACCTCTATTACTGTAACCTCCTTCTCACTGGCCTCCCCTGCTCTCACCTTTCTCCCCTTATCTCCATCCAAAACTCTGCTGCCAGGGTCATCCACCTTGCCTGTCGCGTTGACCACGTGCAGCCCCTCCTCTCCTCTCTTCACGGGCTCCCCCTTCCTCAACGAATCCTGCACAAGCGCCTAGTCTTCACCTATAAAGCTCTTCACAACCTTGCTCCCCACTACCTCTCTGCGCTAATTTCCCTCTGTACTCCAATCCGTGAACTCCGCTCCTCCTCTGTCCCCTCTCTTGCCCTCCCACGCCTCCTGCTCCCCTAACTGCCTTCATCCCTTCTCCCTAGCTGCCCCCCACGCCTGGAACTCCCTCCCTGCCCACATCCACTTCACCCCCTCCCTTTGTACCTTCAAATCCCTGCTCAAGACTCACCTCTTCCGCTCTGCCCTCCCCAACTTCTTGCTCCCCTCACCTAACTCCTGCTGATACCCTCGAGCAAAGCAGGGTATACCCTCCATCCAGTACAATCTGTTACCTGCTTTGCTCGACAGGTATGGAAACCCACGATCTGGATGAAAGCCAAGAGGATAGGTTTTGTCAGCAGGTAAAGCTTTAGGAAAACAAAGCTTGAAATCATATCAATCAAAGAACATGAAGATATGTAAGCCAAGCACAAAACTGAACTGTTTTCTGCTCTTGTCCACTTGAAAGGAGGAAGCCAGCTTATATTTATTTATTATTAGAACATTTTATATTCCACCCCTCCTGCCAAAGGCAGCTCGGGGCAGCTTACAATTAAAAAAAAATACACCTAAAAATACACAAACAACAAACATAAAACATCTAAAAAGGGGGAAGAGGAAAAAAGGGGGGAAACATCCCCCCCCCGGGAAAAAAGAGGGAGGAAAAAAATACCTCACCCTTACCACCCCTATAAAAATAAAAACCCAACCTCACCCATCTCCCTTGTCAAAGACCTGGCAGAACAGTCAGGTCTTGCATTGACGTCGAAAAGAGGAGAGGTCCGGGGCCACCTGGGCCTCTGCCGAGAGCGAGTTCCACAGCCTCGGTGTAACCACCAAAATCACCCTCTCCATAGTCACCCCCCCAGGATTCCCGGCGGACTTCGAGAAGGGCGCTCCCAGTCGACTGCAGGGGCTGATCCAGAGCATGGGGAGTGAGGCGATCCCGCAGATATATGGGGCCCAAGCCATATAGGGCTTTATAGGTAAGAACCAGCACCTTGAACCGGGCCCGGAAGACTATAGGCAGCCAGCGCAGAGACCGGAGCACTGGTGTAATATGCTCCCGGCGGCCCGTTCCCATGAGGAGATGGGCTGCCGCATTCTGCGCCAGCTGCAGTCTCCGGACCATCACCACGGGCAGCCCCACGTAGAGTGCGTTACAATAGTCCAGTCTTGGTGATGAAAGCGTGGATGATAGTGGCCAGGTTTGAGATGTATGGCCGAAGTGGTCACACCAGGTGTAGTTGGAGGAATGCGCTCCTCATCACAGCTCCAACCTGGGCATCTAGATAAAGTTGCGCATTAAGGAGCACTCCCAGACTCCAAACCTGGGGAACCAGTGGGGGGGGCGAACCCTGCCAAGGATGGGGAACGCCACACCCACTGCCTTCCCCACGAGCATCACCTCTGACTTGGGGTTCAACTTCAGTCGACTCACCCTCATCCAGTTCCCCACAGCCGCCAGACATTGGGTAAGCACTGAGACTGCAGGGTCTGGGTTGGATGAAAAAGAGAGATAGAGCTGAGTATCATCAGCATACTGATGACAACAAACTCCAGAGCTCCTCACGACCTCGCCCAGCAGCTGCATATACACATTGAACAGGAGAGGGGACAGAATGGAACCTTGCAGGACTCCACACGAGAGGTCCCGGGAAGATGAAAAATGGTCCCCAAGCACTACTCACTGAGTTCTTCCAGCCAGGAACGAGTGGAACCATTTGAGAACAGTTCCATCCACACCGGCACGGTCCCGCAGGCGAGTCACCAACATCTCATGGTCTATCAAAGGCAGCAGACAGAACTAATAGAATCAGCAGGGTCAAGCAACCCTGATCTAACTCACGGTGAAGGTCGTCGACCAAGCCACAAGCGCAGTCTCAGTATCATAGCCCGGACGAAAGCCGTACTATGAGGGATCTAGAAAACTGAGTCAGTCCAAATGTTCTTGCAATTGCCAAGCCACTACAATAGTCACTTCAATAGCCTTCCCTAAAAAGGGAAGGTTAGAGACAGGCTGATAACTGGCAAGGGAGTCAACATTCAGAGATGTTTTTTTTACGGTTGGACCACCGCCTCTTTAAGGCAGCTTGGCACCCTGCCCTCCCGAAGGGAGACACTGACCACCCCCACCAGCAACGGCCCCAGCATCTCCTGGCTGGCCTTAACCAGCCAGGACGGGCAGGGGTTCAGTTCACAAGAGGTGGCTCTGACCATCCCAAGAACATTCTCCGCATCAGCTGTCGAGACCCACTGAAACTGATCCCACAAAGTAGGACATGGTGGGACTTCCATAACCTCTGGTTCTCCTATTGTAATAAGTGCAGCATCGAAGTCGTGGTGGATGCAAGCGATTTTATCAGTGAAGTAATCAACAAACATGTCACAGTGGGCACTGGAAGGTTCCTGTTCCAGGTGGAGGGAGGCCGGACCGACCAGCCTCCCTCACCACCTGGAAAAGCTCTGCTGGACAAGACTTCGTTGATGCTATGAGGGCAGCAAAGAAGAAGCATAGCCACGGCATTGGCTCATAAACTGGCTCTATGTCGCAATCTGTCGGCTTCAGCACAAGAATGGTGCTGCTGCCGCCCTTCTTGCTTCAGCAACTGCAGATTCTCGGTGAACCAAGGAAGCCTGCAGTGCCAAAGCCTAGGGAACAGACGCCTAGGAGCCGTCTGGTTGATAGCCTCAGTCAGCAAGATGTTCCAAATAGCAACGAGGTCATCGAGCGTCCGGCTGTCAAGATCAGAGGGTAACTCCCCCAGAGCATTTTGGAACCTTTCCAGTTCCATCAGTCTCCGGGGGCAAACCAACCGAACTGGTTCCACACCCCTCCAATACAAAGAACTTTGCAAGCAGCAAAGAACTGGACTGGAGGGTGAGCTTTTCAGGTAGGAACCATTCAAGCAAGTATAGCTTTTGTTATTTTAACTCTTTGTTTTCAACAGCAACTGTCTGTAACTCTGAACCAATTTCCTTGTTTGCTTTACATTTAATTAAAGTTCTTTTTATAAAGCATTTAAAAATAATAATCATAAAGCTGGTGTATTTGGTTAAATTGCTTTCAGACTTCTCAAGTATTTATCTCTTTTAAAATTAAAACAAATTCTATGATTTGTGGTATACACCAAATTGCAAATGGCTAAGGGTTTGCACTTGTGAATCTGACTTTGTGCGTTTGGCCCAACACACAGGGTGTTTTGAAATGAGCAAGGCATTGGCCGGCAGGTGGTTGTCAGTGGCCACTGAGAGGCACAGCTGCGGAGCAGCCACTCAGGTGGAGGGAGTGGGGAGGGATTCTAATGAGTGACTCCCAGCGTGGCTACCTCAGCAGTCCCCTCGCACTCACCTGCCATGGACCATGTGGGCATGCTGGGCTGTTCTTTGAAACTGACATGTCCTGGCTGTGAGTGCTGGGGAACCGGGCTCCCCAGCACTTGCGGGCAGTTCCTGTGACTTGCAAAGGTCGTGTCCTGCGCCCACAGTGCCTCTGAGCAGGGGACCTGTCTGCTGGCGTAGGTGGCCACCCTAGTTCATATGAGATGGGGGGGATGCGTGGGAGCCTGTTGCCATGCACTTTTTTGGCTTGCCACGGGTGGGACACTCTCTTTTTCGGCAGTGGCCATGCGCGGGTACTGAGTGGCTCACAGGAGCGTGCATCCCCCTGTTCCACCTTCAGATGGGTGCTCAGATGAGTGGTTACTGGGTGGCCATGCGTACTAACCCCTGGTTGTCAGAGCAGTAGCTTATGAAAGCTACAAGTGGGGAAACATAGTCACGGCTGTGTTTGGAAGTTCAGTGGGATGTCAAAGTGAATTCCAATTCCAGGTGACAGTGTTTCAGTGATTAGGGACATGGGGGCGCAATCCATGGAAACCAATGAGAGTCTAGCCATTGACTGAAATAGAGTCAGGATTCCATCCTGGGTTTAACTCTTTGCTTTGACACCGAGTGCCTGTTTTATCGTGGGCAAGTCACTTAAACTTCCTGGGTTCCAAATCCCAAAATGGGATGGTCCCTCTCTGCCCACAGGGCTGAGGAGAAGGAGTAGGGTTATGAGGCCAAATATACTGATGCCTGAAGGGGCTTGGTCACTATTGTAATAGCAGGCCAAGTAAGCCCTAGAGCACCATCATTGCTCAATGCTGAGCCAGTGGCCAGGTCACCAAACCCAAAATGTTGTGTTTTTAAAAAAAATCATTGATCAGCCCTCAAAATCATGAGATTGGATACGAGCTGTGCTACAGCTACATTTCCAATCCGTCCCCCCCAACTCGGCCTGATGAGATGGGGGTGAAAATGGGAGTACAGTTGTTCCAGGGCCACAAATTTGGGGTGGGGGGAAGGCTACAAGCTAGCATCTGTGAGAAGAAAATACTGGTCTCTCCGTGCCGGATGTGGGGAAGATGTACAAAATGGTGGTGTGGGACTGCCCCCTCCTAAGCTAGGCATGTCTGATGGACACATGCTGACTTGTCCATTAGAAAAAGGGAAATGTTGCCATAATGGGTTGATGTTCATTTAAACATAACGTTGTCTCCAGGGGCCAGGGTTTTCTTGCATTGCAGGCCTATATTTAAGTTCTTGTTTCTTTCTATCTTATTCATGGGCCCCATACATTGGGGTCTCCTTCCTGTATCATTGCAGGCCCCCCATAGGCCATGGCTCCCCATGTTTGTGGGCCCATACCTTACATCAGTGCTTCTCATGGGGGGGGGGGGCTTTACACAAGGTGGCCTGTGCGGCTGCACAATCTGCACTTGCATGGACCCAGACCTGCTCGCCAGAAATGTGTCTGACCAGCCAGTAGGTTGTTGTGGATAAGGTACAGAACTTGGGACTTAGAAAGCCAGAGTTCAAATCCTGCCCTGGCTATGAGCTCACTGGGTGGCCTTGAGTCACAACCTCAGTTCCTCAGCTATAAAAAATGGATATATGTGTATGTCTCGCTTTCTCTGTGTCCCTCTCCTTTGTCTACCTACCTGAGATTGTAAGCCTGCCGGGCAGGGACCTGTCTCTGAAAAATCTGTGACTGTAAAGTGCTGCCTATGCCTAGTAGGATTATTAATGGTAACAGGGAGGAATGCACCCCCTCTGTTCATCTACCAGGGGGTAGTTTATCAGGGTATGATTATCAGAAATATACCATGTATGATGTAAAAAGCAATATTTCTGTAATTCCACTTTGCATATGAGATTCTGATGGATTCATTGTGACTGTCACAATTTGAGACTCTCCTCTAACAATTTGTTAGAGCCCCCACCCCACCCTTCTTCAGTTCAGTGGGCATATCCAGGTAGGCTAGAAGAGACGCTACTGAAAGAACCACAATCCTGATGGTTTTATCGTGACTGTCGCGATCTGCGTTTGAGAATTCGTCCTGCGGTGTTAGTTTCGCCCCTCTCCCCCCCCTAGTTTCTCTCCGAGGGGGTGGTCACACATCCAGGTAGGCTGCACTACTGAAAGAATCAGCATGGGGATCCTCGTGGATTTTGTCGCGACTGGAGGATTTGAAACATCCCCCCCGAGTTTCGAACACGTCCGGTTTTTTCGGAGGCTCTGGCTGTCGCTGGGACTAGGCAGCGCCGGGGTGCGGAAGAGCAAGCTGCTCCCCCTTCCCCGGCAGGATGTGCCCAGAGCCAGGACCAGGAGAAGCTCCCGGGCCTCCTCCACCCCCTTTTTCCCTTTCCCCTCCCCTGCCCTGACGTCAGCCAGGGGCTGCTCTCCGCCTCTCATTGTCAGGAGCCCCGGCCGAGCCCGAATCGGATCGGGCTGGACCGGAGCGCACGGTCGGGGAGCGCAGTGCGGGTGCTGCAGCCGGGCGGCTAGAGCCAGCCGGGGCTTCTCTTCTCCCTGGCTCGGGACCGCAGGATCCTGGGACTTCTCTCTCCGGCAAGTTCTAGGGAAGATCGGGGGAGGGGAGCGGGATCTGGGATCCAAGAGGGGGGAAGGGATCGGGGGGGATCGTGATCCCTTGGGGGAAGGGGGCAGGGAAGGTGAAGCTATGAGGGAGTGGGGGGAGGGATCTCTTTCCAGCTGCTTGTGCGCAAAGTGATCCCGGCTTCCCCTAAGTCTCTAGCTGCTGCTGCCGCCGCCGCCAGACTAATGGGGTGGGAAGGAATTCAAGGCATTCGCTTTGTTTAAGTTAACCAGCAGATAGAAAGTCCTTGAAACTAATTAATGATGATGGAATTGGGGGAAATTTGAATGAAAATGCAGCTGCAAAACAGCTAGTTTCTACTAGGCTGGAGGTGCTTTTGTAAGGAGGGGGTGGGACGGAGACTCCTGCAAGGAAGGCAGTTCCTGTGATGCCAGCCTCTTGCTTTGTTATTGGAAACTTATCTGGGTTGGTTGTGTGCTGGAACTCCCAGCCCCTTCCAGTTCCTCCGGGTGTCTCTCCAGAGAGCCTAGGCCTTGCCTGCAGAGAGGAAATGCCTCCCAAGTCTTTGACCTGAGAAATCCTGCACTAAGGGACAAGACGGAGATGCTTCCTGCTAGGTGATCCCGATGGCTTCCAGTGACTTTGCGGGGGCTGCTGCTCCACGATCAGCCTCTTTTAGTGCAGCATCAGACTGAGGACCAGAAGAGCAGGTTGAGTTCCACAGCGTATTAGGGGTTGGTTCAGTGCCAAGCAAAAATAACCGGCAAGAAAAAGTGAAACAGCTCTCCTAGAACTGAGGATTTCTCCCCCCCTTGTGTAAATGGGGACAGCTAATATGGGCACCGAAATTCTAGCCTCCTCCTTTCTGTCGGTTGTCCTTTGCTGGCTCCACTAAAGGAGCTAAGAGAACTCAGAGACTGGCACCAAAGAGAGAGCCTCAGATTTTTACACTTGCATGGACCTGGGCGTTCAAGGCAGTGCAGTTAAAGCCAAGTAAATGTCACGCTTGGCTTTTCAGCTCCAGGATCCCATTGTAGAGAGGGTGATTGCAGCTGAATTTGTATTTTGATAGTTTTGCAGGTGGACAAACCTCCTTTGAGTAAGGAATTTTAAATGGTTTAAATGAAGTAACAAGTGGAGAATTCTTTTATGTCAGAAATAATTATTTTGATCAGAATTCCTCCTCAGGGCAGATATGCTTTTGCTCAATTTACTCCAAGGAATTTTCCACATTTCTAAAATGAAACCATCTTCCTGATCAGAGAGACTAAAACTGCAAGAAGCCAACATAGATTTATGACTAAACTGTAGTTCTTCTCACCACGGTTTCTGTATGCAACTTAGATCTTTGACTGATCCAAGCTATTGTTTGTGGAAGGAGCCAGCCGAACTGGCTTCTGTTGCCCTTCCATGCTAAGAGAAGTTCTAAACCATAGAAACTCTCTTGGCACCTTTGTTTCATGAGGGCAGTGCTGCTGTCTTAGGGCAAATGTAATTAGTGTGGGCATCAGAAACATGTATGTGCTTTGTCATGTAAGATGTCAGCATGGATCTTAGAATGGACTCTGCAGCTGTGACAATTTGCAGCAACTTCTTCAGAATTTATTAAGCCTCTTTATGAGAAAATAGGCTATAAAGTTCACAGCAGGCTTTCTGTGCTTAAATTTATTGGTTGAAAGTGTCCATTTGGTTTGCCTCTTAATTTGTTAGAGCCAGTTCCACTAGGTGCCCAAAGTTGTAAGGTACACAGTGATCCTGTATTGTAGATAAAACTACTATTCGTTTTGCCATTGACTTCAATAGGTTCAGGATTGCAGCCTCAGTATAAAATACCAATTTCATGTGATGGTTTTGCGGGAGGAGTATTTTTCATTTTCCAGCTTGGTTGCTTTTGTACCTCTTTTTTGAAAAACTTTGAGCAACTGTAAGATCCAATTTCCTCCCTACTTTTGTCAAAGTTTATGATTCCGCCCTGAGAAGTTTCCCTTATCTCTTCTAGACATTCCCAGCTGGGTTTATTGGAATGTTAGGGTCAGGTGTATGAATCCCCTCGCAGAAGGAATAAAAATAGTCTAGTCATTTTCCTCTGCGGCCAATACACTTCCCATTGCAAAATTTGCATTTTTCTGAAGCCAAATTCAAAGACTTTAAACCAATTAAGCCAGTTTAAAGACACCTGGATGAACCCTTAAGCATATTACTGCATGGCTTGGAGGGATTAGATTTTAATCTGTAAATATCAGTAACGGTTAATTTTGACTCCCTCCTCAAAACCATTGAAAAAAATCCAAATGATTATAATGGGTGTAAATTTGAAAACTTTGCACGGTAATTTTTTTTTTTTAGTTACAAGGTTGTTTAGCATTGTGCCGATATGTGCTGATGTGTGCCTTCAGCCAATAGCTTGTCATGATCCATATACCTAAAATAATTTGGCTATTCTGAAATATTTGACAGCACTGGAGTTGTCTAGGAGCGTCTGTACTTGCCATTATCTGGGCATTTAATTTTCAGCTAGTCCCGTCATACTCCAACTGTAGGGGGGGGGGGGGGGGGGGGGGGGGGAGGGGGAAATGAGTTGCTTAATGATGTTTTTTGTATTTCTCAATACTCATACTACACTGAGCTGGGTCTAGGCCCTTAGTGGCAGACACTACGGGACTCTCTTTTCAGCCCTTCTTGAATCTGGCGCAGGGAGGAAGGGGAGGCTGGAGCAGGGCTGTAAGGTGGGGCCCATAAGGCATGGGGGCCCCCTAGGCAGCTGCCTTGCATTGTGGCTGGCCGTGTCTCTCCAGGGTGGGGAACCTTTTCCCTTCCACAGGCTGCCTTGAAAATTTGTACGAGATCCGCAGTCTGCGTAGGAATTGGGGGCAAGGGTGCTTAAGGGGCGCGCTCAGAATGGGAGTAGGAAGGGATCATGAATCCGAACCATAGATCAGCTGTCCCCTGCCCTTGAGTGCTTGCTCTCATCAATTGAGATCACTCTTGCCATGCTGGAGGGCAGGGACTGGATCCATGGGCTCGATCCAGGAACTGGAGAGGGGCCAAATAAGAAAAAACAGCCACAGGCCGGTTTTGGCCCTTGGGCTCGAGGTTCCCCATCCCTGCTCCGCAATATGCAAATCCACATTCTTTGGTTGGTGCCTGCCCTCTTGTCAATCGGATACTCAAGTCGGCATAAATGCCTGTAAGTCTACTTACCCAGGAGTGTCAGCGCGCCCGAATTTTACTGCTTTTCTTAAATACCTAGCTCTTGGAGCCTTGTGACTACGGGAGAATCTTCCTTTCAGTTTGAAGGGAAAATGAAGTGGTGGTGTGGGCCTCCTCCTGACATTCTGTGTGAGTGCTTCTCACACTTCTGTTTCCATTTTCAAGTTTATTCGACGACCCCCATGTTTTATCCAGCATGTGGGGATTCTCTGTGGTCGCATAGTCTGCACTTGCCACTGTCAGAGACAGGATGCTGGGCTAGATGAACCATTGGCCTGACCCTGTATGGCAGCTCTTATGTTGTCATACCTGCATCCAGCCCTGCCTAGATATTAACCCAGCGTACAATTAAAAAGCTGATCTTAGTAAGGGGTGACGGTGGAAGGAACAGTAATACGCCTTCCTTAAGCTCCTCTTGCTCCTGAGGAGGAGTGAGAGGAGATTGTACAATATGGAGTAAGGTCACCAGGGTGAGAGAACCCGAGGTTGCCATCTTTCTTGGCATCTGGTTAGGGATTTTTGAGCGCAGAAAAGGTGGCTTTGTCAGTATGATGCTCAAGCCATTTAGCACTAGGTTTTTGTGCCAACACAAGTCTCATTCACTCGAGTGGGGCTTGCATTGCTGCTGAGGGTGCGGACCAGCACTAAAAAGCTTGAGGATCAGTAGGAAAAATCCTAACCCAGAGGTGGCCGCTGAGTTGAGGTTGTTCTTTGTGAGCAGCAGGGGCTAAAATAAACTTCCTAGCCTTGAAGATTCTTTGACCCAGAAGATAGGTATTTTATTTCAGTTAGTGTGAAATAAATTTAAAAATCAACTTAAGGCTACTTAAGTTTAAGTAATTTAAAAATCAACTTAAGGCTACTTGGGGGAAAGAAAAATCAGTCTGCAATAAAAAAAATAACAATTAAAAAATCAGTTTCTTTAGAGACTCATTTATTATTCCTCAACTATTATCCTCACATTGATTTATCCTGACATCTAGGAAGCTGGCTACAGAAGTGCTGGCCAGGTACTCTCTGTGCTTACTGTCCTTCCTCGGTTGTGTCTATGCTGGCAAGGCACTTGGTATTGGAAAGTGTGGTGAATAAGGCATTTTAGCAAAAAATGATGTTAAACATGAAATTTGCACGGGCCTGGGGGCCATTGGTACCCAGAAAACTGAGACTGGTGACTGGTTCAGAGGTGCAGCGGGGCAAGAATGCTTTAATATCAGGATAAAATCTAGTGACTGAATTTCTTTCTTTCTTTTTTTTTTTGGCTCACGAAATTTGATCTGAAATTTCATGCCCTGAACCAACATCTAGTTTTGGAGTCATTCATACAACACCTTTCCCCCAAGTTGTAAACTTGCGACTTGTTCCTTAATTTGAGTTTGTCCTGTCCAGTAGCAATGCATTCCCATAACTGCCGATTTTCCTGCATTTCTCTGGCCTCTCCCATTCCCTGGGGCATTTCCTGCAATGGGTCCCGATGATTTTGTCTTGGCTTGATCCTGCCACTTGAATGCCAGTGTCTGGTATTCTCACCATCTGCCTGTATCTGCTAGGCATTCTCCACCATTGCATGCCTTTCCTGCCAACGCTGTACTGTCAGCCCAGTCGCTGCCTAGCTCCCTTCAAGCTACGTCTGTCTTTCTCAACGTCTTTTGCCCCCATTATACTTGACAGTCTCTCTGCTGCCTGGAGGGCTAGTTGTTTATTGCAGGGTAATGCAGTGTATGCAGCAGTGGCAGCTCCCAGAAGAGGTATGAAATAAGGTTCTGCACATGACGCTAGATTTATATATCAAGAAAGCCAGATAGTACACACATATTCAGCAAGTAGCCAGGTTCATGTTTGCACATATAGGGTGTTAACAAATGTGATGGTGGGCCGCTTTGGGTGGCGGGCCACCATCACATTAAGTGTTTCGCTGCCAGATGTTGTCCGGGATTGCTCCCAGGTGTGTTAGCAGTGAGCCCAGGCTGTGATCCTGGAGACCTCCAGGGCACCAGTCCAGAGCGGGCTACAGCAGGCTGTAATGTTTGTTACGTCCCGGCGTGGCCCAGACTGGATCGCAGCTGCCATGGCTGCCTGTAATGGCAGCGGAGAGCTGGTGCTGGCTGGCTGCACATTCATGCAGTTTTCTGGCAGCCTGGCCACGTGAACGTTAGTTCCGCGGCTGGGCCCGATCCTGACCATGTCTGCCGCGGCTTCCCCTCCCGATCTGCGCTGGGTTGCTGCGGTGGTGCTGTCACTTCTGTTATCGCCCATAGACATAATGGAGGAATGGGTGTTTGCTGCTGAAACAGAGTGGCTAATGTTATGTCTGATAACTTGCTGGTTTCTCTATTTTTCAATGGCTCCCCCTTTGCATTAGGCATCAGAAAGCAAAGGCTCATCAAGGAGCACAGAAGTGGTGAGTTTGCCAGAGGAAAGGGTATTGTGTGAATGGGCCTTTATTTCAGTGTCCGTTATGGACCGGAGATGGTTCACCCTCTCGAAGGCCTTTGTTTGCATTAGGGATTTGCAGCGGTGTCAGAAAATGCCAGTGCAAACAGGGTAAAATACTTAGAAGGGAGTGGACTGCATTCTGTTATTATTAATCATTTATATAGTGTTTTCATTGTTCAGTGTGCATTACAATCCATGTGTTTCATCACCCTCACCACAACCCCGACAGGGGCATAGCATTAGCAAGTCACTGTCTCGGCCTCAGTTCACCATGTGTAAAATGAAAATACTAACTACGAGGTCCAAGGGTCAGACAGTGCAGCTGGACCCCTGAGCCTGAGGGGTCCACACTCCCTGGTGCAGAAGATGGACTCTTTCCCCCTCTGCCCCTGGCCCCTTATCCCAGCAGCAGCAGGGGATATGGCCCCTGGTGTAGCTGTGCTGCTTGTCCCTATTATGACTACACCTTTAAATCATTATTATTCCCGTTTTACAGATCGGGAACTGAGGCCGAGACATAGTCACTTTCCCAAGGCCAGCTGCCAGAGCGATGGTGGCTCCAATCCCATGGTCTGCAGATCCCATGTGCAGCCGTGTGGCACCTGCTCGCATCTACATTACCGGCACATTGCGCCATGCGTAAATTGTGCACATGTGCGCGCGGCTTGTGTGCAGGGCTCCGTGGGCCGTGGGATTGTGACCGATGGCTAGGACAGGATTTGATTTGAGCCAAGGTCCAAGCCCAACACCTTATCTACGAGGCTACTCTGCTCGTGTAAATCACAGCGTCACTAAGACCAAGGGACAGCACTTGAGGTTCTCATTGGGTGTCTTTAGACATAACGTCAATGCGTGTCTGACTGGGTGTCTTGATATGAACAGCGGTTTGGCCCTGTGTTCACCATGTGGCGCTGCTTAGACGCACAGCCCATCCTGGGGAAAATCGGTGTGTTGATCGCCCCCGGATCTCAGGACGCAAGCGCTGCCACCTCTTTCCCTGTGTTGTACCTGCTAACATGCCACGCGATATCATTAGACACAACATTGGCCACGTGTTCAGCCGGAACGCACAAACTGTCCTTGTGATGCGATGGTGTTCACATCGCGTGTTCAGTGGGTGGCCAAATTGGTGTTGGGATTGTTACGGTGCTTACACACAGCGGCCAAACACGTGCTTAGTGGTTTTGGCACCCGATCTTTGTTATGTCGAAAGCTGCCCATTGATGCAGCTACACCTGGTGTACTAATTGAAATTACCAATTTAAATCAGCAGGATAAAGCCTTGATGTAAACTGCTGGTTTTAGTCATGCTTTCTGTTTGTGCTTTTTAAAGTGCATTTTCATTGGCTGACATAACTATTCAACACAATTATTTCCAGAGATGCAGTCGTTATGGCAGATTGGAAGTGTTTGTTTGCTATTAAGGTGACTGAAGATAGGTCCTCTCTATAATGTACATCATTCTATGGAATCACCTGGCTAGAAGAGTTATCCATTTTAATATGGTATCCAAATAACAATTAGCTTCAGATTATTACAGGTCAGGAATGGCCAGAGCAGGGTGTGTGCGCGGAGGCAATTAGTTCCATGTTGTAGTGGATGAGCCAGTTCCCCAAGTTGTAGTTGGTCTCTGAAGCCCAGTACGTCATGAAGCAAAGGACAAATTCTAGCAGGATCAGATACTCCTCAAGCTAAGACAACCAGGGCCTCCCCCTGAGCAAGGCTGAAAAAATGTAGATGTGGGTTTGTGTTGGATGTGATGGGTCAGAGGCAATGACCGTGTGATTTAGGGCAGCTCCTTGGTTCAAAAGAGCTTTGCTGATGTTGTAATCCAAACGTGCATAGCGAGGTGGGAACAGGCTCTGGTGCAGAAGATGGAATGGGCTTCCTGTTAGGACACTCTGCTTCAGCGTGCACATGGACACTATGAGTGTGGGTCCCCCAGGCTCGTGGGCCCCAGTACAGAGACACCTGCTTCACCTGTTCTAGCTACGCCCCTGAATCGAAAGGTGTTGGAGATGAACATTGTACTCTCTGTATTTTTGGACCTTTTTGGTCAGGCTTCTTAACTTTTGGATGTTGACATAATAAGGTCACTGCAACATCACTGTTGGGTGGTTGTTTTTTTTAAAATTTTATACAAATAAAATGAATTAAAGAAGTGGGTCAGCGCAGGGGAGAGAAAAAAATGAGTCAATGCAGTCGGATGGCCTGTGCCAGCAGATACGAGATTGGGCCAAAGGGTAGCCCCTCCCTCCACAGCATGTCCCATGCGTGCTGTGGATGGAGGAGTTCAGCCGCCCAAATCGCGTTTTCCATAGGAAAACGCTTTGGGCAGCTGATTTTTGAGCCTTCTGGGACCCACTCCGGTCCCAGAAGTCAACTAACAGCCCCGCAGCAGTCGTGGTCAGTTGCATGTCAGTTTACGCTCTGAAGCAAAGGCAAGGCAGAGGCTGCTGCGGGCGGCGCTGGGAAACGGCGGCGAGGTTTTTTGCTTAGTACCAGCAGCGGCGGCGCCTGGCTTGGGGGGGTCAGCGCCCCAAACGTCCTGGAAGGCGAGCCGTGCCTGCTGAACACTTTTTGATGGAACTTCCCAGCCTGAAAGGGCTATCCAGCCATTCCTCAGTTAAGGTTGCTAAACATGCTAAACAAAGGGCCGCTGGTGCTCCTCAAGAGAACTGAGCTAGTGCATGGTATCTGGCTAGCACAAAACTCTGGTGGGACGTATCCTGCCTGCAAACAGGTTGGTTGGACACAAATCCAGGAGTAAAAAAAAAAATTAGCCAGTCAAGAAGGAATACAGTTTTTAACATAATGGGAAAAGAAAGCTTTAAAATCTGAATCAATGTATGTTAAACTATGGCTAGCCCTTTAGAACGTGTGGGGTTCTGCACCTAGCTCTCCTAACTGTTCCTTTTTAGGAGGAGCAGTCCCTCTTTGGGAGCTATGGGTCTTTCTTTCAGGGGGTCAAAGTCCCTCTTTCAGAGAAGTGAGAGAGAGAGAGAGAGAGAGAGACAAAAAGGCTGGTATTCAAACTGCAGACACATCCTTCCTGGTGGCCTCCCAGGAAAAGCCCTTGAGAGGAAAATGAGGAGATGATGGAGTGACAAGAAACTCAGTGGAATGAGAAAGAGGAGCGCTCTGTCCCTCTTTATGCCCTTGGAATTCTGGGAGGTGTGTGAGAGGGGCGGAGCTTATTAGCTGAGGGGGGCGGGGCTTGTCCCTGTTTGGGCGATCAAAATATTGGGAGGTAGGCTCTGTGTGGCACGGAGTCTGATCCCTACTCCTGCTGGAAGGTGGTGTCAGGCACCAAGGGGCGGGGCACAATGAGTAGGTACAGGATCAGGTCCAGGTTTTCGGGGGCAGGTGAGCCGGTGCAAGGTCAGGGTCTAAAGAGTCAGTGCGGAATCGGGTCCCAGAAATGGGTGTGGCGGGAAACAGATACACAGACCAGGGGGACAGACGGACGCAGATCAGGAGGGATGAACTGGACAGATGGATGCAGAAGAACAGATGGACACAGGTGTAGTTGGAGGAATGCGCTCCTCATCACAGCTCCAACCTGGGCATCTAGATAAAGTTGCGCATTAAGGAGCACTCCCAGACTCCAAACCTGGGGAACCAGTGGGGGACGAACCCTGCCAAGGATGGGGAATTCCACACCCACTGCCTTCCCCACGAGCATCACCTCTGCCTTGGGGTTCAACTTCAGTCGACTCACCCTCATCCAGTTCCCCACAGCCGCCAGACATTGGGTAAGCACTGAGACTGCAGGGTCTGGGTTGGATGAAAAAGAGAGATAGAGCTGAGTATCATCCGCATACTGATGACAACAAACTCCAGAGCTCCTCACGACCTCGCCCAGCAGCTGCATATACACATTGAACAGGAGAACAGAACAGATCAGAAGGACCAGATACAGGGTGAGGGTCAGAAGGACCGGCCTCCAGCCAGTCCAAGGCTCATACAGGGTCTACGGAGTGCAGAGCTGGTCCAAGGGTGTGTGGAGACAAAAGGGAGGAAATGTACAGACAGGTAGACCAGGAAATGAGACAGATGATTCACCCAGCTTCCTGTGGCTACTGGCTGGCCTTTATATATAGGCTATAGGCCAGATATGCAAATCCTAGAGGACACTTAACAGGGCCAGAGCTGCGGTGGCACCGTTCTCGTCCTGAAGCCGACTGATTGCAGCATAGAGTTAGTTTATGAACCTATGCTATGGCTGTGTGGGCAGCAAAGAAGAGGTTATTTGCTGCTCTGATAGCGTCCGCAAAGTCACGTCCAGCTGAGATCTTCCGGGTGGCGAAGGGGCTGGTCCAGCTAGCCTCCCTCCACCTGGAACTGGAATTCTCCAGTGCTCGCTGTGACATGTTTGTCGACTTTTTTGTAGATAAAATTGCTTGGATTCACCATGATTTTGACACTGCGCTTGGTGCAGTGGGAGAACCAGAGGTAATGGAAGCCCCCACCTTGTTCTGTTTTATGGGATCAGTTCCAGTGGGTGTTGCCTGTTGATGTGGGGGATGTCCTTGGGGCTGTTAGGGCCACCTGTTGTGAACTTGACCCATGCCCATCCTGGCTGATTAAGGCCAGCCCGGAGATGTTGGGGCTGTTGCTGGCTGGGGTAGTCAGTGCCTCCCTTAGGGAGGGCAGGGTGCCGGGCTGTCTCAAGGAGACAATGGTGCGGTCTCTGCTCAAAAACCATCTTTGGACGTTGACTCCTTGTCCAGCTGTCAGCCAGTCTCTAACCTTCCCTTTTTAGGGAAGGTTATTGAACAGGTGGTGACTCAGCAGCTTCAGGGGCATCTGGACAGTGTCAGTTTTCTGGATTCCTTGCAGTCCAACTTTCGGCCGGGGTTTGGCACTGAGATGGCGCTTCTGGTCTTGGTCGATGACCTTTGCCATGATTTGGACCAGAGTCGGTCAACCCTGTTGATCCTGTTAGATCTCGGCTGCTTTTGATACTGTTGACCATGAGATGTTGTTGGCTTGCTTGTGGGGCCGAACTAGGGTAGGCTGAGCTGTTCTTGAATGGTTCCATTCTTTCCTTGCCAGGAGAACTCAGCAGGTGGTGCTGGGTGATTGTTCATCATCTCCCCGAGACCTCACGTGTGGAGTCCCGCAAGGTTCTATTCTGTCCCCTCTCCTGTTCAGTGTGTACATGCAGCCTTTGGGTGAGGTCATCAGAGGGTTTGGTGTGCGGTGTCATCCAACTTTACCTCTGTTTTTATTATTATTATTATTATTAACAAACATTTATATAGCACCAGCAGTGTACCTGGCACTTTACAAAGTAATAAAATAGACACGGTCCCTGCCCCTAGGGCTTACAATCTGAGAGACAGGAGCTGG
>QEPC01012762.1:6248524-6277169 GCA_003113815.1 Sphenodon punctatus
ATAAGAAAAATATATATATTAATTTCTCCCCACCCCCTCTACATACAATTATAATACATAATTAGTTTCTACTAACCCATACAAACTTCATTTACAGAGCATAAGTTAAACAATCCCCTCAATCCACCAACACTTCAATTTGTCTACTATCCACATCCTCCTTCTCCCCCCCTGCTCCCACCAGGAGGAGGAGCCTTCTCCAAATCTCCAGTTCTTCGCAAGATTCGTATTCCCCGATGCGACATCTCTTCTTCCCACCACAAGTCTATAAAAGTAAACTTATGTCCTGGTCCCAATCCTCGCACACGGCCAAAGGACACACTCCTTCGGCGCATGCCCCTTCGGTGCGTGTCACCGGCATGGCCATCGGCTGTTCCCTGCCTTTTATCGGCCGGCTTGGACGCTGGCTGCCCCCCATTAGGTGCAGTAGTGGCGGCGGCAACAGCTGTGCTGGTTCTGCGCTGCTTGACGCACCCCCGGAGGCCTGCTGCTGCTCTTGCTCGGGGGCAGTTCTCCAGCCCCCCTCGCACCAAATCTTCAGTGCCTGTCCAGCAGAGGGGCCCCCGGGCACCCCAGCCCAGCCAACGGCCCCAGCCAACGGCTGACACCCTTTGGTGTTTTGACCTATAAAGCCCTATACGGCCTGAGCCCCACTTATCTGCGGGATTACCTCACCCCTGGTGTCCCGGATCGGCCCCTGCGGTCAACTGGGAGTGCCCTCGGGTTCCCCGAGTATCTCGGGTGATGACAATGAGAAGGGTATTCTCGGTGGCCACACCGAGGCTGTGGAATGTCCTCCCAATGGAGGTCCGCTTAGCCTCGGACCTTCCCTCTTTCCGTAGACGGTGTTAGACCTGGCTGTTCCGCCGGGCTTTTGGCAAGGGAGACGGGTGAGAGTGGGGGGCTGGGGGGGGGGAGAGGGAGGGATTTTATCTCCACCGTAGGGGTATTTTATTTATTGTACTTTTGCAGTGCTATTTGTATTAATGTTTTTAATGTTGTTTATATTTTTATGCTTTTAATATGCTGCGAGCCACCCCGAGCTCCAGTGGCAGGAGAGGGCGGCCTATTAGCTCAAGAAAATAAACAAATAAATAAATAAATAAAATTTGCATATCTATCCATTTGCATATCTGACCACTCTTAACTGGCCAGCAGCCAACCAGGAAGCTGGAGGCGTGGAAGGGGTGTGGCTTGACCAGCACAGTGAAGGTCATCAGCGCTAGCGCTGGCTCCTGGCCAGAGTGCCTCAGTGGCATGAAGGTACCAGGCACCGCACTCGGGCCCCCAAGGGTGCTGTTTCAAGCCCAGGTCATTCCAGGTGGCTGTGGAGGGCCTCTCTTATGTGGTTAGAGCCAGCCTTGCTTGGTGCAGTGACAGATTCCTTGGACCCACTGGGCGGAGGTAGACCTCCCACACTTTACACTAGCTAGGTGTTCAAAATTGCCAACCCAGGTAATTCTGAACATGTAGCTAGTTTTTTGGTAATATTTACTCCTATTGCTTATAATTTCTCTAGTGTTACTAGGCATACGCAGCACTTTACAGTCACAGATTTCCAGAGACAGGTCCCTGCCCAGTGGGCTTACAATCTAAGATGGACAAGGGTGAGCGAAACACGGAGAAAGACAGACACACACACACTCCCATTTTACAGACGGGGAACTGAGGCTGAGACTCACCCAAGGCCACCCAGTGAGTTCATGGTTAGGGCAGGATTTGAACACTGGCTTTCCAGGTCCAAATCCAGCACTTTATCCACTACACCACACTGGCTCTGATATTTACACAGAACTGCTCATGGGGAGCCAGCTGCTACCCACATGTCGTCTGTGGAAGGGAGGAGAGGGTTTTACTGGTCCCAAGGAGTCCCTGGAGGCAGATGCAGGAGAAGTGTGTGTGTGTGTGTGGGGGGGGGGGGCACTGCTACTGCCCAGTGCTGCCAGGGGCAGCAAGAAAACTGATGCTGGGGAATGGAGTGGCAGCTTCAGCTGGACCTGCCCCATGCCTTGTTTCTTTTTAATGGCGGCGGCAGCAGCAGTGGGAAGCAGTCAGGGGGAAACCCAAAGCCTGCTCCTCACCACTGCTTTTCTTGCTGCTTCAGACTGTGGGAGTATCGGGCAGCGGCAGCAGCAAGAGGAGAGCCAGATCTTTCAGTGCTTCTGCCTCCACTGCTGGGTGCTCCCGGTGGTCATGAGCTCCTTTTATTCCTCCCAACAGCTCAGAGCAACTCCGTGACTGGCCCAGTGCCTCCCTTGCAGAGGGGGAATGCAGCCGTAAAGCAGTTCCCTACACATCTCCAAGGTGGGGGCAGTATTTCAAATCCCGGTAGCCACTCACTCACGAGTGGTCATTGTCCCCGCAGAACAACACCACCAACTCAGTAATGCATCCTTTCTATCCTATCCCCACCCCCTGCATAAAATCTAACCCATTACGCCTAAATCCTGAGACTGTAGATCAGGGGAGGGGAACCTTTTCCCTCCCAAGAGTCACTGTAAAAATTAGTACAAACTCCAAGGGCCACGTAGAGGTTGGGGGTGCACCCATGAAGAGGAGCCAGTTCAGAGATCTGTCCCCCTCTCCTTGTGTGCACACCCTCATCTCTGCTCCCTTACCCCGAGCTTAGTCTTTCCATTCTTGGGGGTAGGAATTGGGATCCAGGAGCCAGAGTCAGGGACTGGAAAGGGGCCACATTCAAACTGGCCACATCTGGTCCTTGGGCCTGAGGTTCTCCACCCCTGCTCTAGTGCTACCTCTCATGGTTTAACCCTGAGACTGTTGATGGATTGCTTAGTATTCCTAGGTTAGGGGGTACACCACTGCAGGGGGGGGCACTGCTCTTTGCCTTGTCACCTGGTGGAGGGGAGGGGGGACAATTTGGTTTTAATTATTTTTAAACCTCGGTACGTTTGAATTTTGCTCTAGCCCTATATAAAATGGATTCAACAAACTCCTCGAAAATGCTCTCAGGCGTCTAGAAAGGGGGTCCTGAGAGTGGAGCTGTATGCTTTGTATTGTTCAGTCTTTGCGTTGCCGTATTGTGCTGCATCCCGCCAGGCCTCTCAGAATCCTAACAAACAGATTTTGGTGCAGTGCTGCATGCCCGTAACGTGCTGTAACAGGACTTTGCCCTGTTTTGGTTTTTGCATGAATTCTCAGCGGTCTAAGTTGCTCTGAACAACGGGATTCTGAAAGTCAAGGAGGAGCCAGCGCCTGCCGTCTAGTTGGTTTTTAGGAGCCCGGAAAGATATACTTTCTAAAGCAGAGAGGGAGACTGCAGTGTCTGAGGATCTGAGAAGATCATCTGATTCCATTGCAGCAGTGTCAGCTGGTTTACAGGCCCTGCCCTTCGTGTGGGAGCGAATACTCAGTTACCTTAAAGAGAAAATCTGATGAAATTGCTTCGGGAACTTGTTGCTACATGAGACATCATTTAGTGAAACATGCCAGAGGAGAACGTTCATTCCCAGCTCGATGTGTGAATCATTTGAAAATATCTCTGTTTCTGTGGAAAGCTCTGCTGCCTCCTGATTCTAAATAACTCGCTTTTTAAGGTCAAGAACGTAAAACCTTCCTCTCCTGTGACCCACGTGGCCTCTTGGGTGTGTAATATTTTTGAGGGCTACTTGTGCAGAATGTCTTGTTCTAGGTGCAGCTTGGGGTAATTCAGGTTTCTGCAGGTACGCGTACGACTGTGGTTAAACCATTGCAAGGGGGGAGGGGGAATGGATTTTTACAAAGTGGACCCAGAGGCAAGGATGAGGGTGACACATTTCCCACCCCCCAGTACTTGTGCCTTTTGTCTGCAGGAACTCTGATTTCACAATGTCTTATATGCATTTAAATTCTCAGTCTTCATTGAATTTAAATCTTATTTTGAAGTCTGTCAGGTGCACTAATATATTGAGAGAGAGATCTGTTACCAAATCACCCCTGCTGTGGAGATTGTACAACAGGGGTAAGAAACCTTTTCCCTCCCGGGGGCCACTTTGAAAATTAGTACAAACTTGGTTGTACAGGCCCTATAGAAGTTGGGGGCAGGGGTGCTTAGGGGTGCGCTCAGGAAGAGGAGGGTCCAGAGCACGTATCTGTGCCATGGATTTCTTCCCCTATCCTTGTGTGCATGCCCTCATCCCTGGTCCCATAGCCTTTGCTCGGTCTTTCAGGGCTTAAGGGTAGGAACTAGATCCAGGAGCCAGGTCCAGGCACTGGAAAGGGTCCAAATAAAAACTAACTGCGAGGTACGCTTAGGCCCCAGGCCTGAGATTCCCCAGCCTTGGTGCAGAGAATCATTGTGTGGTGGCAGGGCTTCATTTGTGTGGGTGGGTTGGGGGGGTTGCCAGGGCTCAGTCCCGGCAATTAGATTCAAGAGGGGGTTGAGCCTTGGGAAGTGTTCCCACTCGGAGTGTGCACATTTTGGGAAAGCCCAGGGAAAGACCAATAATGACCATTTTGGGGTTGGTAACAGAACTCAGAAAAAAGCCCCCTTTCATTAATAACCTTCCTGCTCCATCCCCTGTGCTGGTTATCGATCATGTAGGTTAAATCATAATAACTCCTATTTTATATTCTGCTGTAGCGAGGCAGGTTACCAGTCCAGGGGTTGGGTTGCTAGCTGGAGAATAGGGTTCCTTTCCCTGCTCTGGCAAGCTCTGGGCCAGGAGGATGTGGCTTCTGGGGGCAGAGGGTGTGGTTTCTGGGGCAGGCTTGGTCCCCAGTAATTCATTTTTTTTACTGCATGGTGGGCTAGAAGGAGAGTATGTGTGGGTCGGGGTGGAGACGTGCTCTTCATGCAGTGTCCCCCAGAAACTGTGTAAGAAACTGAGGTGCAAAGCAACCTCATTTTGAACCTGTGCCTCATAATTCTTATTTATTTATTTGAATTGCAGTGGCACCTAGAAGACCAAGTTCAAAATCAGGACACCGTTTTGCTGAGTACTGTGCTAATGCAGAGCAGACAGTCCACGCCCCAGGGAGCTTACAATGTACTTATATTTATTTATCTATGTATTTAGATTTTTAACCTGCCCTTCCCCAAAGCCTTAGGAAGGATAACAAACATTTAAAAGTTACATACAAAAATAAAACCCATTAAAAAGTATATAAAATACCAATAAAACTGCCTTGAAGCCTATCTCCGCCTGCTAAATGCCTGTTCTAATAGATAGGCCTTATGTTGCCTCATATACCTGTATGAAGTTCTGTTGTTTTAATTATATTTATATTATTTATATTTTATATTGTACGCTGCCCGCAGGAGGGGGTGGGATATTACATTTTAAAATAAATAAATCAATTAAATTAAATGTAAGATAGGAGACAACAGTCAAGCAGGGTTTGCACAAGGAAACCGTGAACCAGTACTGTTCGAAATGATAGGCAGTCACCTCTGCTTGTCAGCTGTCTGTTGGGCTTTGGGTTTCTTGTAGGCGTCACAGGAAAAGAAAGATGTCTGTCCTTCTTCCTTCTAGTGCCCCAAATATCCCAGCAGAGGACAGTGATATAGAATGCATGAGGGTGCATAAGCTGCTTATGCATTGACCTTTCTGCCAATTCTTTAAAAGTCCAGGGTTTACAATGTATGGCCCATAGGTCACATGTTGCACATTTGGCAAATTTGCCCAGCCCAGAGACTCTTGATAACATCATGATAATCTCAGCTTTTGTTTTAAAAATAAAGATAAAGAACATTTCTAGCCATCAGGTTTGCTGAAAAAAGATTCATCCTGACTGAAGCATGTGTTCATCCTGGCCAAGTCACCCCAAACTGCTGTTAGTAGGAGGGTGGTGGTACAAACTGGCAAAATAATAAATAAATAGATGTGCCTTAATGGCTCCAAAACCAGAAGGCTGATAAAAAGAACCCATTTTTATTTTTAAAGCCATGATTTTTAAGCCAATCTCATGATTTTGAGGGGTCTGACTCATGATTTTTGAACCTTTGAGGTTGGCAATACTTTGGCTCTTGAAGATCCCAGAATTAGCTTGGACATAGCAGATAGTACCGGAGACCCTTCACTATGTGATAGGGTGAGCTGGAGTGCCACCTCACCCTTCAGTTCCTTTTCCAGGGCATTCATGAATATATTCAACATCACCAGTCCCAGTACAGATGTGTCTGGAACCTTATTTTTCTCTCCATTGTGAAGACCAATAATTTATTCCTACCCTCTGTATTTTATCTTTTAACCAACTACTGATCCGCATAAAGATTCTTTCTCTCATTCCATGACTACCTAGTTTTCTCCAGAGTTCTCAAGTGAGGGGACCTTGCTAAAAGCTTTCTGAAGATCGAGATACGCTATATCAACCAGATCACCCGTATCCACATACTCGACACCCTCAAACAATTTTAATAGATTGGTGAGGCCTGACTTTCCTTTTCAAAAACTGTTTGCTCTTCCCCAATCAGACTCACCAGTCTGTAGTTCCCAGGGTCATCTCTGGATTCTCTCTTTAAAATTAGTATTGCATTAGCTATCCTGGAATCCTTGGGTGAAAAGACTGATTCTAGCAATCAGTTACACATCACTGATGATAGTTCTGCAATTTCACTTTTGAATTCTTTCAGAACTCTTGGGCAAAAGACCATATCTTTCTTGAGTTTGTCCCTTACCCTTTAATAGTCTAAGAACCCAACCGACTCTCTAGCAGGGTTCCTTCTTCTGATGCACTTAAAAATATGTTAGATCTGTATTATCAGCAATTTTTCCAAACATTTTTTCTTGGCCTGCCACATTGTAGTTTTCCATTTAACTTGTCAAAATTTAGATTCTTCCTATTTTAATTTTTTTAGTATTATTATTCAGGATTGATTTCCATTTTTGCAATTACTCTTGCTGTAATAGCTCCTTTTACTTTACAGTTTAGCCATGCCAGCATTTGCTTGGTCCTCATGTTGGAGACGGGCACACTGGCCATCGAGCATTTCGGGAGGATGTCCCTGATTAGATTCTGGCTAAAAATCTAATGCCAGCAACAGATTACTCTACCTGCACAGTGTTTAGCAAAATAATTAGCGCACTCAAGGGCTAGAGCTTACCCTTAGGTAAATTATCTGGTGTTCCTATTAAAGCAAATGGGTTTTTCTTTCACCTATTTTCAGGGGAAATCCATGTCAGCTATTAAACAGGAAATAGATTGTAGGTCAAGGGATATCGCTATGCAACAAGACCATACTATGGTGACCCATTGGAAAGTTGTACCAGGACTTGGTTTAGGCAAAATTAGCTTTAATCTTGAACCTTATTGGGTATACTAGTCAATAAAACACTAAGGAGGAATTTTACGCTCCTGCGATTTCAAATGATCCATACGGCAGTGCAAGAAGGGAGATTTTCAAAAGTTAGTTATAACTCCTGTTATCGTACCTGTTCTCTTCAGGAGATCGAAAATGTTGAGCATCTCATATTGAGATGCCCATATTATTGTAATCTAAGAAACACCTGGCTAGTTCCGATATTAGGAGGGAAAAAGATGGATGAGGAATCAATTTTCTTATCCATCTCTCAACAGAAAAGGAGTTGATTGCGGTAGCCACTTTTGTTGGACTCGTAAAGAGAAGAGGAGGGTTATACTTCCTCGTGTTAAAAACTTTGCCAAATTATGTTGCGTAACTTACCTGAGGATTATAGCTTACCTGACGATCTAGAAGACTGAAATAGGTTAATAATTACTTATCTGGATACGTTGCTATTTATTTGTTTCATCCCTAAATAGGTTCCCGTCCCTAAATAGATCTTTGGCTCATCCCTAAATAGATCCTTCTTGCCTTATTTTAGACACCCCAGCTTGTTTTGTACTTTGATATGTCTCCAAGTTATGACATCTGTGTATGGTAAGGAGGAGCCGACTGTCACTCATTGTATTTGGATTTATGTGATCATTTATATTTTATGTTTTACGTAGATCTTTGGGCCATGGCGAAAGCCAGTGCCATTGAATAAACTTGAACTTGGTCCTCTTGTTATCTCTTTGGTTCGGACTATACATTTAATTTGAACCTCTTGTGACAGTTTTTTAAAATAGTCTCCATGCCTATTGCAGGCATGCAATCCTCATAACTACTCCTTTTAATTTCCTTCTAACTAGCGCCTAATGCTGTGCCCCATTTTTAAGTTAAATGCTACTGTGATAGATTATATTTAGCATTTTCCCTCCTGCAAGAATGTTGACTTTTATTACATTATGGTTACAATTGCTGAGCTGCTCAGCTACAGTTACCTCTTGAACGAGTTCCTGTGCTCCGCTAAAGTAAGAGTTGTCTTTCCTCTTGTGAGTGAGTTCCAAGACTAGCTGCTAGAAGAAGCAGTTATTTTATGGTGTCTAGAAATTTTATCTCACCCCTTTATCTCGCTGTGTCCCAAGGTGACATTTACCTAGTCAATACGAAAGTGAGTGAAATTGCCCAATTACTATTGTGTTCTCTGTTTTTGCAGCTTGTCTAGTTTCTCTTAATATTTCATAATTCCTCCACCGTTCTGGTCAGGTGGCTGCTAGCATAGCCCTGCTGATGTTCTTTTCCGGTTTACTCATGGAATTTCTATCCATCGAGATTTCAAAGCAATGTTTTTGTTTCTTTTAAGATATTTAATCATATATTTGACCCAGTGCTGTCTTCAGCATATAGTTCCACTCCCACAATGATCGCTTTTGTGTGTATTTTGTATGCTGGTGCGACAGTGTCTCATTGATTGTCCTCATTCCACTAGGTTTCCAAGATGTCTGTTCAGACAGACGTGGGGCTGCCCATCCCCAGAGCAGCTCTGGGGGTGCACCCCTGAGTCTGCCCACTTCCAGCCCTGCCTGGGTCAGGTTCAGATGGACCTGGTGGGTTACCTGGCCCATAGTCTGCCTGTGCAGTGCTCCCCCCGCCCCCCCACACCATAGAGTTGCAGAGATCACCTGACATTCTAGGCTGGTGTCCATAACTCTATGATGTTGCCCGGGAGCAACAACCAGCTGGAAGCGGAGCAGCAGTGTGGGTCTGCGTATCAGATGGACAGCTGCTCCACTTCGAGGCGGTGCCCTGCATTTGGCTGGTCTGCACCGCCCACGGGGCTGCCCTACAGCAGGCAGCCTGCTCTGATTCAACATCTGGTGGGCTGCCTTTAGCTGGATGAGCCACCTGGGGGTGAAGCAGGTTGCAGCCCGTCCTTCTAAAAACACCCAGTGTCCTCCATTTAATGCCAAGCACTTTAGTTCACCCGTCTTAGTTTTTAGAGTTCTTCCATTTGTGCATGAAAACTTTTATTGTTCTGCTGCCTGGCCCTGTGTGTCTTAGGGTGTTTTCAGACGTGACGGGGCCAGTTGGCCCATCACGAAATCAATGTATTAATTCCCTGCCGGGACGACCCCGTCACACCCTAACAAATGTGCCGGGGGATCCCGGCGGGAAATCGGGGAGGGGCTGCACGGCGCAATGTGCGGCCGCACGGCCCCGCCCCCTCCACACATCCCACCGCCCGCCCTCTGGGGAGACGGGCAGGCGGCGCGGCCAATGCAGACGCAGCGTCTGGCCGAGTTCACCACGGCCCGGAATCCGGCCGTGGATTCCGGGCCGTGATAGCCGACCAGACGTTACTTTTTTTTTATGCCCGCCTGGAATCACTTTCACCACGCTTCAGCCGATTTTCGCGCCGGGAGCCCAGGAAGCGTGGTTGAAATTGACCCCATGTGGGTATTCAGTGTGGCGAACATCTGGCGGCCGCCGAACAGATGTGCAGGGCACAGTGACCACATGTAGGTATTCAGCGTGGTTCACTGTGATCTCGTCACGTCTGAAAACACCCTTAGTTAACTTGGATTTGTTGAATTTTGTCTGTTCTCACCTGCAGTCTCTTAATTTCTTTCTTATCCTCTTTACAAGGATATTTTATTGATTTTTATATAGATTGTATATCCTGCCCTGTCCCAAGAGCTCAGAGCAGGTAGCACACAAAAAACAACATATAAAGTAGATGTAAAATAAAATGATAAATATAAAATGTATCTATAATTTAAAAAAAACTCCTCCCGCCTAAAGAAACATATCCCCACCTGCCAAAAATGCCTGGCTAGATAGAAGGGTCTTGCATAGGCCGCTTTTAGGCACGCGGCGCGCGATTGTGCATCGAGATTGCGCATAATTTGAAACGTCCACATGTTATAATTAAACGAAATAGAAGTGGAGTATTATGTGCATATTATGGCAGTTGCGCATTTTTAAAGTCCGCAAATTAAATAGCTCGATTGTGAGCTATTTAATTCGTGGACTTTAAAAATGCGCAACTGCCATAATATGCACATAATACGCCACTTCCATCTCGTTTAATTATAACATGTGGACGTTTCAAATTATGAGCAATCGCGATGCGCAATCGCACGCCTTAGTCTCTGCTTCATCCCTAGGGGATGCACTGTGTGTGTGTTCCCTGTTTTCAGTTTCAAAATTCCTCTATGACCTTTTTCATTTTTTGCTCTCGCCAACCGGGGGTTCCCTTTCACCATGGCGCTGCTGCCACTGCTGTTGCTGGTGTTAACTTCAGTGCTGGGGATGGAGGTGAAGAATCCATCCAGCAGAGGAGCTGGCCCTACCAACATCCTCCTAGGCCCCACACAGAGTATTGGGAGGGGAGGGAGATGTGCCTAGGGAAGGGGAAGACTGAGCTCAGCTTCTGGTGTTGAAAGTTGCTCCCAGGATGAGAGGCAGGAGGACTGCTTCTTCTCCCTCTTTTCTTCCCTGGCCCTGGTGACTCATAGGAGAGAAGGCCCGAGGGAGCAATCGCCACACACGAAGCACAGCAAGAGAGAAATGGGCAGACTCGTGGAAGAGAGAGAGAGAGACTCTGTGTGTGTGTGTGTGTGTGTGTGTGCGCACATTACTGGGAGGGAGGAGAAAGAAAGAAAGTATGTAAGGGGCAGAAAGGCTTACAAACTAGAGCGAACAAGGAGAGAGATTCCTATTTTACAGATGGGGAACATCTGAACTGACGTTGCTGCCAGCTACACACGCCAGGAGGAGGGGCTACTACTACTAATCATTTCTCTAGCGCTACTAGGCGTACAGAGCACTTTACACAATCACAGATTTTCAGAGGCAGGTCCCTGCCCAGTGGGCTTACAGTCTAAGATGGACAAGGGGAACACAGGGAAAGGCAGACACACATAATCCCATTTTACAGATGGGGAACTGAGGCTGAGAGTTTGTGACTTGCCCAAGGCCACTTCTGAGGCTATGGCTAGGGTGGGATTTGAACCCTGGATTCCCAGGTTCAAGTTCAGCACCTCATCCACTACACACACCACACTGACACTCAACCAGTTGGTGAGGTGAGTTCAGGGCACAGAACTGCCTGACCAGGCCGTCTGGTGAGCCTTCCCCCACCCTGTGAGGGAAAAGAACACACACACAGCTGGGCAGCCCCACCCTCCATCATGACAGGCAGCCATGGGGACCCCTGATCCCCAGCAGGATCCCTGGCCCACCTTGGGCCAGGCACCAGGAGTCAACTGGGGAACCAATCCTAGACCAGCCACCTAGCCAGCCTGGAACAGTTTGCGGGCCCACATTTGGGCACCTGGAAACATGGTTGGGTAAGTCTCTGGCCGGCATTACATCTGTCATCATCCAGTGACTTGCCCAAGGCCTCCCAGTGAGCTCATGGCGAAACCAGGATTTGAATCTTGGTCTCCTGGAGCCAAATTCAGTAGCTTATCCGCTAGGCTACACTGGCTGTAGCAGAGAGCGTTCCTATTTTTGGAACGATATCCACAACCGAAAGGCATGTTTGCATGTTCACTTATTTGGGAGCCAGGGTCACAGTGACATTATATCTGAATATGTCATAATGATGCGTGCTGTAATGAGTCGCACAGATGTGATGTTGCCATCATTTCTATAGCTGGCTAGGGTTTCATATACTCATTTGATTACAGGGTGTATCCCATTATGCATTTCCCCAGATCCTGGTGCAGTGCATTATGGTCAGATGGACAGTGTGCAGTGGATTGTGGGACTGAGCATGGTTTGTGCAGGCAACTTGTTCTGAAGCAGTAGGTGACATGCCATGGATTCAGGGCCTGAGTATGGCTTGTGGAGGCAGAACATTGTGAGGCAATGCAAGGTGTGCAATGGATTGTGGGTCTGGCCATGGTTTATGTGGGCCGTGCATTGTGGGGATGTTGCATGATGTGCAGTGGATTGTGGGACTGAGCATGGTTTGTGTGCACAGTGCATTGTGGGGCAGACACATGATGTGCATTGGATTGTTGGTCATGGTTTGTGTGAACAGTGCATTGTGGGGCAGACACATGATGTGCATTGGATTGTTGGTCATGGTTTGTGTGGGCAGTGCATTATGGGGCAGTGCATTCTGGGGCAGTTACATGATGTACAGTGGATTGTGGGTCTGTGGGCATAGTTTGTGTGGGCAGTGCATTGTGGAGCAGATACATGTGGGCAGTGGATTATGGGTCTGGCCATGGTTTGTGGCTGTGGACAGTGCATCGTGGTGTAGACATGGCAGTCAGTGGACGGTGGAACTGGGCACGGTGCGATTTGTGCAGGTGATGAAGTTTCAAATGGATGGTTTGCATGCAGTGCATTGTGAGCCAGGGGGCGGACTGCCCATCTCATCTGGGTTTGCCTCCGTTTTTCTGCGGCTCCACCATTTCAGCTGTTTGCCTTCGAGTGGTTTCATCACCTGACAGCGTGGATCCTTGTATCATCGCTTCTGTGACGCCTCAGGCAGTGGCTCAGGCAGAGGTGGCCACACAGGAGATCATTGCGACATGAATGCAAACCAAGAAGCAGGTGATGGTGATGTCCCTTGCCAGATCACGTGATGAGGATCTCAAGCTTTTGGCGCTTGTGGGACTTAATCAGACTTGCTGACTGGAGCAAAGGAGACAGAACCTGAAAAAGAGCAATCAGTGTCCGCTTAACATGGAATTTGAGAGCAGAGGAGGCTTCTGATCCATTACTGAATGACAGATGAACTGCCCTTATTCCCCTTGATGGGAATAAGCTTGCTTATTCCACCAACAAACAGTTGGTTCAATAAAAGATATCATTCGAACCACTTTATCTCTGCCTTGTTTGAGGAATGCAAATGGCTCCAGAGACCTCTCTTGCATGCCATGGTGAAACAGCTGCGTGCGTGCAACTGGCTGTTGTGGAGCAGTGTAAAGAGCGGAGCCTGATGGGGAAAACTTAACCAGAAGAAGTGGGGTGGCCAGGAGAGGATCTGCCACTTTGTTACATTGCTTTGGGGCAGCCCTGCTTGCGGTGCTACGGAACATCCTGGAGCACCGCCGGCGGAGTAGGCCGGCCAAACCCAGGGCACCAGCCTGAGGTGGAGCTGCTGTCCGTCTGCTCAGCGGACCGACACCGCAGGTCTGCTTTCAGCTGGCCGTTGCCCCGGGCAACACTATGAAGTTGCAGGTGCCAGCCTAGAGTATTGGGCGATCCGCCCACAACTCTATGGTGCGGGGGGGTGGGGGAACTTCCGGGTCCATCTAAAATGGACCCAGGTGGGGCTGAAGACAGGTGGACATTGGGCACACCTCTGGAGCAGCTCCGGGGGCAGGCAGAAAGCCTGTGTCCGTCTGTATTCCTCCATCCCTGTGCACAAGTGAGTCACTATCATTCTCAGGAAGCTCACTACTCTTGTCAGCTACAGGCATGTGATGAGATAATGTGGCGTCAACCCTGTCAGCCAGTGTCATGGAGATATGTCAAGCTACAAATGACGTACTGCTAGACCATGCTGTACAGGCTATGGATGGAGAGGCAGCGATGGTCGGTTTTGACAAATGGGCTTACCCTAATGCACTGGGATAACTAAAGGCATGGGTGGCTTTTAGACATTTCGCCATCTTAGGAAAAATGCCAGAAAACCCCCTGGCCAGGGCGCTTGATGAGAGAGAGGGGTGACGCTCCAGGGTTAAGCACTCCCCCCCCCCCCTTCATCAAGCGCTCCAAGTGGGGAGGGCTCTGGATTCCTTGCTGTACAGCTAATGAGCACGAAGCCCCATTCTTCAGCGGTAAGAGTGGGGGGACGACCCAGCACCCTCTCCCTCCTTAGCTCTGAAATGGTCTAAAACTGCTCTGGCTTCTAGTCAGTCAGTTTCACCATTCAGTTCCCCACCTGCCAGCACGGAAGTGCGGCCTGTTTGTGGCAGGCAGGGGTGTTTTGCTGTGAGGTCTCTCCCCTATGTAAGAGTTTTGCTGCCTCTCTTATGTTTGCTGCCTTTGTTCAACCTCTGCCTTGCACTATTCCATTTCCAGTAGAAACTGCTGCTCCAATCCAGGTCTGTCAGAATGTAGACCGGCCACCATCGGATTCCCTTCCCCTCCCCATGTACGCTGCCATTTTTCAAATGTACACTGAAAACTCCCCCCCCCCCCCCCCCCCAAACACCCACACACCTTTTGTAAATGTGGAAAAAAATATTTTGCTCAGTGCACAACTGTGCTGTGCAACACAGCATGGTGCCGTTTTGTGCAGGCACACTGGATAAAATACTTTTTTGTGCCTAGGCCAAAAGGGGTTTTGCAGAGCACACGCACACAATGGGAGCATTCGAAACAGCCTGCAGAGATCCAACGCAACCGAAATCCCGCGCTGGATCTCTGAACGCTGTTCCAAAAATGTGGATTTAATCCGCTTCAGTTCTACACTGCCGATTGGTGAAGCCGGACTCGACTGAAGGAATCCACATTCGCATATTAGCCCTCCTGCAGTAATTTATCATCATCATCATCATCTTTATTTTTTATGTAGTGTGTTTTATATAATGTGTTTGGTGAGACTGAAAACAGGCTGGCACCGGCTCCTTAAGTGCTGTGATTTAGCTAGTTAAAATGTTGCCATGGTGACAGCTGCTTGCTGTCTCCCGCCCACCATTTGTGAGGCCAGTGGGCTGGGGAGGCTGATGATCCACCTGTAGTCCCCCCACCCTGTGTCTGTTGCTACCCCGTTTCTGTTGCTCCACCGTTGGTGAGGGCGATATCAGCTGTGCCCTTGTCATGGACGGCTCATTACCTCCTGGAGCCCTCGCTCCTGGCGCATGTCTGCCCCCGGACGGACGTGGAACCAATTCAAATGGTCCCCCCCCCGCCCCCGTAGACTGATGGAACCAGAATGGTTCCGAGCGGCTTTGGGGGGGATATACCTTCTGATCTGGGCAGCCGTCTCATCGATGACCTTGTCGGGCTGTGGAAGACCTTGCTGACGGAGACCATTGATTGAACGGCTCTGAGGCGTCCGCTTCCCAGGCGGCAGCACCACAGGTCTCCCTGGTTTTCAGAGGGGCTGCGGGTGTTGAAGCAAGAGGGCGGCGGTTGGACCGATGGTGGCGTCGTTCATGTTCTGAAGCCGACAGGTTGTGACACAGAGCGAGTTTACGAGCCTATGCCGTGGCTATGTGGGCAGCAAAAAAAGGATTTTTTTGCTGCCCTCATAGCATCCACTAAATCCCATTCAGCGGAGCTGTTCCGGGTGGTGTGGGAGCTGGTCAGTCCGGCCTCCCTCCACCTTGGAGTGGTCATCTAGTGCCCACTGTGACTTGTTTTTGGATTAGTTTGCAGATAAAATCGCTCAGATTCTCTACAGTTTTGATGTCGCATTTCCTGCAGTGGGAAATTAGAGGTTATGGAAGCCTCACCTTGTTAATGTTTGTGGGATCAGTTTCAGTTGGTGTCCCCCACCAATGTTCTTGGGGCTTTTAGGGCTACCTGTTGTGAACTGGACCCTTGCCTGTCCTGGCTGGTTAAGGCCAGCTGGAAGACGATGGGGCCGTTGCTGGCAGTGGTGGTCAATGCCTCCCTGAAGGAGGGCAGGATGCTGGGCTACCTTAAAGAGGCAGTGGTGCAGCCCCTGCTCAAGAAACCATCACTTGATGTTGACTCCCTTGCCAGTTATCGGCCAGTTTCTAACCTCCCCTTTTTAGGGAAGGTTATTGAGTGTGTGGTGGCCCGGCAGTTGCAGGAGCATCTGGATCGTGTCGGTTTTCTTGATCCCTCACAGTCAGGATTTCACCCGGGTTATGGCACTGAGATTGTGCTTGTGGCGTTGGGTCGATGATCTACGTCAGGAATTAGATCAGGGTCATTCTGAGACTGGGCAGCTTAGGTGGTCCGTCGTAGCGTGGATTGGCGTTTTGAAGTTTTGGGCGAAATTGCATCATTCTCCATCTAAGGGTTTAGTTGGCCACTGGCTAAATGACTCTTTTATGAGCCCGTGGCGCGTGGAAGTAGAGTTATTTCTGCGACAGCTGGGGTTTACTCCGGTATATTGGGTGGGGAAGGAGCTGGCGGTGGTGGTCAAGAACTTTATTACTAGGGTCAAGGACAGGGAGTTTCAGGAACAGGCGGCAGCAATTAGAGCTTGTGGCCATCTTGTGGATTATCTCTCTTATTTAAGGCCCTCTCTTGCTCTCAGCAATTTCTCCTAGAGCTAAGTTCTTGATTATGTCCGCCAGATTCAGCGCTCTGCCGTCTAGGGTCCTGGAGGACCGACTTTCCGGAAAAAGTTTTCTAGATCGACTCTGCCCCTTTGATTGGCAACACGTGGAAACATTGTGCCACATTTTGTTCCAATGTCGGTTATATGATGCAATTCGCTCTAAATACCGTACATTTTTCCGCCAGAAATTCCTGGTCGCACCGAACATAATCTATGCATCCTAGCACTCGCAGATGTAGATCCTTCTATATCGGAGGCGGTTGCTCAGTTTCTGGTTGCCGCCATGGTCCTCCACACCCGCTTTCTCCTCTTTAGGCAATCTCTTGAGTAGAGATAACTGAGATATGGCATTTCTTTTTCGGAGTTGGGCTACGAACCCGGGGTGGGTGTGGGTATATTACCCATAGGATGTTAAACGGGGCTCCGGACCTCAGACAGCTATTTGTTCTTTGTTTGGTCTATTGTTATATGTTGTTTGTTTGTATCTGTTTGTAAAAATTTTATGGCCTCGGCCGCAATAAATAAATATATATATAGGGTCATTCAGCCCTGCTGATTCTATTAGATCTCTTGGCTGCTTTTGATACCATTGATCATGAGATGTTGGTGACGCGCCTGCAGGACTGGGCAGGGGTGGGTGGTATGGGTCTTGACTGGTTCCGCTCCTTCCTGGCCAGAAGAACTCAGCGAGTGGTGCTCGGGGATTATTTTTCATCATACCAAGACTTCTCGTGTGGAGTCCCACAGGGTTCTGTTTTGTCCCCTCTCCTGTTCAGCGTGTTTATGCAGCCACTTGGCAAGGTGATCAAGAGGTTTGGCGTGCGGTGTCATCAATATGTTGATGACACCCAGCTTTACCTCTCTTTTTCATCGGACCCAGGCCCGACAGTCTCGGTGCTTACTGGGTGTCTGGCAGCTGTGGGGGATTGGATGAGGATGAATTGACTAAAGCTGAATCTCTATAAGATGGAGGTGATGTTGGTGGATAAGGCGGTGGGGGTGATGGCCCCCATCACTGATGTGGTCTGCCCTCTGCTGGTTCCCCAGGTACGGCGTCTGGGGGTGCTCCTTGATTCGCAGCTCTGCTTGGATGCTCAGGTGGAGTCTGTGGCAAGGAATGCCTTTCACCAATTACATCTGGTGCGTCGACTTCAGCCATACATCTCGGACTCTGACCTGGCCACTGTCATCCATGCTTTAATCACCTCTAGGCTTGACTACTGTAATGTGCTCTACGTGGGGCTACCCATGGTGACAGTTTGGAAACTGCAGCTGGTGCAGAATGCGGCAACCTGTCTCCTGGTGGGACTGGGCCACCGGGAACATATTACACCGGTTCTTTGGTCTCTGCACTGGCTGCCTATAGTCTTCCAGGCCCAATTCAGGATGTTGGTGCTTGCTTATAAAGCCCTAAACGGCCTTGACCCGACCTATTTGTGGGACCGCCGCACCCCCCCGGGTTCTGGATCGGCCCTTGCGGTCATTGGGGGATGTTCTCCTCAAGGTCCCTTGAGTCTGCTGCGGAGCCATGATGGGGAGGGCCTTCTTGGTGGCTGCTCCACGGCTTTGGAACTCCCTGCTGGTGAGGGCCCATTTGGCCCCGGATCTCCTCTCTTTTCGACGCTGTTGTAAGACGTGGCTGTTCCACCTGGCCTAGGATGGGGAGGATGGGTAGGGTGGGGGGGAGGGGTGGTTTGGGATATTTTAATTCCTTCTTGTTTTTGAGTGTTTTAAGTGTTTTTATTGATGAACTGTGAGTCGTCTGGAGCGGCCTGTGGTAGGATGGGTGGGATAAGAAATTCTTAAGATAAATAAATAAAAAATAAACATGAAGGTCGCCTGCACCATCTGTGAGGCCTACTGAGCTTATTTTGAGAGGTTAAAGCAACAGAGAAACCAGTGAAAGGTCAATTTATGTTTCATTACCCCCTTTCTTTGAACTGGGCCCTTCGTTGCCTGAGTGAAACATAAGGAGCTGAGGGACTTTTCTTGCCTTTGCCTATAGAATTACTATTAAAATACTATTATTTATATAGTGCCAGTACCAGGCACTAACAATTTATGATAAGATATGGGTCCCTGTCCCATTTGACAGATGGGGAATTGAGGCTGAGAAACAGTGACTTGCCGAAGGCCAATGAGTTCATGGCTAAGCCAAGATTTGGGCCCTTGTTTCTTGGGTCCAAGTCCAGCACTTGATGTGCTAGGCTACACTGGACTTGAATATTTGCAGCCCCTGGGGGAGATCATGAGAGGGTTTGGGGTGCGATGTCACCAATATGCTGATGATACTCAGCTGTACCTCTCATTTTCAACTGACCCAGGTCCTGCTGTCTCATTACTTTCCCAATGTTTGGAGGCCGTGGCGGATTGGATGTGGCAGAGCAGACTGAAGCTTAATCCTGATAAGATGGAGGTGATGGTGGTGGAAAGGGTGAGGGAAGTACTGGCTCCCCTTGTAGGGGGGGGTCCGTCCTCCTGTAGGCCAGCAGGTTCGGAGTTTGGGGGTGGTGTTGGACTCAGGTCTCCGTCTGGATCAGTGAGTTGAGTTGGTGGCTAAGGCTGCCTTCCGCCAGCTGTATCTGGTACGGCGGCTGCGTCCATACATCTCCGGGCCCGACCTGGCCACTCTCATTCACGCCTTCATCACCTCGAGGCTAGACTACTGCAATGCGCTCTACGTGGGGCTTCCCTTGTTTCTGGTTCGGAGGCTGCAGCTGGTGCAGAATGCGGTGGCTCCTCTCCTTACAGGGACGGGGCGGCGGAAGCACATAACATCTGTGCTACGTACTCTGCACTGGCTGCCTATAGCGTACCAAGCTAGATTCAAGGTGTTAGTGTTGATCTATAAAGCCCTGTATGGTCTGGGCCCCTCATACTTCGGGGACCGCCTCGCCCTCCGCACCTCAGAGCAATCCCTTTGGTCCACGGGGGCACCTTTCTGGAGGTCCCCCGTGTAAAATGGGGGGCCACAATGGAGAGGGCATTCTCGGTGGCCAGGCCGCGGCTTTGGAACTCTCTCCCGGAGGAAGCCCGCCTGGCCCCAGGTTTGTTGGTATTTTGTCGAGCCTGTAAGACCTGGCTGTTCGCCCAGGCCTTCGGAGGGGAGGATGGGGTAGTTGGGGGGTATTTTAAAGCTTTTTATGATATTTTAAATTGTGATGAATGGGGTTGTGTTTTTTAAATTGATTTTATTTGTGTACTTTATGTTGTAAGCCACCCCGAGATGCCATGGGCATGAAGGGGCGGCTAGTAAAAGTATATAATAAATAAATAAATTATTTGAGTTCACCACTTTAATATTAATTACTCTCTCATTAAGTGGACCTCATAGAAAGGCCTCTCTTTCTCCCCATAAAACAGTACATTCAGAGCATTCACTTGTTCAAGAATATTTTTATTGAAAACCATAACCGTGTGGACATATAGCATTAATGCATTTTAAAAGCATTTTTAAAGGTTCAAAGACTTTGTTGTTATTAGTTAAGCCAGCCTGCAGCAGCATGGTAGCAATCATTGAATCTTATCAGCATGAATTGCCAGCAATCAAACAGGAGGCTGGCATAATTTCCTTTAGAGTAGGTTTAGTGCCATAAGGAAGACAATATCTACTGTGTGTGGTGCAAGGGGCAAAGTTCTCGGAGAATACACTCCTTACATGTCAAGTTACTCTCCTGGAGTAGTCGTTTCCCTGCCTAACTCAAATGATATCACTGAGAAATCACTTAGACTAGTAATCTCCTTGTGTGTTACATACATAGCGATGAGTCAGTGCCTGGCTGAGATGGGTGGGGTATCTGCCATTCCTGTTAAACTGAGAGGGAGGGTTTCTTAAGGCTAATCATGACTTGTCTTGCCTTTCTCCTGGGCCTGTCTTTAGTTCCAGAGCCAGCCTGTCTTTGGGAGTTGCGGTAAGCAGCTTGGCTGCTAACTGCCCATATGTCCGTCCCCCCCCCCAACCAGACCCATTTTGGCAGTGGGCTGCCCCAGTAGAAGTATGTTGCAGTAAAAAGAGAAAGGTAGAGCTTAAGGAAAAAAGAAATTAGAAAACACGTGTAAAAATGTATTTATTTATTTATTTTATGAATTTCTATCCCGCCCCCCCTGCGAACAGAAAAAAGGGAAAGAGGGGAAATTCAGAAGGTAAAGTAGAACAAAGACACAACAATGGGAAAAAATAATTTTCCGACCGGTGTAGCTAGGAAAGGTCAGAGTAAACGATTTTGGACAACTGGGTTAACAACCACCTACGCTGGGTTAAAAACAATGATCTGACTTGCCCACATTCTGTCTCCAACAGTGTCCTGCTTTGGTTGCATCAGAGGGTAAAAACTGCAGGCTGTTTTTTGAACAGACAAATCTAGCAGGGGCACAAAGCTTGCATTGTCCAGAGGTGGGGTAAAGTACCTGACTTCAAGAGCAGTGTACTAACTAAACTATCCCTATGGCCGAGAGCCACAAGACACGTGTGTGTGTGTGTGTGTGTGTGTGTATGTGTGTGTGTGCGCGCGCATACGCAAACCTCCCCTGCTTCGGGATTGGCTGGCTGAGATCGTGCTCTGCAGTTGGTTCAGACTCCGCGACTCGTGTACGATGATGTAAGACACGGGACCATGAAGGCACTTGAGTGAGGCCCCCAGTTGAGAGACATGCTTGACCAGCCCAAGAGCTGCACGCCACAGTTGGCCCATCCCTGGCATGGTCAGTACATGTAGGCGAACAGGCTGTCAGCTTGGACTGTAGTGTGAAAGAGGCACTAGGTCTGTAGGCTGTGGGGGGGTGGGGGGGGTTCAGAAGACTCTGCCCTCAAGACAGATTGAATTCTGCAAGGCAGACTTAATAGTTGTGAAGAGGGGGGTCTGCCATTGCAGCTGCAGAATGGAGAGTTCAGCTGACTCCTCGTAATGCTGCTGCCCGGTGTTCCCTCTCGGGGGTGGGAAAGACTCGCCACGTCTCCATTTTCCGACCGGTGTCGCTAGGAAAGGTCAGAGTAAATGATTTTGGACAACTGGGTTAACAACCACCTACGCTGGGTTAAAAACAATGATCTGACTTGCCCAATGTTCTGTCTCCAACAGTGTCCTGCTTTGGTTGCATCAGAGGGTAAAAACTGACATGACGGTGGCCCACCGTGACCCGTGTTTCCATGCTTAGGCCTGCAAGCCACCAGCACGTCTGTTGAGGGCCCGCCAGATGTTGGCCTAGGATTGCCCCAGGTTGTGTCGGAGGCTAGCCCCCGGATTAGCTCCAGGTCACAACCCGGGCTAGTATCCGCCCCATCAAGGCAAAGCGGCCATCCCGTGTGGGTCGATGGCCCGCTGTGACCTGGCTCAGGTCCGCCATGAGTGCCCATCGTGGCAGGGCGCTGGGCACAGCTCAAGAGTGGGGCCAGCCGGCTGCACGGTTCTGCGTCTCTCTGCCCTCCCTGGCAGCCCGGCCACGGGAACGTGTGGTGGGCGGCCTGACCTGGTCTGGACCGTGTCCACCGCGGCTTCCCATCTCAACCCGGGTCAGGTTGCCGCGGCAGCGCGGTCACTTCTGTTTCTACCCAGGGAAGTGTGCGACGGGTGAAACCAGTTATGCTACTGGCCTTCACGACATCCCTTGGCAATGAGTTTCACAGATTTAATTGTGCACGGAGTGAAAAACCACTTCCTTTTGTTGGTTTTTAAATCTTCTGCCAGTTAATTTGATTGGCTGCCTTCTAGTTCTTGTATTCGGAGAGGTTAAATAACTCTCTGCTTTCTTGCAACAAGAGCCCTGCTTGGGTCAGAAATTTGGGGCTGAGCTGTAATGCCACACTGTCCAGGGAGGCAGAGGGGGTAGCCTTTCACAGCTGTGGAGCCAGACCTGAAGGGCATGGGCCAGGAGTGTGGCCTACCTGAGCCCAGTGGGACCAGTTGAGCCCTGTCTGGCTCATGTTGCAGGGCTCTGTGCGCAACTAACCATTTGCACGTATCAAACGTACCCATTTCTGGACATTAAAAAATGTAGAATTGCTGCCACAAGTTATAAACATTTAAAAATCTTTGAGCACTGCGATTACTTCTAGGTACAAACTTATACTATACACACATTATTAATTATTGTTTCTATAGCACTTTTAGCATTCATAGCCCTTAACAAGTTCACTCTCACAACAACTCTGTGAGGTAGGCCATTATTCTTCCCATTTTACAGATGGGCAACTGAGGCTAAGAGGCAGAGAATTGCCCAGTGCCACCCAACGAGTTCACAGCTAAGGGTAGATTTGAACCCTAGTTGCTTAGGGCTAAGTCCAACACCTTATCCACTAGGCTCTTACTGGCTCACGTTCAGTCATATTTAGTATCAGTTTTGTAAGCCAGTCTACCATTGACTAAATTGGCACCTGTTAAAAAATACAGACATGTGGTTTAGTAGTAATGTTCTTAGTCACCAATTGGCTTTTTTCCCCCTATTTATTTATTTTTAAAGTAAAAATTCCCTGTGGAAACCACCTTTGCAAATCTGTTCAATTTCAAAGGTGTATTTAAAATTAATCACAAATCAAGAACAGCCACCTTTGCTTTGAATGCAGCTTGTTAATTCTCCCCTACACTCCCCCCGTGCGCCTATGCAAGATAATACAGCTTTGCATTCCAAGGACACGTTCCTATATATGTGCATTTTAAGGTGTAAAGGGAAGTGTATTGTTTTGTTCTATGGTTCCTGGGGTCTGTGCCCTGCACTGTGAAAACTTACAGGTCTTCCCCACAATGCTTTCCCAGTGGGGGAGGCCGATATGGAATGCAGCCCCTGCCGGCATCTCCTAGGGGAGGTGAGGAAGGGGTATTGTATGAAGAGGATTTGCCATGCAAGCAAACCCAGGCCTAAGCGCTTTGAGCATGGCTGGGGCTGATCCACATGGGTTTGCTTTGTGAAGGAATGCCTTTTCACACAAAATTCTCACCATGGGGAAACCACTATGGTTGTGTAAAGGAGCCTTTAGTGTGGCATTAACATAGGTTTTTGGTGTGCCACTGATTTTTCATTGTTCTGGGTTTTTTTTTTCTTTTGCCCTTACTGAAGTTTGAGGGGAAAATCCTCCTCCTGTTGAAGTTGGTGCCAAAACTCCCATTGACTTTAATGATGGAAGATGGTCCTGCTAGTCTTGACTCTGTGTTAGTAGATTTAGTGAGGAGGAAGGTTCCTACGTGCCTTACTCAAGATGCTTTCCAAGGCAAGAAGCCTTGGAGGGCCTGATGTGTCGGTCAGTGCCCTTTGGAAGCCCCATAAATCCCATTATGAAAGACAGGGATACGTAACTCAGTGGGAAAGTCCCATGTCTCAGTATGGCTGCTAGTCCTGCTCCGTTTTGGGGAGAAAAGCTGAGGTATAATGTGGGAGCACCGCTGATACCTGTTGTAATGAATAATGTAAGTACTGATTGTTAACAAGAACAGAAACAAATTCAGAGCGGATCGGAAAAGCATGGCTCATGGGCTCCCATTTTGAGACTTGAGGCCATGTTCCGATGAACTGCTAATTTCATGGACTTGTTTTATTCCCAAAGCGTTCACACAAACAAAGCGTTAAACCAGGGGTGGGGAACCTTTTCCCTCCTGGGGGGCCACTTTGAAAATGATTACAAGCTCTGTGAGCCACATAGAAGTAGGGGGCAGGGGTGCTTAATGGGTGCGTTTAGGATGGGGGAAGGGAGAAGGGGATCTGGGCTATGGATCTATCTCCTGTCTTTGAGTGCACACCCTCATCTCGGCTCTTTTTCCCTTAGCTCAGTCTTTCAGCGCTTGAGGACAGGAACTGGATCCAGGCGCTGTCAGATGTTCGGCCGGGACTGCCCCAGGGAGGGCAGGCAGCTAGCTTGGGCTGTGTGTCCTTATAAAATTTCCAAGGTCACAGCCTGGGCTAAGGGCTGCCGACCCTGTCCAATGCGGCTAACATGTTTGTTCTGTCTTGCCATACCCGCCCCGGGGCAGGGACCGCCATGGGGTCTGTCTCTGTGGCTGTCCGGCATGGCGGGGGGGTGGGACACTGGGAACAGGGCATGGGCAGGGTTACCTGCCCACCCGCCTGTTTGTTTAGCTCCCTGCTCTACTCGGGCCATGTGGGAGGTGGGACGGCTCTGTGGCTGCAGGAATATTTGTGTGGTGCCCCTCCCCAACCCTGGCCGTGAAGGCTGTGGTTTCCTGCCCCAGTCTGGGCAGCTGGCATGCGGCGCTGGCTGCACATCTGTTTTCACCCAGTGCTACTAAAATGGAGTCGTTACCTCAATTTAAATAAATTGAAGTAGTTACTTTGGTTTACCTCTGTTCATCAGAACATGGCCTTAAATCTGACCCCCCTGAACCAGGCAGTAACAAAGACGTGTGTGGTACCATTGGGCTTGGGACCCCGCTGGCACATGGCATGACTCTACTCCGAGCCATGATGACGCAGAGTTTGAAACCTCTGTTGTGCCACAAGTGCTGATGTGTAATGCTATAAACACTTGCTACAGGAAGAGAAGCCAAGTGGGTTTGTGGAGAATGTGCTTGTGAAGATAAGGGGCCAAAGAACTCAAAAGAAATGGGCCAGTGGCTTGGTAGGGTTTGTACTGTTCCTATCTGGCGCTGCCAGAAGAAACCACAGGAGAAGGCTTTTTCCGTGAAGCATGAGAGGAGGAAGTCCTATAACAAGGGGTGCTTCCATCCAGTAAATGTGATGTCTGATAAATGCTCTACCATGTGTCCGTCTGTCTGTTCACCTTTACCATGCGCTACCACCTACTTTCCCCATGGTAGTCACCCTAAAAAATATTGGTGGAACCTTGCCATATTTATTTATTTATTTATTTATTATGAGCACTTCTATCCCACATCCTCCTGCCCTTAGGCAGCACAACACAAATCATAACAATAAAAACATCTAAAAACTACAAAATATAAAAATGGACACATAAAATTCAGTGGCAGCCACAAATAAAAAGAGCATCACTCCCACGTACTTACTACAGAGGGGATGTACGCCTGAACCTTTCCATCACACCTTTCACTTCCCGACCTCCGTGCAACCATGGCGAAATGGATAGAACTTCCAAAGCTTACGGGATGAACTTCTTACTGTGGGGAACTGGGAGTGAACAATGGTGAATGGATTGCCCATTGTGACTGTTGGTTCTTCTCCCGTGCGATCGAGATTGGCCACTATTGGAGGACAGGATGCTGGGCTTGATGGACCTTTGGTCTGACTCAGTATGGCACTACTTATGTTCTTAAGTCGGAAGCCACTTCCAGACACCCCTCCATGGTCCCTGTGAAATGCACTCTTAAGTGCCCTTTCCCGTTTGCCACTCCCAAGTTTAAACACCTGTGCTGTGTTTTCTCACTTCCTCCCCTACTCAGCGTGCTTGCTGGTAACAAAGCAATAGCCAGTTAATAGCCACACTTATCATGCATAGAGAATTATTTCAAAGCCGTGGCAGATGCTGCATCTTTATTGAACTGGCACTGAAACAATCCCATTCATCAAAATCTGGTGTGACAAGATGCAGCACAGGCTGGTCAAAGCTACAGGGAAAAATGGCATGTCTCCCAGCATTCTGATCAACCAAAGAGAGACAAGCCCCGCACCCTCTGCCAGGCCAGCAAGCTCCACCCCTCAGCTCTGCCCCTTCTCACACAACTCTCCCAACATTCCAAGTGCACGAAGAAGGAAAGACACTCCACTGTTGATCATTCTACTTAGTTTCTAATCATTTCACCATCTTTGTTCTCTCCAGTGTTTTTCCCAGGAGGCAACCAGGAAAGAAGTGCCTGAGGCTTGAACGCTGATTGTTTTCTCTCTCTCTCTCTTGAAAGAGGGACTTTGACCCCTGAAAAAGGGACAGTGGGATTCAGCACCCAAAGAGGGACTGTCCTTCCTAAATAGGGACTGTTGGGAGCTATGAAAAAGGTGCTGTATCGGTCCATCTCGGAGAGCATTAAAGCACTTGATTTTGACAGGGACGTGGGAACAGCGCATCTGAAAGAAGCAAGGAGCTGCGCTGGAGTTAGAAGATACACAAGCAGTATAATAAAATCTGGCCATGGCTGTCTCACCTGGAAGTTCACTGACCTCCTTGACAAATGGGTGATCCCTCATTAGAGTGTGCTGGGACAGCTGGTAACAGCTACCAGACAAGAACCAGATGCTGGAGGATGGCACTGCTGAAGCCTCTGCCAAGTACCGATTTGCAGATGGCTCCAGTTGGTATCAATATGCTGTTCCCTGAACTCTCTGAATCCTGCTCCTCCCTGCTATTCGTATGGAATCGGTTCAGGTCCTCTGTGCCGGCCAAACAGGATGCATGCATGGCTGGCCCAGAGGACCTGAACCTATTCCACAGATGGTATGCCAAGTTTTTCAGAGGTGCGTGCAGGCTTGGTAGACGGCAGCACAGAGACTTTGCTCGCCACCAACATAGAATCGATGTAGCCTCTCCACCACTCCCAGTGACGGTCTGGCCCTGGCCACCTTTGCAGCCATGTGGGCATGGTGGGGTGGGGTGAAAATTGGGGGTATAAAGAATTCCCAGGACCTTTTTGAGCTCCCTAAACAGGCATGCGGTGCCTTAACAAGGGTTTTCTGTGAGGTCCAGGGTGTTTGCCACTTGTGTTTGAGAAGCATCCCTCTAGCTCTGTTACATGATAGGAAGCAGTAGATGGCGGTACAACAACCTCCCATAATAAGGACTAGAGTAGGGGTGGGGAAGGCAGAAAAAAATGAGTCAATTCTCTTGTTGTTTCGTCTGCGCCTGCTTCCCATGTGTTAATGGGAGCCCAATGGCAAGGAACCCATTGCCAGTGTCACAGGAGACAACATTGAGAACTGGCTGGCAATCGCCTCAGTGCAATCTCTTTTGAGATGCTCAGTCAGATCATGAAGAAGTGGAGAGAGCAGCTGGAGAGAGAGGAAAGGGAGAGGTGGGAGGTTAGGTTACAGGCTTTGGACAGAGGAAGCCTCAAACCACTGCAAAATGATAAAGCAGCTGCATGCCATGGCCCAAAGCCATTGTGAGGTGGGGCCGACTTCCAAGGACCGCTCTACAATGGCGGATCAGCACCCTCCCCATCCTGAAACACAAGAAGGTTCTAGAGTGCATCACCCACATTGCTGTCTTGCAACCCTGGGAAACTTGGAGTCATTGTGACTAGTTCCTTGAAAACACCGGCTCCAGGCCCAGCAGTGGTCAAAATGGCAAAAGGAATGGTAGGAATTATTGGGAAGGGGATTGAAAATAAAATGGAAGATATGCTAATGCTGCTATACAAATCCATGGTGCATCCACACCTTGAATATTGTGTGCAGTTCTGGCCACTCGACTTCAAAATAGAGACTAGAACTGGGAAAGGTGCGGAGAAAGACGACAACACTATGGAACGGCATCTGTACGAAGAGACGCCCAATAGCCTAGTCACGTTTAGAGAAGGGATGCATGGGGCAGGCGGGTAGGGTAAGAATAGGATGGAGGTTTACAAAATTATGAGTACAGAGCAAGTCGATAGGGAAATAGCAACTCTCTTTCTCAGAATACCAGAACCCAATGAAACTAACTGGCAGCAGATTTAAAACAAAAGGAAGTATTTATTTTTCCCCCACTCAATGCACGATTAGCCTGTGAAGTTCCACTGAGAAGGGATGCTGGGAAGGCCACTAGTGTAACTGGGTTCAAAAAAGAACTGGCTAAGTTCTTGGGTAATCGTTCTCTGAATAGCTGCTATGAGTCAAGCCAGTCAGGGGACTATTGGGGGCTGGAAGTGAATAGCAGGAAATGGATCACTCCGTTATCACCCTTCATGTACTTTTATGAAGCAACTGAAGCTGGCCGCTTCAGCGACAGGATGTTGGGCTAGATGAACCAATGGTCTGACCCAGCATCGTAGTTTTAATGTTCTTGAAATGGACCTTGCCCTGTAGTCAAAGGCATGGCTAGGTTGGAATGGGACCTGGTGCATAAAATGGAATACCGCCCCCCCACCCCCCAAGGCATGTAGCGAGTCTTCAGTGGGTGCTAACCCCCCATTGGCATAGCACCCATTGAGCAACTCCAGCTTTATGCCGAGGGGCACCAGGGGCCACCGCGCCTAGTTGTGTGGGATTTTTTTTCTCTCCTTGTGGTGGGCCGCCCACTCCCACCACTCTGTACTCTCCCTGGGCAGCAAGCCTTGCCTTGCTGTAGTGTCCCCCCCCCCCCC
>QEPC01012762.1:6277229-6352984 GCA_003113815.1 Sphenodon punctatus
CCCCCGGCACTGTGGCTTGAATTTGCACGCCGCCAGTAGCTCTGCACAGTTGTGGGGAGGAGGGTTGGAGCGGGCATGAACTAATTATGGGGCGGGGGGCACAATCGTTATGGCGTGGGGGGCAGCATAAATTGATTATTGGGGGCACAAATGAATGGTTATGGGCGGGGGGCAGCATGAATTGATTATTTGAGGATGCGATTGATTATGGGGTGGGGGACAGCGTGAATTGTTTATGAGGGCACAAATGAACTGGTTATGGGTAGGGGCAGCGTGAAGTGATGGGGGCACAAATGAACTGGTTCTATATCTAGAAGAATGTCTCTTTGAATGGCATAATGTGTTTAATAGGCTGTATTTTGGGGTGTCTTTTGTGTGTTTGATTGTGGCTTGGCCGTTTGGAATTTAGCGCTCTGCATGCACTTTATTCCTTGCTTTCTGCTTGTGGAATGCCTGTAGTTGGAATTGTGGGAAACACCCAGTTTTAAACCATCATTGAAGGTGCAATGAGCACAGACAACCTCCATTTTGAGGAAGGGTAAAGGTGCCTTTAAAATTAATTCACATGCTTGTGAGCCAGGCGGGGGGAAAAAGCTACCAGCGGGAAACAAAGGGAACAGGGGGGGGGGCGTGGGAGGGGCCCATCTTGACTTCTTGGCCAGGCCCTAGCTACACCCCAGATACGCACCCATTCCACATGAGCGTGGGCCCCCAGCTTTTGGGCCCCAGGACAGCTGCACTGCTTGCCCCCATTATGATGACACCCTTGCCTGTAGTATCGCCTCAGCCACCAGCACTCTGCAGTAGGGTAGCACAAGCACGACGTGCAGGCCCCTAAAAAAAGCCCCAGACGTGGTGCTGTTCTCCATAGACAGTTCATTGAAAGCCGCTTGCTTTTCACTGTATGTTTCAGCCTTACATGTTTGTTTTGCATGTGGTTTCAAGTCTTGTGGGTTTTGGTTTGTACTTTGGCATTTCATTCTGGCTCACTTATCCAAGAGCCTCGTTTCCAGCAAGCCCTCATTCTAGCGCGCTGAGTGCACTCAATAGTACACTACAAGAGAACATGGTGTTGTTTGCATGGGGGGGATGCTGGAGGGGATAGGATCACATGGGAGGCATTCTGGAGGGGTGCGAGAAGGAGCACACATCTGGCAAACACCTAGTTGCTCTCTAGGAGTTAGGTGGAATTTCCAGAGTAATAGGATAGGAAGGGGGAAGAGAGTCGTCAAACATTTGGAATGCTATATAGGGGGCGCAGATCAAAAGAGTCAGAGAATTACTCGTCTAAACCTACCTTTCTGCAAATTTAGAACCATTGCTCCATGTCCAGTCCTGGAGAACAAATGTTTTCCATCTTTTTTGTTGCATCCTTTTAAAAATATTTGAAAACTGTCAATATGTCCCCTCTCCACCCTTTAAAGTTTCTGCCCTGAACAGCCCAGTATCAGGGCTGGTGGTAACCACAGGGAAAAGGGAATGTACCTGAAAATAGAGCCTTTATTCCCAGCTTGATCTTGCCTGAGGTCATTTTCATTTTTATCCAGAAGGCAACTTGCTACGGCAGTGCTTTGTTGCGGTGGCGGGGGGTGGGGATGGCAAATACCATGGAGTCACTGCTGTTTGTGCTGGCTCCAGCATGCATGAAAGAGCCATTACCTGGTGTTGCTGAGGGCTCCCATCATGCTCGGGCATAGACACCCAATTGCATCTTGCAAGAATGACTGCTCAAGCGGTTCCCGGTGTAGGAGCTGGGCCAGCTCTGGTCTAGAATGATCGGTAATGTTAAGGAGGGACTGAGGCACATGTTTCTCCCACTGAGTTCCCCGCTAACCTGTCTCTGCCCTCAACCATTCTAATGCCACATACAGTGCAGCCTTGTTATAGCGCGGTATAAGGCTTACCACCTCCCTCTCGGCTTTCCCCTTGAGGGGGTGAAGTCACCTTGGTGAGGATGGGGCACAGAGGTTTTCAGCCCCCTTTCTAATGTAACCGTGCCTTGTACAGAGTATTATGAATGATGCTCCATGGGGTGGGGGCCACAGAAAGGGGGTGGGGAAGTCCCTATGGCCTGCCCCCTTTTTTATGTGGCTGACCCAGAGAAATTGGGGCTTCTCCCAGAGCATCTGGGTCAAAACACAGAGAGCTGGCAACCCGAGCCTCACAACATATAATAAAATAAAATAATAATAATGAATAATCTTTATTTTTATATAGCACCCCTGTGCCATGGCACTCAGAGCGCTTTATATACAACTAATAAACACAAGAACCCTGTGAGGTAGGTTAGGCTGAGAGAATATTGTGACTGGCCCAAGGTCACCCAGTGAGTTTCTGGCTAAGGCAAGCCTTGAAACAGGGTCCACCCCATGTCCTGATCACATAGCCATTACACCACACCGGTTCTTTACATTACATCAAGGATGCTTAAAACTTCCATCTTTGGATGCACTGAATGTTCAGAATGTAATTTTAATTGGCAAAACAGACGGTACTGCATTTTTGCTGGCATCCATTGGGAGCCAGGACTCATACCGTGTTATAACTGAATACATGCTATAACGAGGAGCATTATAAACAAGATTGCACTGTACTCAGGGGGAGTATCTGCTTTTGTGCTGGACTGTCTCCCATACTCCTAGTTGTGGGCTCAGCTTTCTCCTCGACTGACCTCAAAGAGGAGAGCTGCTGCCCCACTGAGTGACAGGCAGAGACAGGATTACCACCTTCCTCTCGGCTTTCATGCAGAGGGGGCAGGACCAGGGTGGGGCAATGGAGCCGTCATTCTCCTTTCTGACCTAAACCACACCTCTTATGGAGTGTCATAGTCATGATGCTCCAAAAGGGTGGGACCACGTTGGTAAGTGGGTGGGAAAAGTCCCTATGGTTAAGAACATAAGAAGTGCCATACTGGGTTAGACCAATAGTCCAGCTAGCCCAGCATCCTGTCTCCGACAGTGGCCAATCACGGTGGCTTGGGAGAAGCGCCCAACAGGTCACAATGGGGGATCCATTCCCTGTTGTTTTCCCCAGCTCCCATCATGTTCCCTGATTCTGTCTGGCTAATAGCTGCTAATGGACCTATCTTCCAGAAACTTGTCCAAACCTCTTTTAAACTCAGCTATAGTACTGGCCCTTACCACAGCCTCTGGCAGTAGATTCCACAACCCAATTATACATTGAGTGAAAAAAATATTTGCTTTTATTTGTTTTAAACCTGCCACCCATGAGTTTCATGTAGTGTCCCTTAGTTCTAGTACTAGCGGAGAGGGTAAATAACTGCTCCTTGTTTATTAGTTCCACACCACTCATGATTTTATAGACCTCTATCATATCTCCTCTCAGTCGTCTCTTCTCCAAACTGAAGAGCCCCAACCTACCAAGCCTCTTCTCATACGGGAGCCCTTTCATGCCCTTGATCATTTTTGTTGCCCTTCTCTGTACCTTTTCTAGTTCAGCTATGTCTTTCTTGAGATGGGGCGACCAGAACTGCACACAATATTCGAGGTGCGGTCGCACCATTGATTTGTGACATTATGACATCCTCCATTTTATTCTCTATCCACTTCCAAATAATTCCTAACATGCTGCTGCGCACTGCACTGTGGATTTCATTGTATTGTCCACAACCACCCCCAGATCCTTTTCCTGAGTGGTAACTCCTAGCTTAGTACCCAGCATTGTGTACTCATGATTTGGACTATTTTTCCCTACGTACATCACTTTGCACTTGTCCACATTAAATTTCATTTGCCATTTAGATGCCCTGGCACCCAGTCTCGTAAGATCCTGTTACAGTTCCTCGCAGTCTGCTCGTGTTTTAACTACCTTGAATAACTTGGTGTCGTCTGCAAATTTGATCACCTCACTCAACACCCTTTCCCAAGTCATTAATTTTAATTAATTTTCCAAATCATTAATCCACATCATTCGCTTGATGTGGCTGCTCCCAAGAACCCCTATTTTCTTTGGGTTACCTTACCAGGGAACACCCCTAGCTGACTTGGGAGATATCTAAGCTTCCCCCAGAGCCCAGATCAAAACCCAGAGACTCAAGTGAAACCTGGAGAGAGGACAGCCCTAGGGTCTCCATGTGCCATCTCTTACAGTTTGACCCTGAGACTCCCATACGCCAAAATGAGAGTCTCAGGGTCAAACTGCAAAAAGCAGCAACCCTGCCTGTGCTGCACCTCATGGATAGCAGATGAATGGGGAATATGTTTTTCTGTAAGAGGGATCCTGAGTCTGGGCCAGCAGACACCTTCAATCCAAACTAAGTGGTTCAAATGATAACTTTTATTGAACCAACTGTTGTTGGTGGAAATAAGGAAGCTTTCGGGCCACACAGGGGCCTTCCTCAGGCATGTAGCATAGCCAGTAGAACTATATACACTTAGTAAGCGTAGAGCAGGTGCGCAGAATGGCTGCCCTTTTCCAAAATGGAAGTGATGCTTTCACTGCCATTTTAGAAAAACAGAGCTTACTGATCAAGAGGACGGGGCTTGTCCCTTCTTGGCTGCTGGAAATGTGTGGGAGGTTTGCCAATGGGAATCCGTAGGGCAGGTGCTCTACATTTGCTCAGTTTATATATTTTGACTGGCTATGCTACATGCCTGAGGAAGGGCTCCGTGTGGCCCAAAAGCTTCCTTATTTCCACCAACAACAGTTGGTCCAATAAAAGATACCATTCAAACCACTTTGTCTCTCTGTCATTTGGGACCAACGCGACGACAACACTCTCTCTGGATCCCTCTTACTATGTCTGACCTTGGGTTTTAATTTAGTCTCTTATTTGCTGCGGAATGTTTCATTTGCTTGGGGTCAGATTTTTTTTAGAGGAGTGTGGATTCCCATTGGCCATACCTCCTATGCGTTTCCAACAACCAAGGAGGGACAAGCCCTGCCCCCTTGATCAGTAAGCTCTGCCTCTCACAAGCTCTCTCTCACACACCCACACCCATAAAAAGGGACAGTAGCTCTCCCGCTTCACTTCTCATTCCACTTTGTTTCTTTTCATTCCATCATACCCCCACACCCCATTGTCCTCAAGTGCTTTTCCTGGGAGGGAACCAGGAAAGAGGTGCCTGAGGCTTGAATACTGGTCTTTTTGCCTCTCACTCCGGAAAGAGGGACAATGGGATTCAGCACCCAAAGAGGGACTGTCCCTCTAAAACAGGGGCTGTTGGGAGATGTGCATTTGGTAGAGGTGGGAATTCAGATTTGGATTAAATCCATAACTGCATGGAATGGGGTGTTATGAAAGAATCCGTACTGAACCAAAACAGTGCAACAACAAGCCTGTTTCTGTTCCAAATTTAAAGTAACATTTTTTAAAAAACAGGGACAGTAGACAAATGCTAGGAGCAGTCTTTCGGTGTAAATTGTGGATTTGGATTCCTCCTGAATCAGTATCTGCAATTTACGTATTTAGTTACAGATCCGTATTTAAATCAATTACAAAATAAAAAACGAATCGTTTGTTTAAAAAATTACCGTGCATGTGCAAAATGGCTGCTGGACTGTACGTGCGCGCCCCTTTCCCAACGTGGTAGTGGAAGCATCACCTCCATTTTGGAAAAGGGCAGCTGTTCTGCGCATGCACAGCAGCCATTTGCACGCGAGCAGACTGGCTGCCCTTTCCCAAAACGACAGCGACCCTGCCACTGCCATTTTGGAAAAAGGGCATGCATGCACAGAACGGTCCTGTGGCCATTTTGCACTGTAATATTTTTTTTTAAAATTATTGTTTATTTGGTAATTGATTTAAATATGGATCCTTAATTAAATACATACATTTCAGATACAGATCCAAATCTGCAATTTAAAGTGAAAGACCTCCCCTAGCATTTGCCCCCATCCCCTGTTGTCAGCATATAGAGGCTGCCCTACTCTGAAAACCTGGCCACAGGGCGTCTCAAAGCACACACCCTGCACTGGAAACGGCCTCTGCAGAGAGGCAGGCCATTGCCTGCCTACAAGCCCTCTGCAGGTGGCTGTGTTTGTGCGAAAAATGCCTTTCTGCCTGCAGGAAATGAGTCACCTCTAATCAGCGGCTGTTTCAGAGCACTGCATTTTCTCTTAACAGTTTTGTCTCCTCCCTGCCTCCTGCTCTTCCTTTCGGGGCTCCGTGAAGAGGAAACGTATGCGTGCCTGCTGACAGAAGTCCTTTGCTGCCGCCCAGCCAGTTTAAACAAGGCTGGGACTCTAGCTCAAAGGATCTTCAAACCTCCTCCTCTTCCTGGTCGTGTGAGACTCTCAGAAGCCTGATCCCCCACAAAAGGCGTCTCTTTCCAGTTGGTTTGCTTGGGGATTAATTTAGGGACAGGATTCCGAGGGGTTAATATGGGAGTGATGGGAGGATTTCCGATTCCTCTCTTCCTTCTTCTGATGGGAGAGAGAGCTCCCTCCCTGCAGCGGAAATGCTTACGGATTTCCCATTCACACTCTTTAGTGGCTGCTCCGCGGGCCCGTGGGAGCATTAGTTTGCTGCTTAAAGAAAGCGAGGCAGTAATCCGCAGGTGAAAACAGACATGACGGTAACTCCACTTTAACACCATTTTAACTTCTCTTATGCATTTTGCAGGGCTGCATTGGTGCACTATGCAGCCCTGCAACATGCATAAGAAATGTGAAAGCATTATGTCTGTTTCACCCTGTAGAAGGGCTCCAGAGTATAGACAGGGCCTCCTGCCTTTGTGCCTTCCCAAATAACATCGGTGTAGGAGAGCATTTCTAAGCATGCTCGCCTCCAGGCGTTGAGAGACACATGGGCTGCGTTCACATGGACGCCCCCTTGCACACGTGTGCGGGTGGGCGAGGCACCTGTGGGAACGTTGCGGCGGGGGAGGGGGGATGGGTGGGCACCTGTGGGAATGCCATGGGGGGTGGGTGGGGGTGCATGCGTTCTTCCATGCCCCACCCATGCATGGAGCAATGAGCACCAGTGCCCAATGCTCCGTGCGTGGGGACACCCATCCCCCATGCGCCACTGGCCCGTTTGAAAAGGACCGTGGTACGTAGCTGAAGATCTGACATCTCCTAGAATTTAATGCAGGAGAGTCAAAATAATCCAATCTGAGAATGAACTGAGATTAGGCTACCAGGGAACATCAAATGGGCCTGATCCCAAGCCCACTTTTAAAGCCCAGACTAGACTCCAGATTTGTTTGAAGTGATGGGCAAAGCCTTCTGAATGCTGGATCCCCTAGCTGCTTCCTGTAGCAGCTCAGATGAGTGAACAACCGTATAATCTAGATGTGCGGAAGGAGAATTTGAGGCTCCCTGATGTCTCCAGCAGGTGGCAGCAGTTCCTCACGTTGGGTGGAAACGTAGAGAGGCCATTTCTGGGAATTTGAGGTTTTCCCATTCTCTGGTCTTTGAAAATGTACAAAAATCAAACCAGGTGTGTAGCTGCTTCCTTTGCCTGCCTCTGCCATGTCCTACTGTCCTCTGCTGCTTGTGGCCACTGCCACTGAAACCAGGAGATGGATAGGGAGAGAAGGGCATGGCTTCCCCCCCGACTTCCTTGCCTCCAGGGAGCCAGCCTGGGGCCAGGCCCGGGATAGGAGGAGCTGTCAGCAGTGCTGACAAGTAGGGACCTAGCTGGGGGCCTAGAAGCGGTGGGGAGGGGGACATTCAATTTGTTTTTGCATTAGGTCCCCTCCTGCCTAAGCTACGCCCCTGGTTGTAACCCAGGAGGCTTTCCCCCAGGACCCAGATACAGTCACCAAGCTGCAAGTTGATCATTTTGAATCCAGCACAGGCAGGCAGGCCCCTTTCCTCACCAGCAGTGGGGCTTGGAAGGAAACTCATTTCCTTGCTCCTCCCCCCGCACTCCCTCCCAGTGGTCCCCTGCCTCTGTTTGGCCCCTGGGCTTGTTGTTCCTCACTTCTGCTACGTAGGGCAGCAAAGTGGCATAGGCTGGTACTGAGAGAGTGTGTGTGTATGTGCAAGGCCATGAGTGTGCGAGCGAACGTGTGTGTGGGAGAGAATGTGTGTATTGAAGGAGCAAGAGAAACTGCCCTTTGTGGGGGGTTGTGGTTCTTTGTGAGTAGTTAATTTATGTTAATATGTGTTAATACATATTTATGCAAATCAGGCCAGGAGGGGGCAGCACAAACTTTCAAAACTTGGTAATCCTCCTGTCCCCACCACACCAGGATTCAGCCCCCACTCCCCGCATCTTTTCAGTTCTAGCCTTCACCATTATAAAGTACAGAGAGGACACCAAAACGTACTTACACACCCACCCACCCACCCACCCCTTGGGGATCTGTCAGAGGCAGAGCCTTCATACTATAGATTGTCTTGTGCCTGGGACTGAGGCCGCTTTTATACAAGGTGCTGAATAGTGCCTCCTGAGTCCCGCGTTGAGAAAAAAGCCGCGCAGGGCGTGTTTACATGCTCCCCGCGCTGCCGGAAGCGACGTGCTCCCTGGGGCCGCTGTCAACGGGGAGCACGTCACGTCCGGAAGCACAGGGAGCATGTAAACACTCCCTGCGTGGCTTTTCTTTCAACGCGGGACTCAGGAGGTGCTTTTCAGCGCCTCATATAAAAGCGGCCTCAGTCCCTAAGCCATGGAGCTATGCCGAGCTTGGGCTTCGTAGTTAATTGCATTTTCTGCTGGGAAAACGTTCGTCTCATCAAAACATTTGTGAAAATAATTGTTGCGATTTTAGCATTTCCTTTAGAGACTGGCACACTTTCAAGAGAGGGTGGTTGTCATGTGTGTCCCAGCTCTAAGAGATGGAGACACAGTAGTTCAGAAAATCTCTTTCATTGTACCAACTGCTGTTGGTGAGGGTAGTCCAGCTTTTGATCCATACAGGACCCTTCCTCAGTTCTGACTTTTTACATGCCTGAGGAAAGGCCCTGTGCAGCTCAGAAGCTTGAATAACCTTCACTAACAGCAGTTGGTGCGATAAAAGAGATCATCTCAACTGTCACCATCTCTCTTTTGAGCAACTCTGCTTCATGCCATGTTTATGTAAAATTAAAATATATGAATTTAATAATTAATTAAATCATTTAATTAATTGTGTGTCAGTGAGGTGTAATGGCTAAGTGTGCAGTACTTGGACTTGGGGGGGGACCCTGGTTCAAGCCTTGCCTTAGCTAGAAACTCACTGGGTGACCGTGGACCAGTCACAATATTCTCTCAGCCTAACCTACCTCACAGGGTTGTTGAGAGGATTAAAAGTTGTGTTATATGTAAAGCGCTCCCGAGTGCCAAGGCAGCAGGGCAATATACGAAAATAAATATTATTATTATTTATTTGTTGAATTGATATGCCGCCCTTCCAGCAGAGACTCAAATCAGCTTACAATAATAAAAAGTAATTAAAAAATCATTAAAATCAATAACAATTAAAAAATCTTCTTAACACCAACTGCAGGACTGTGTGTTGCAGGCTCACATACACAGACTATGTGGCTTTAGGGGGATCAATTCCCCCAGTTATATGAGATTCTTGGAGACAACGTACTAGGCTAAATAGATCATAAGTCACTTCCACTGTGTAACCTTTATGCTCCTAATTAAAGTATTTGAAAACTGTCAGGGCCGTTGTGCCCGTGTTTGCAAAATCAGACTCAGCTGGAGTGGCAGCGGTGTCAGGGCAGGAGGCAAGTCAGGTGTGCCAGCAAAAATCCCAGAGGGTAATCCATGCTCAGAGTCAAAGGGGTCAGAATCCAAGGAAGCTGTCCAACAAACATCACAAACACAGGGCTAAGACACAAGGCTGGAACATGAACTGGAGCAAAACAAACTCAGTACAGTAACAGGGAGCTGGAGGGCAAGACAGAAAACAGGACATGATCAAAGTCAGGAGCAAGAGCTGCACTATGTGCTACAGAGAGGGCTGAACAAAACAGGAAGGGACAATGCCCTGCCCCGCTTCCTCTGGGAGTGGGGCAGCCTTATAAAGGGGAAGGAGCCAATCCAAGGCCTTTGGGGTGTGGCCACAACACACAGCAGGGAACCTGGACAAGAACAGGCAGACCTGAGCCAGGGCACTATGATGATACTGTAGAATACACCATTGACTCAGAGTCACAGGGCTGTGGGTTTAAGTCCTGGATCCTCACAAAAACCTCTCTTGAAAGGAGAGTTATTAGGAAAGAAACTCCTTTTTCCTGCTGTTGTATTCACTCTCTGTTTTCTTTCCTTTTTTTCAGATTCAGGGTGTCTCTCAAAGAAGCTTTAGGAAATAAGGGGAAAAATCAGCGTTTAAAATCACCCACTCAATTCCAGCAGAAGAAAAACTAAACCCGACAAGAACCATCACCATGGCAGAATATACAGGTTATAAGGAAAGTTCAAACCGCCATCTACGATTCAAGTTACAGAGCCTCGGCCGTCGTCTTGATGAACTAGAAGAGGCGACTAAAAACCTCCAGAAAGCCGAGGATGAGCTTCTCGACCTGCAAGACAAAGTTATCCAGGTGGAAGGCAGCAATTCAAGCATGCTGGCCGATGTCGAAGTGCTCCGGAAACGAGTGCTGAAAATCGAAGGCAAGGATGAAGAAATTAAAAAAGCAGAAGAGCTCTGTTGGCTGATGAAGGAAAAACTGGAAGAGGAAGAAAGTCTGACGCGGGAGCTGAAATCCGAAATCGAGCGACTTCAGAAGAGAATGGCCGAGATGGAGAAACTGGAGGAAGCTTTTGGGAGGAGTAAAAACGACTGCACTCAGCTCTGCCTCAGCCTGAATGAAGAGAAAAATCTGACCAAAAAAATTTCTTCTGAGCTGGAAATACTCAGAGCAAAAGTAAAAGAACTGGAAACCTCTGAAGACAGGCTGGATACAACCGAACAGGACTTAGTGAGCGAGCTAGAAAAACTGAAATCTTTAACGCTGACTTTTATTACTGAAAGAAAACACTTCAATGAAAGAGAAAAGCAAACCGAGAAAATAATCCAGGAGCTAACACAAAAACTGGAGCAAAACAACAAACTGAACAGGGCAGATCAAACACGAAATGCTTCCAACCTGCTGGAAAGATCGACAAATAGTCTTATAGACAGGAATGACCTGAGGATTGAGGTTGACTTGACTTCTGCGCTGCCTTCTAAAGAAGCTAGAAGAAAGGGAAGCTTGGATTACCTGAAGCACATGGAAAACGAAACCAGAACTAAATCGGAAAACCAAAAGAATAAAAATCAAGAAGACAACAAAGTGAAAGATCTCAATCAAGAAATTGAGAAACTTAAAACCCAGATTAAGCATTTTGAATCTTTAGAAGAAGAGCTTAAGAAAATGAGGGCAAAAAATAATGACCTGCAAGATAGCTATTTGAGTGAGCAGAATAAAAACAAGTTCCTGGCTGGGCAGCTCGAGGAAATAAAAATGCAAATCAAAAAGGAAAAGGATCTGGAGAATGGGGAGGTGGAAAGTGAGGAAACGAGCCTTTCCAGCAGAGTTAGAAATGACAGACCTAAGTTCAGAAGTGTCGCGGCGGAGCCACCAGTGTCAAAACATAAGTCCAGAGAGCTTTCACCTCAGCACAGGCGGGAGAAAATACGCAACAGAGAGTTCTCTTTCAATAACGACAACTACAATCAAAGCAGCAAGCAAGTTCCAAGTCCAAATTTAACTAGCAGAAGAGCAGCAAAGGCCTCTAGTACATCAGCACTCCTCGACACCGTGGCCACTGATGTGAAACGAATGGAAGACAAAGCAGCAGTTGCTACGTACTTACGTGCGCAGAAAGATGGCAGCACTACGCAAAGCGAAACAAAAAAATCTAGGGAGCAGCCCTCTGTGCTTAGCCGATATCCACCTGCTGCACACGAGCACAGATCTTGGAAGGCATCTTCCAAAACCAGGAATGAGAGTGCACCAAAGAGTAAGTCAGAAAAAACATCCCAGACATTGAGTAGTGCTAGTCACTGTAACTCAGAGGCCTTTGAAGAAAAACCAAGCAAAGCCGAAACTGCTCTATCTTTGATGGAAAACGAGGTGAGAAACCAGGCAGAGACTTCTGTGCTGTCAGCAGAGACGCTCTTCACAAAAACGAACCATGCACCATTGAATGGCACTGCTTCGTCCTATAAATATCACCTACCATCTCAACCGTCCTCCGCTCAACCCACCAGCCCTAAACCAGAATCAGGAATCAACTCCGTTTTATCGCACAGACAGCCTTCAGATGGGAAAGTCAGGAAAGCAATCAACTCCCAGGAAAGGGAATTTTCAGACACTGGACTTGATTTTACAAAGTCTCCAGCTTTTAAAAAATATTCTCACAGCTCAAGAAGTCAGGAGGACCCTTTACCCGCACTCAGAGCTCCAGGGAAAGAAGAAATGGATTTGCCTGCATCCTCAACAATCGAGCCTAACAATGTTGGCCTAAAAGCCAATCCTGTGGGAGCCCAAGCCATCAAGCCAAGTAGCCATGAAAAGCTCAGTAGAGATGAGGAGATTGGTCAACTCACAAATCCTACAGTCCAGGCTGAGCCAGAGATAAGGAGAAAACCCTTTCCCAAGGAGTTCTCAAGCTCCAGGGGAGCTCTTCAGACATTTCCCTTTGAAAACGATAAAAATCCCAACAATGAAGAAGAACCCATCAGATTCACAAGAACGTCTTCTGCCACCAGCACAGGAGGATTGAAATCCATGAGATCTTTCAGTCCGAGAGAAGCTCTGCTATCCAAAGTGGTCATTAAGCCTGTTATTATTGAGAAGGACCTGAAAGAAATAATGGGAGGGTCTGGTCCAGACACCAACTCTGATAAACCGAAACCTGTACTTAAATCGGTGTCGAGAAAAATGACAAGCAGCATAACAATCTATCCCTCTGAACCAGTCTCTACCAGGGCCAACGCAAGTGAAGCCACAAAGGAACGACGTACATCTACTGGCAATATTCGAGTTACTCCAAACAATCTCTCCACGGCTACCAATAGGAGTAGCGCACCCTCTGAGAAATCCATTAATAAGAGCGATAAAACTGACATGGATAAAACTGGGGACTTAGCTCTGAGAAACAGGACAGAAACGTTGGTCTCGAGAAGCAGTATTATGATCAAAGCTTCCGAATCTCTCGAGAAGAACAGTGAGTCATCCTTGGAGGCAATCATCTGGAAGAGCCATGGGTCTTCCGAACCCAGTTCATCCGACATCAAACATGTCACCGTGAGAAGTGGTTGGAGGGCCAGGCGGGGGCTGCAATCTGTGGAAGACTCTCTGACCAGCATAGATAAAAGTTCACCTCCCACTAATACAAACCCATCTATAGACCTCTCCAAAACAGAAGGGATAAATGCACGAATACACTCGCTTGAGCAGAATTCAGGAAGAGCCAGCAATGCTATAAACTCTTGGAATACTCCTGAATTAGGCTCCAGAAGGACAAAAAGTAGCTTAAGTGCATCTGAGTTGCTCACGCAACGGAGCTACATCAATGACTCTGTAACTCCTCCTCTCTGGAATAACCCTGCATTGACAGTAAGTGTTTTCTACCTCCTGTTACTTTTTATTATTAATTATTATTATTATTATTTATAGAGCACCAGCAATGTGCCTGGCACTGAACAGTTGTAATCAGAGATAGGTCCCTGCCCTGAGGGGTTTACAAACTAGGATGGACAAGGAAGGGGTGACAAGGGGGTGGGGAACATAGGGAAGGACAGGGATACATACATTCCCATTTTACAGATGGGGAACTGAGGCTGAGAGACAGGGTGAAAACGGATGTAATACAGGCCTGCTATGACCCGGGGAACCACCTGCACATCTTTTCCGTGGCCACCAGATGGCATCGCAGGACTGCCCCAAGCCCCGTAGGCCCAGAATGCATCCCCCGGAAGATCCTGGGCACTCATTCTAGGCCAAAGGCCACCCACGCGTGCCAGTGCGTCTGTTCAGCCCCGTCACGGGCTGGGGACTGCCATGGCGGGGGGCAGGGAGGGGGTGGGGGCAGGGCTGGTCATCCATATGTCTATTGCAGTCTCCCTCCTCCATCCAGTTTGTGTTGGGGTTGGGGCATCTGTCCTGGCGGCAGCATGTTTATTCACTGCTGCCCGCCGACCCAGAGAGTGGCCGCCGCTGCTTGCTGACTTGTCCCGGGCCACCTCTGTGCCAGCTACATGTCTGTTTAAACCCACAGGGACTTGCCCAAGGCCACCCAGTGTCATGGCTAAGCCAGGACTTGAACCTTGGTCTCCCAGGTCCAAGTCCAGCACCTGATCTGTTAGACGATTCTCCTTTTGGCCCAACTAGCATAAGCTGACACTTTCAAAATGATCTACACAACTTTGGGTGCCTCCCACAAGAGCCTTACCCACGTGATTTTCACAACTACTGAAGCTCCTGCAGCTCTCACTGACTTGAACCAAGCGCCCCAAAAGGAAGGTAGCCCAAAAGAGCTAGCCCCCTATGTCCCCTAGCCCCCTATGTCTCTCCCAGTCCTTCCCCTAGCCCCCCTTCCCCAGTGTCTCTCCTAGTCCTGCCCCCACAGCCCCCCATTCCCCAGTGTGTCTCCTAGTCCTGCCCCCACAGCCCCCCTTCCCCAGTGTCTCTCCTAGTCCTGCCCCCACAGCCCCCCCTTCCCCAGTGTGTCTCCTAGTCCTGCCCCCACCCCCCCCCATTCCCCAGTGTCTCTCCCAGTCCTGCCCCCACAGCCCCCCATTCCCCAGTGTCTCTCCCAGTCCTGCCCCCACAGCCCCCCTTCCCCAGTGTCTCTCCTAGTCCTGCCCCCACAGCCCCCCATTCCCCAGTGTCTCTCCCAGTCCTGCCCCCTGACTCACTTACCAGCAGAAGGGAATCGCGGTGTTGTTTTGATCTTTTTCACTCCTCAGGTCTCTCACCACCCCTGGCTGGCCACACAAGGGACCTGGCCGGGGTGAGGGACTCAGCAGTTGCAGACAGCACAGAAGAAAACTGTGTCTCAGCCTGCCTGCCAGCCAGCACAAAATGGCACCACTTCCACAAAAGCCTGCCACCACACAGCTTTGCATTGTGTGCATGCAGCTCCCAACTGCTGTGCCTGGGCATTTGGCTCAGCAGCCCAGGCACCATTTAAAATGGCAGTCCATAGGGCTCCACTAACACTGCCCCCTGTGGCAAAAAAAAGTGAATTGTCCACTCAGGTGCCTGCAGCATGGGGCTGTTTAGCAAAACATCTACTCTGCAATCAGCACAATTTTGAGCCTTAAGGCTTCCCCTCCTAGCTGTTTCCTTGTCAGGGCTCCTCCCTCCCTCCCACAAGTTCAGCCTTGGCCCCACCCAACCCGACATAAAATGAGAAGCTGCAGCATGGCGTGCAGCCTGCTGACACTCACAAGGTAAATAAATGGACCAGGCATGGGAATCTTTTCTGCTGCCATGCTGGGAGTTCTGGGGGCCAGAAGGGGCAGTGCCCCAGATGCCCTACAGTGCACACCATGCCTGATTTTTTTATTTTTTTTTAAAGTAGTTTAAACTGCCTAACTGAGTCAGACCAATGATCCATCTTAGCCCAGTATTGTCATAACCTGACATGGCAACAGGGGTTTCAAATTTGGCTCTTCCAGCGTCTCCGGCAGAGGCCATCCTGGCATGCTACCTGAGACCCCTCCATGCCCCCAGCAGAGGCCTCCCCCAGGCATGCTATCAGGGATCCTGAAGTTGAGATGCTGGGGATTGAACCTGGGACCTTATAGATGCAAAGCACGTGCGCTTACCACTTGAGCTATGGCCCTACCCCAGACTTGAAATAGCAGTGCAAAAAAAAAAGTCTTTAAGGTGCCACAAGACTCGCTTTTGCTGTTTTTAGAGCTAGAGACTAACATTGCTACTCTTCTGGAATAGCTAAACTACTTGGTTATCGTCTCTTACTTTTGGTACTAACACGACAACCACACTTGTTCGCCTTCACGGAGGCAGAGAAAAAGCCTGAGAACATCACTGCAGTATTTCCTAAATGCTCAGAAACCAGAAGTCAAGTTAATATTTATAAATAAATAAATAAAACAACCTTATGATTTTTGGGAGCCTTAGCAATGATTTTCAAATGTTTGGGGTTGGGAACCTTGGATACTTGAAAAAGCCAGTGACAAAACAACCGATTGTGTGTGGGCTCGCACTGTACACTTCAGTCAGCCTGAAATTCTTAAGCTACAACCAGGGAGAAGTTATTGGGTTTTTTTCTTCCCTTTTTCTTTCCTGAAACCTCCTGATGCTGGGTGCTTTATCAAGCAGGGGGAAACCTTTTCCCTCCCAGGGGCCACTTTGAAAACAACTAGTACAAGCTCCAAGGCTTGCACAGAAGCTAAGGGACAGCGGTGTGTTGAGGAAGAGGAGGCTCCACATCATCGAGCTGTGCCATAAAGTCCCCTACTTTAGGGGTAGGAACTTAATCCAGGGGCCAGATCCAGGAACTAGAGAAAAAACCCAATAACTGGGGACTGCGTTTGGCTCCTGGGCCTGAGGTTCTCCACCCTTCATGTAGACACTGCCATTTTGCTGAAGGCTTTTAAAGGGGGTCTCTATTTCCGGTGCATGGGAAGCTGTGAACATTTTCAGCATACAATTTTCTCACTGTAGCTTGGATTCAGTCCCGTTGGAGTTCTCAGGCAGAGGCAGCTGCAGCGTGCATGCTTCTTGCTGAGGGGCTGCTGCAAGGCTGGGGAAAGTTTGCTGCCCTGAGCAGCTCATCCATAAGGGCAGGAAATGCTGTTACAGCTAATCACCTGGGTGTCATTTTCTTTACTAAATCAACCCACTTCCCTATCTCTGTTATATGCTGCCTGCTTAGTCCCAATGTCCCATTTGAGATGATTATTCAACCAATTGTGTCTAGAACTCGTTCCTATACGTTTCCCCCACCCCATTCCTAGGTATGCAAATGTCTGCTATCTAGCATGAGGTTTATGAACATAATGGTTGTGTCAGAGAATAATTTCCTCAAGCTATATATATATATATATTATATAATCAAAAAACCTCCAGTTTGCAACAAGGGTTAAAGGCTCTTGCAAATTCAATCATGCAATAAAAAGCATGGAAATTGCAAGTTAAGGTTCCCACCTTAACTTACACACCATGGAAGCAGTAAAGACAGTGGGCATTTTTACACACCCCTTAAAGTGCTGGTCTTTCAGTCTTCTGGGTTTACAAATCCACAAGTAAGTTCCGGATGCATTCTTCACACACATGCTGCCCTGAGGCAGCCTAAAGTAGCCGCAGCTGTAGACGTGACGTGCTGCCATGGAAACCAAGTAACCACAGCTGCCTGGAGCAAAGCAGTTTACCAGGAGAACTTTTTACACACAACAGTTCTGGGAGAAGTTCTATGCAGAAGTTCAAAGAGCCGGATGTTTAAGATGTGGGTGAGTGATTTAGACACACAGAAAGTTCAGGATGTAACAGCAAACATCCAGGAGAAATGTGCGTGTAAAAACACCCATTGTACAGTCTTGCATAACGTGCTCGCTTACAACTTAGGCTCCATGCACCCACACTTTGCCTTCGTCTTTCATCCCCAATCCTCTTCCTCTGCAGGTTGGGGGGCAACACTGAAGCTGGGGACAGGAGGGCATGAGCTGACTCCTCACCCCCCCCCCCTTTCCCTCTATCCTTTCATTTGGGTTGGGGAGAACGGAACAGCAGAGCACACTGATTACACTGAAGCTGTGTTCAGTGGTATACAAATGTTTCATAAAAACTTTTAGTTGGGTACATATTGTAATGAATAAAATCGAATGGCAATTGGAAGGAATAGAGGCTACAGCAATGCCAATTTCAAAAGAAATGCTATTGTCATTGCAACATTAAGTGCCCATCAAAGAATACAACACAGCTGCATCTTTGGGACAACAGAGGGACGAGGTGAGTGTGAAATAATGAGGAAGGCACCAGATGAACTAAAATGGTGGGAATGACCAGAGGAATTAGAAATATTTACAAAGTTCTGAGTGAAATAAATCATTCAGAAGACTGATGGGATGTCTGTGGGATCACTTGTATCATTTCAGCCACTTAATACTAGGGGTGAGAAGTTCGGATTATCCGGTATCCGATACTGCCGGTATTTTGCTGTACCGGCAGTATCGAATTAATCCGGTACCGGTTCCCCGTGCTGGATTGTTTTACATTGCGGCCATTGAAATGAATGGCTGCAGTGTAAAAAAAAGAGGGGAAAAAACCCAACCACTTTTCCCTCCCCCGTCCAGGCTGCACGGGTGGAAGAGGGGACACCCCCCCACACCTGGATTAATCCAGGCCCAGCCTGGATTAAAAAAAATATTTTTTTCCCCCGAAGTCCCTGGCTCCGGGCTGCCGCCGGCGACCCAGAGCCCACACCAGCAGGTAAGTACTAGGGTGGTTTAACACACTCCCCACCCCAGGGATCACCCTACACCCCCACCCAAGGATTGCCTACCTTTGGTGCTCCGGGTGGCAGCGACGGCAGCATGGTGCTCCAGGCAGCTTCAGCGCTGGCTGTGGCTTCTGGCTTCAGCGCTGCTGCTTACTAGGCCTTCTGGGGAACTTCTGGGTCTCCCCCCACCCCAGGGATCACCCTAGTACCTACCTGCTGGTGCGGGCTCCGGGTCGCTGGTGGCGGCCCGGAGACAGGCACTTTGCAGAATTTTTTTTTTAAAAAAGCCAGGCTGGGCAGGGTGGGTGGGGGGTGTCCCCTCTTCCACCCGCGCAGCCTGGGAGGGGAAGGGATTATTTTTTCCCCCCATTGATTTCAATGGGGACACTGACAGTTCCCCATTGAAATCAATAGATCCGGCACCGGTAAACCGGTTTTAATCCGGTAAACCGTTTTTTTTCAAACCGGTAAAACCGGTAGCCGTTTTTTTGCCCGATGTCCCATCCCTACTTAATACAGCTGACTCCCTATCCTTTGACTCCCTATAGCCTCCCTCCCTGTTATTCCACGTCCTGTCCTGTTTTTTGTCATTCCACAAACACAACTTTACTCCTGTTCCATATGAGACATACAGATAGATGTATTTCCCAGGACTTTGGAGTTCTCTGTGAGGGGAGTGGGGGCTAGAGTGTTAGAAGGGACAACTTGGACCCTTGGGCTGTCTGCGACAAGGTTGAGAGCAGGGGAGAACAGATCAGACTGGGAACCAGGACTGTTGGGTTGCCTGTGAAGGGAGTGCAGCCTACCAGGTTAGAGTGGGGTGGAGGGGCTAGAAGCCAGGAGTCCTGACTTCTCTGTTAAAGGGTGGGGACCTAGTAGGTTACATGGGGAGGAGGTGTGGGAGCCACAACTCCTATGTTCTCTGGGAGGAGAGTGGGAGACTACTCGTTAAAAGAGAGGGTTCTGAGCCGTTATTTAGCTGTCCCATTCTCCCCAACCCAAATGAAAGGATAGAGGGAAAGGAGGGGGTGAGAATCCAGCTCATGCCCTCCTGTCCCCAGCTTCAGTGTGCCCCCCAGCCTGCAGAGGAAGAGGATTGCGGCTGAAAGATGAAGGCAAAGTGTGGGTGCATGGAGCCTAAGTTGTAAGCGTACAAAATATGTGAGATGATACGTCTTTACTGCTTACATGGCACGTAGGTTAAGGCAGGAGCCTTAACTTGCAATTTCCATACTTTTTATTGCATGATTGAATTTGCAAGAGCCTTAACTCTCGTACACTGGAGGTTTTTTGATTATGGAATTTCATGGCTTTTGTAAAGGTTTTTTGTATTGTCCCCTCTCCCTTCGTTCCCTCCTCCCACCTAAACCTAATCTGTCCCCCTGCTCCCTTCTTACTCCCCCCCCCCATCTCTTCTTCCCCCCTCCCACCTGGCATCCTCCTGCTCCTTCTTAAACTCTCTTTTTAAACTTTCCCCTGCACATCCATACGACATGGATGGACGACAGAAACTCAGCCCCTGCGTCTGTCATCATCCCATGACATAACTCGTGTACACCACGGCTTCCATAGGTTAACATTCAATTTTCTAAATGTCATATCATAGAAACTGCCCCGATCAGGGGCGTAGCGTCCATTGAGCAAACCCGGCATAAAACCGGGGGCCGCTAGGTCTCAGGGGTCGCTGCCTGGTCCCACCGCGGGGGCAACCCTGTGCCTGGACTGGGCTGGAGGAGGCCTGGGTGCAGGGCACCCCCACATCATGGGGGGGACCCCATCCCTCACCTGCCTCTGCCTGTTAGTAGTGCTGCAGCTGCAGCAGCAGAAGCAATGGGACACCACGATCATAAAGCTGTTTGTAAACAAACCCCTCCCCATGTGAGTGATCCTTTGAGTTGTCGCCTTGTAAAGAAGGTTCTTTGAGATGGGTCCTAACATTCTCACAACTGGCTTGTGCACGCTCACCCTATTCAAATAATAGACCATGTGGTGGTCTCGAGCTCCTCTAGTATAAAAAGCACTCTCCCCTCAGAATGACAGTTCCTTCCAACTCTTTCTAGGAATATAAGAAAATTCCATGCAGGGCTGGAAGGCTGGGTGTTGTGAGAATGTTAGGAGACATCTCAAAGAACCTTGTTTACAAGGCAGCAACCTTCTGTTCTTCAAATGGCTCCTCACAGGCCGTTTTTACACAGCTTCACCGGGCAGGGCGGTCTGTGGGTGTGCTGGTGCATGGGCAGGGTGTGCACATGGCCACACATGCATCCCCACTCATCCGCACCCATGGAGCAAACACTGTTTTCCCTGGTTGTTCCGTGCGTGGGGATGCGTGTTAAGCGGGCGTGTACACCTCTACTCACAGTAGGCACCGCATTGTTCACATGGGGCTCCCCCACCCATGAACATGCAGAAATCTGTGTGTTCATGGGTGGGAGAGGCCCGTGTAAAAAGGCCACATTCTCACAACTGTCTTATTTATAATATCTTAGGTAGGAATTTAGGATTTAAAGCAATATCTGTTCTACCTTGCAAAATCTGCAAATATGGTTCTGAGATTATTATGTCTGCTATTTCACTAACTCTTCTTAATGAAGTTATTGCTAACAGGAATACTGTCTTTAAACCCCCACCCCATAACTAGTTCATTTGTGCCCCTCATATAATTAATTCATGCTTCCCCAGGGGCGCAAATGAACTGATTATGGGTGGGGGGCAGCATGAATTGATTATATGGGGGCAGGGTCATGAACTGGTTATGGGGTGAGGCAGCGTGAATTGATTATGGGGGCACAACTGAACTGGTTATATATACGTCTCTTTTCATGGCATAATGCGCTTAATAGGCTGGCTGCATTTTGGGTTTCTTGTGTGTTTGATAGCAGTGCCCCCAGGCCCACCGAGCTGGGCAGCACCCCATTGCCCGTCGGCGGGACACAAAGAGGGGGGCCCATTTTGACTTTTTGGCATGGGGCCCATTCCACCCTAGCTATGCCCCTGGTCCCGATTTGCCCCCTCCCACCCAGTCCCGATCTATCCGGCCCCCCCCGCTCCCTTCTTCCTCCCTTCCCTTTCCCCTCCCCTCTGCACCACCCTCCCCTGCTCCCTTCTTCCCCCCCCTTCTGACCGGTCCCAATCTGCATCCCCTGCTCCCTTCTTCTCCCCCTCACTCAGTCCCAGTCTGCCCATCCCCTGCTCCCTTCTTCTCCCCCTCACTCAGTCCCAGTCTGCCCCTGCCCTTCTCCCTTCTTACCCCCTCCCCCCGGTCCCGTTATGCACCCCCCAATCCTGATCTCCCTTCTTAACTCCCCTTTCAATCAACACCCCCCTGCTCCCTCTTAAACCCCTCTTTTAAACTTTCCCCTGCACATCCATAAACATCTATACGACATGAATGGACGACAGAAACTCAGCCCTTGCTCCCGTCATCACCCCATGACATAATTCGCGTACACCATGGCTTCCATAGGCTAACATTCAATTTTCTAAACGTCACAATTTAAGAACTACTAACTGGATTTACAAAAAATAAACAAAAGGCACACCCTGCCAGCTTCCATCAATTTTCTAAAAGGCTTCCACCTCCTCCCAACCAACACTAAACCCTTCTACCCTGGTCAGTTCAAGACGGTCGGACGGGCTGAAAAAACACACTTCAAAGTGCTGTTTTTAAACTGCAATAACTCCGCTGTTCTCCAACTAATTTTGCTGAAATTGTCACAGCATGAACCGCTTACCGCAGTGAACGTACAGTACAGATTTCATGATCCCAACTTTAATCATTGCAATTTTAGAACGAATAGAATGTTGGGGTTTTATAATTGAGCATGCAACACACCTTAACTATACAGCAGCTGCCGCCACTGTATTATACTACATAGATTTTTAAAAATAAAATTAAAATCTCAGTTTGGGTATTGGGGGGCTCAGTTGGTCTCAGCCCTTGTGGGTCTATGAATAAAGGTTCCATGGTTCCCTGAAGCTGCTGCTGTCTCTGTTGAGCCATGCAAGGAGGAAATCCGTTCATCTCTGTTCCTGAGTGCACCAGGTGTCCCTGGCCCCACAGCAGTGGAGGCTGGCACACTTAACATTTTGGTAGGGCTAGGGGAGTAGGAACCTGGAGGGGAGCAGGGACACAGACTGGGAGTTTTAATCAGCTGTGACACGAGACACGTGTTTAAGTTGCAAGCATGACACTTTTTGTTATGCGTGGCTTGCAGCCCTCATGCTCCACGCTGTGGGCACGCATAGGTAGGCCCACCATACCTTCACAAGTAGTTATGGGAACACCTGGTAATCCTTTGTCCCAGCTGGGGTGAAATGGAGGCCTGGTTGAGTGAAGCAGCGTCTTGCTGTGACTGGCGGTAGCGGTGGGTCCTTGGGAACGGCGGCAGCAGCAGCAGCTGGTGGTGCTGCTTCAGAACTCCATTCGAGTCCTCTGCAGCTGCAAGCAAGCTCCAGCTGTGCCAGCTCACCGCTTCCTGAGCGCAGGCTGCTGTGCTGTGACCGCGTGGAAGAAGAGATCAATCCGGCTGCCCCACAGGCTGTGCATGGGGAGCTGTGAACTTGTACAGCATAAAGTTTGCTCGCTCTAGCTTGGATTCAGTCCTGTCGGGCGTTCTCAGGCAGAGGCAGCTGCAGCGCGCATGCGTCTTGCTGAGGTGCTGCTGCAGGCCTGGGAAACAAATGTCTGCTGCCCTGAGCAGCTCATCCATAAGGGCAGGACGTGCTGTTGGGGCTAAGCAGTTGTGCACGCCAATTCCTTCAATAGTTTTGGATAGAGATTACCTGGTCCTCCGATTTCAACACATTAAGGGCTTTTAATTTTGCTTCCAGTTGAGACGGGGTAGTTTCCATTACCAGACACTCACTGACATCGACTATCCTGTCCAGAGGCACTGGGAAAATTTAATTGAGGGAGAGGTTGAGGGGAGACGCTCTGCCCCTTTCTGATATGAGCACACCCCCTTTCCGAGTGTTGTGATGTCACAGTGGTCAAAAAGGGTGTGTGGACACTTCAGAAAGGGGGCATGGAGAGCTTTTCTATTTGGCCCATGCCTACATGTTTATATGGTTATAAAACTTCTTATTTTACTTTTCTGGGGAAGATTTCCCTTCTCAGCTCAGCTTTCGGTGTCCTTACTTTATTCCAGCATTTTTCTAATTCCCTGGGTGGAGTTTTCTTTGCTAATCAACCTCACTTCCCTACCTCTGTTATACGCTGCCTGCTTTTTAGCAATGTCCCATTTGAGACGATTATTCAACCAAATGGGTCTAGAACCCTTTCCTGTAGGTTCCTCTCCCTCCCCGCCCCCGCATTCCTAGGTATGCAAAAATTTAAAAATAGCTGCACATAGATTTGGAGAAATTCCAATCGTCCTCCACGGTTGGTTTCATAATTTTGCCAGTCCAAACCTGCCTTTTAAAAGTAAAAATCAATCAGCTAACCAAAAAAACCCTCAACTCAACTGAAATCAAGTTGAATCAATCGGGGACTTTTTAGACAAACCGCAGCTCCGGTTCTGCCCGCACCAGCCTTCTCCATCTCCGGACTGGCCGGTCCGTTTAAAAGCACCCCACCAGGTGTGGAAGCGGAGTAGGCTGTGTCAGTGGAGCAGGCTGAGCCGGCGAACATCCCAGAGCGCCGCCAGCAGAGCGGGCTAGCCGAACCCAGGGCACTGGCCTGAAGCAGAGCTGCTGTCCATCTGCTCGGCGGACCCATGCTGCAGCTCCGCTTTTGTCCGGCCGTTGCCCCAGGCAACATCATAGAGTTGCGGGTGCTAGCCTAGAGAGTTGGGTGATCCGCCCGCAACTCCATGGTGCATGGGAGGGAAGCGGGGGGCACCATACAGGCAGAATGCGGGCTGGGGCAACTATTTGGTCCGTCTAAAACGGACCTGGGGGGTGGGGGGCTGCAAGTAGGCAAATGCAGGGATGCGCCCTGGAGCAGCTCTGGGGGCAGGCAGCCTCGGCGTTCATCTGTTTACACCCATTGTCCCTAACAACTAATTTCTCTGTCATACCTTCTCTACTCAACAAAATTAAATCTAAAATAGCATCCTCTCCTTATTGGCTGAGTAACAGTTTGGTGAAAAGATTTGTCATCTATCACATCCAGAAATGATTGGGTCCCATTATTTCTAGTAGCATTAATACTCCATTCTATATCAGGGAAATTAGACTCCCATAACACCACAATTTCCACTAGTCTTTGTTTTCTTTAATAATTTCTGTCATCCTAGACTGTAAGACCTTTGGGTAAGGGATCTGTCTCTATAATCACAGCTGTTCAGTGCCAGGCAAATCGCTGGTGCTGTACTACTACTAATAAATAATGTTAAATATAAATAAGGCCCTTTTTACATGACTATCGTTGCGGGCCCGGGGGGTGTCTGTGTAAAAACGGCCCAAATCTGTCCTTATGTCCAAATCTGAACCTAGGATTTATAGCAAACCCTAAGGCTACTCTCAATGAACCTTTTACTATCCGCACCCTAAATGGATTCTTTTTTTTCTATACCGTTGCTCCTTGCTCCTTCACTAGTTGTTCGTGTATAGCACTCCCCTTCCTGTTCCTGCCTTTCATAAATAACACATTCTTCAATCCCAGTCATTACTTCCTATTCCTCCAAGTTTCAGTTAGCCTTCTATCAGCAGATTTCACCTCCTATTTGCTTACATAGACTCCTTGTATTAGTTTACAAATTATGATGGCAGCAGCCATTGCTGGCAGTACACAATATAAGTGCAATGGCTTATCTCGGGCTAAACATTGAGGCAGGGATAGGAGGGAGGGATTTAAGCCTCAGGGAGCAATTCTCTATCCATTAAACTCAATGGGAGCAGGTCCACTGACTTCAGTGGCAAATGAGCGTCATGGGTCCAATGAATATAATATCCCTGTAATCAACTTTAATAATAAAAGCTTGAGCTGTGACTAGAAAGGTAGAGAGTCTGAGGCACGATGACCCTGATCTAGAGCCAGAGCTGAGCCCATGGATTCCAAACCTCAGGGTAAGATGAGACTTCTCTTCACTCCCTTGCTTTCGGAATCCTGCTAATCTAGGTAGAGGCTTCGGGATTATAAAGGCTTCCACATAACCACAAACCTGCTGAAAATTATCCAGTCAAGCTGCTTTGCTTGCAGAATGAATTTTTGGCTCTAACACGGTGAATCTTTGGCTCTGGATTCACAGAGCAGCAGGGCCATAAGCCGAAAACATGGAGAAGAGAAGGCTGCTGCTACCACAAAGTTAGTCCTAGCTCTATAAAATAATAGAGAATGAGTTTCTCCCAGAGGCTTTAATCCATTTGGTAAAGGGGGGGGGGGAGGCCAACTGCAGGAGAAATCTCCTTGGGGGTGGGGGGGGAAGTGAGATGAAGCCCAGCGTCTTCTCCTGGGCAGCTGGGCTGGGAACCTGGAAGAGCTATTGGGTGCCAGAAGGGAATACAAGGGGGCGCGCTTGCACCCCCTTTACTCTGCCCCTTTCAAGCCCTTCAGTCAGGGGCAGGGCAGGGGCAAAAGCGATCCCTCGCTGCTTTCTAACATGTCCACGCCCCCTTTCCTAGTCCCATGACAGCACAGCATTCAGAGGGGCGTGGCCATGTCAGAAAGGGGCCCGGCAAAGGGGGCCCCGCCCCTTTCTGAGTTGATGTCACAACACTTGGAAAGAGGTGTGGCCAGGCTAGAAAAGGGCGGGATGAAAGGATTCTCCTGCTCCACCCCCCACATTTATGAAGCACTGTGTATGCTCCGCTGTATGAAATAGAACATGACACCCTTTTTTTTTACTCTTGCCTCAGCAGGAAAGCAGAGAATTTGTTTCCAGTTCCAGAAGAAAACAATATGGCTCCTCTGAGCAACTTTTGTGGGGCAGCACTCCCAGGAAAAGGCCAGTCTCTAAGCAGGAGCTGCAGCAGGACCTCGGAGTCAGTCCTCATGCACCACTGGGCAGCAAGTCTGGGGCGCTGACCCATCAGTCGAAGCACTATTCTGAGGAAAACTAAACCAATCAAGGGTGAGGCCAGGATGAGGTTCTTCTGCACGAGAGTCCTGGTTCTGTTCTGCACTGCCCCTACTTTCTTAGGGTTGGTCTGGAAAAGGGCAAGGAGAAGGGGAATTGAGATTCAGGCCTCTAGCCGCCTGTGCTACCTCTTCAGACATAATGTCCCAAGGCTATGGCAGAGTCCCCACCCCGCAGCTCCCATCACTGCAATGTGGGAGTTTTCAGCAGCTGTCAGGAACTGTGGGACAACTGCCAAAATCATTGCCAGATCCGGAATGTCCTGCACAATGCGGGGCACCCAAGAGGTGGGCCTGCGGGATCAAAAGTTATTGAAGTGGGAGGAAGGCGAGGACACTACAGGGATTGTGTGGCCTGATTTCCTATTGAAAGAAAAGTTAAAAAGAGAAGGGACAAAGGCCACTCCCAGTCATTCTTTAAACTAGGAGTGGTCAAGGGGTAGATTATTAATTATATTATATTATTATTATTTTATTTTATTATTAATAATAAGCATTTATATAGTGACAGCAATGTGCCTGGTGCTTTACAATCAACAATTATAGACAGGTCCCTGCCCCAGTGGTCTTACAATTGTAAGAAAGACAAGGGAGGAGGAACAGTGGGAGAGACTGGAATACATCCAAGAAGTAGGAAAGTTTCAGGAGCACATGCTTAGCTTAGTTTATTTATTTATTACATTTATATGCCACCCCCTCCTGCTATAAGCATACCGGGGCGGTTACAGGGGAGAAGGAGAACCTAAGAAAATCGGCGGAGCCTAAGGAAATGAGGAGCTAGGGCAAGCCTGATAGATGTAGGTTTTCAGGAGGGATTTGAAGATAGGGAAGGAGGGAGCAGAATGAATGTGTCCAGGGAGAGAGTTCCAGGCATGGGGGGCAGCAAGGGAGAAGGGGCAGATACGTTTTGAGGAGCAAGGAAGTCATGAGCAGGCGAGGGTAGTAGCAGAGGAACATTGGAGTTCCCAAACATGAGTGTGGCAGGAAACAAGCACAGAGAGAGAAGGGGAGGGGGCAAGGCCATGAAGGGTCTTGATAGTAAGGACCAGGCGTTTGTGTTAAATGCATTCAGGTAATCCACTGGTGGATCACAAGTTAGCTCCAGTAGGTTACAGTGAGGACAGAAGAAACAGCCCCTCAAAGATTGTCTCTGGGGAGGAGAGGAACCAACAGCCAGGAAGTATCGCTGGAGAGGAGATGGGCTAGGAAAGCTCATCCATCGTGGCAGGGAAGGCTCGCTGTGAGGAGAGTGCTCCTGTCCACTTCTGAGACCAGTTGCTGAGGTGCCTTAGAGCTGGCAGCCAGCAGGAGGGGTCTAGGCCTGGAGTGTCACCTCCCCGTGGTTGAGGTGGAAGGGGGATCCTGGTAGATCATCTTAGGTTGGCACCTGGATCAAGCGCACCATAGGTCTGGCCACCTCCAAACCAAGTAATATGCAGGGCCGGCCCTAGTATAAGTGGGGCCCAGGGCGGGGAACAAAGGTGGGGACCTTTTCTTCCGCCGGTGGCAAAGACACTGCTGGCTGGTGGGCCTAGGGGCACTCCCCGGAAGTGAGGGAGAAGCAGAGGCCCCGCCTCTCCCTCATGCCGCTGCCCCCGCCTCGCTCACGTCGCTGGCCCCCTCTGCTGCCTGCCTGTTTCGGCCAGGGGAAATGTGGGAGAGGTGGGACCTCTGCCTCTCTCTCCCTCATTTCCCCTGACCGAGACTGTGACAGGCAGCGGGTGGGGGGGCCACGGAGTGTGGGAGAGGCGGGTCCTCTGTCTCTCCCTTACTCCTGCTGGCCCCCTCCGTAGCCTGTCAGTTGGAGTTGGCCGGAGGCCCTGCGCTTGGGGTCCCCGGCTCCTGGTCTAACAGTGGCCCCAAGCTGGCGACCCCGAGTGTGGGGCCCCCCCAGGAGCGGGACTCGGGCCGCCCTGCGCTAGGGCCGGCCCTGGAAATATGTGGTACCTACAGCTGTTAGTGCTTAACAAGAATGGGTGGGAAGAACTGTTCTCCCAAGCCCTGCCAACAGGCAAGATTTTGCCAGCATGAAATGTTCCCAATGAACTCCTCAGATGGTCAAGCTATGATCACACACGTAACTCTGCAATCTGTTGTGGGCATTGTCTAAGGCCCTTTTTATATAGACGCGCTAACATCCATAAAATGGGTGTTACATTTTATTATACATGTTGCAGGGCACCACTGCAGCCAATCACCATGGGCTCTGTGCACACACGATGCCTCCACCCAGTTCCTCTGGGTGGAGATGGGTGTTGGCCGGTGGGTGGAGACTGGGGAGCATTTCCCTGGGTGGAGGCGTCTGTGTAAACGCCACTTTCGATGGGTGGTGGCAACTTGCTCCGTGGGTGGGTGTGAGTGGAGATGGGTGTTGGCTGGGAGCAAACACTCACCAACACCCACCGAAAGTGGTGTTTACACAGATGCCCCCACCCATCTCCACCCATGGAAATGCTCCCCACCCACCAGGCAACTCCCACCTCCATCCACGGAGCCCTCCGAAAACCCGGAGGTGGCCCCATGGGTGGAGGGGTGTGTGTGTCCGTGTAAAGGGACACACCCACCATGCCAAAACAATCATCCACCCACCCACCCACCTCCATCCCTGTAAAAAGGGCCATAGTCAAACATTTTTAGAGCATTAATTAACCAGAATAAGACTTTGCCCTCCACAAGACTAGATACTTATGCTAAAAACAAGTTAATTGTTATTGTGAAACAGTGAAATGCTAAAAAATTATAAGGAATTATAAAAATTTTAACAATGTTATGTTAGTATAAATGTTAATGATTTCAAAACAGAACTGTTTTTCTCCTTGGCTTTCGCCCTCTTACTTTGTGCTTGCTGTTGGAGTGCTTGGGTTATTTGTAGGGGTGGAGTTAGGTTTTACTTTTTGGTTTGTAGCATGTTTGTTGCTGGGGTTTGAGGTATGTGGATTGTAGGTGTCATTTTGCTTGAGGGGCAGGGAGTCTGGGGGACTTCTATGGCCTGTGTTGTTAGCAGGGGCATAACCATCAGGGAGCCTAGGGGTGTGTGTGTCTGTGCCCCACCCTCTGAGAGACCGTAGTTATGCCACTGGCTGCTAGGATGGGTTTTTTTCTGCTGGTGCACTGTGTGTTAAAAAGCAAACTTGTGTATGCACATTTATAATTCTGCTTGCAGTGAACTTACAGAATTTGGCTTCCCTAGTTTCAAAACTTAATGTTTTTTGTGTGCAGTAAACATGGGTCTCTGACTAGAATACGATAAAAAAGTCAGGTTGCTACCTACATAAGGCTATTTTTAGCTTCATGGGATAGTGTTGTATTTGATCACAGTCAACTAATAGGTGGACAATTGATAATATTTGACTGGCTTCCCAACCCTACTACCTTGCTCTCAGACTCACTGTGAGAATGACTGTTCTGTGAAGGTCTTGGCTTTTTCTCAGCTGCTGCTGTGAGGCTGTTCTGGGGCGGGACAAGGCTTTGGGTGGGGGTTGTTATCTAAAGGGATCCAGGTCCCTGCCCCGTCTAGTTTCTGATGCTGAGAGTTTCTTTCTTCTAGGGTCCTTCTAGCTCCTGCTGCATGTCTTTGAGAAGATGAGTTTCTTCTTCACTACACAAGAAGCCCTCAGTGCAGCAGGACAGAAACTGCCAGCATCTCTCAACCCTCCATCACTCTCCTGGGTTCCGTCTGCCTTTGAAGGGATTTTCTAACGTGATCTGTGTGGGACAGAAGCGTTACCAGCGTATCTTCCTTCTCGGCCAGGGAGGCAGCTGCAGAGACTTCACCTCAGGGGAATCTTGCATTCATCTCTGACGTTCTTGGAGTGACTGACTGTCTTTCTAGGCAGATAGCTCTAGGTCACTACAGAAAACCCTTAGGGTGCATGGCCACTGCTTCCACAAACTGCTATGGTACTTCCTACAGAAGCAAGAGCCTGTTCATAACCACTGTAATTTTTTTAAAGGACACATGGGAGCTGCTGCAGGGTCTGCGCACCAGCAGGATCTCACAATAGCCCAGCATCTGCAAGACCCTCACGACAGAGACCTCTCAGGGCATCATGGGGGAAGTCTGCATTAGTCCCACTCTGCTTCTGGCATTCCTCAGCAAGAAAGCAAGTCACCTTGAACTCATCGCACCCAGAGAACTCTCCAATTCCAGGAAACCAGCCCACACAGCGAGAGGGAGAAGCTGTAATCCAAGTGAGGAAGTGACACAGAATTACACACCTGCTTATGCAGAATTACATAGGTGGGAAGACACCTGTGTTGCGCACACACACACACACCCTGCCCCCCTGTTGCACCATGCCGGTGAGAATGAGACCTGCACTGTTTATTGTACAAGGCTGTTTACTGAGCCCAACAACAGCAATATACACCAATCCACGCTTCATGTTGAGGGAGAAATGATCCTCTCCCTCAGCTTTCACTCTGACTTGCTAGGGAACTTGCTTTCTTCATAGGAGGCAAGAGATTGGATTAACATACCGTGCCAGGCTGAGGCACGGGGGCTGGGCTGGACCAGACATAAAGGGGGACATAGGAAGGGGACTCCCACAGCCTGGCTCATCATTGGCGAGGCAAAACATCTGGTTAATCAAATATGGAGGTGAACTTGGTTGTAACTAGGTTTCTCTGTTAGCCCCCAGCTACTGAGCACAGAGACCTCATTTACCTAAGCAAAGTAAAATGGGAGGGGGGGGAGAAGGGCTTTGATGCATTACCTGGACAATCTTCCTACTAAACAACAGCTTCAGGCCTCTCTGAGAGAAGGCCACTCATCGGCAATATTGCTACTTCTATTAGTGCCAAAACCACTAGTAGGTTTTGTAGTCATGGATATTATTCATGTTTTTGGATAGCTATCCAAATAAGCAAATGATATCCACAACCAAAATTGATATTCGGATAGCTGGGTTTTTTGGCTGTTTGATTATTTCATTTTTGGCTCCTATGCATGTGCAAATAGACAAAGTGAAGGAACCAAATATCCAGACAACTGGATAACCCCAAAACATGACCTCAAACAGATAGCTGGTGAAGATGGACCCAGATCGCGGTCATGATCTATTTTGGAGGATAGTGTTTGAATGGGGGGTGAAATTGACAGATATATTTGCCATGGATGTTTGGTTCTGGCACTAGCTGAGATCTGGGATTGCAAACAAGCCTGTAGCCACAGCTTGAGCCCCGAGAGCTGGCAGGCTCCCTCCGAGCATGCACACAGGCTGTCCGTACAGCACCCCTTCCTTTGCAGTTCAGCACAGGGAACGCCATTTTCTTTCTGCTACCTCACCATCACCTGCTTCTGCAAAGGGACCAGAAAAGGCCTGACCTGGTGCGGGGTAGATCAGAATGAGCTCTGATCGCTGCTGGGTGGACAAGCTTGCACACCCAAGTCCCCTTCCTTGTTTCCACTCACCGCTGGAAAATCATGAGGCAAGCTAGTCATGTTACCTAACAATATTGATGCTGCATCATATACTTCCTCATTAGTCTCTCTCTAGGAGAGGCTGGAACATGGATCCCGCTAGCCTTCTTTCCTTTGGAGTAGGAGGCACTCTGTCTCAAGAGATCTTCAACCCATTCTGCAGTGACTGAAACTGCATTCCCACAATTACAATTGTTCCCCGTCCCTCTCCAGTCTCTCAGGAAGGTGTCAAGTCAAGTCATGCACTTTGTGCACTAGAATTGTAGTCAAAGCCATAGTATACAGCTTCTCTTTGAAGACAGGGAACAAACCAGCTCTTCACCTTCCCTCTTTCTTCTCCTAGCGTTCGACTTCCCATGTGAACGGAGCACTGACACCTTGGCCTTTAGGAAGCATTGGCTCTAAGTGTCTCTCCCCACTTCTTTGAGATAGAGGCCCAGTGGTGGTGTTTTTTGCTCCCAGGGATGCACAAGCGCACTCAGTGAAACCACAGCTGCAGTTCTGTGATGTTCTGAACAGCCTCCTCACAAACCAAGGAAGGAGTGCTCCCTAACTCTCCTATCCCACTTCTACAGTATTACCTACCCTAAGTGTTCAATCAAGGGTTTGGGTTAAAACTAATTTTATTTGCCTCCGACTGTTTGAATTTCCGCTCCGCCCTCCTTTGAACCGACTGCTTCCTGTGCCTTTGTGTAGAAGGAGGGAGCGAGTTGACTCCTTTTGTTAGATAATGGCAGTCTCTGGTCCCCGACCCTGTGACGGTTTTTTGAATACAGTGGCGTTCTCAGTGGCTGTTCCCCAACTTTCACACTCCCAAGACCGAGCCTGTAATGTTTTGGAAACAGTGTCAAGCATTTTTGTTTAAGTAGGCCGGGGATGAGCTAGGGATTAGGAAGTGGCTAAATGTTAATTGGTTTTATTTAAATTATTTTTATTATCTTCCCTGAGCCTGTTATTTCAGGGGATAGGGCAGGATAAAAATGTAAATAATTTTTTTTAAAAAATAATTCTTTACTTTTCCAGCCACCAGCTGGAATAATTTAATAATCCTTAACATTGGGGAAATGAGATCAGCATCCTGAGAAAAAGAAATTTTATCCCATTTTGAATGTTTTATTAAAAAAAATCAGTGTTCTCACAAAAATAAGTTGACACGTTTTCTGATTTATTTATTTTTAAAAATAAATTGAAATTTCCCCTACCACTTAGAGGATTGATCTCACGATCTCTGGTTCCTCTGAACTCTTCCATCCTTCCTTCTGCCTCAGGCACTGATTTAGGTCATTTGTGTGCTTCCAACTGGCTCTCTTGCTTCTCATTCTACCTCTCAGCTTCTCTCCCCAATGCATTTTGCAGGGAAAGACAGGAAACCCTCAGGAGAGCACCAGCACACGTGTGGCATTGAGTATATAAGCATATGTGGAGCTGCTGACTTTGCCATCTCCTTGGCCGGGGCTCCTGGGGAGCTGAAGCACAATTAGCCACCTCTTCCTCCTCTAAGGCGGTGGGGTCAAATGGACTAATGAAGCAGGGTTCTCCATGAACCTGATTCTGCCCCCATTGGATGCCTTAGAAGTCTGGTAGTTTTGCCAATAGGAGCAGCGATAAAGCTAGGCTTAATGGTGGTAGCAGGTAAAAATGGCCCTTGAGGCTTTTATTGAGGGTTGCATTGATGCATTTGCTATAGCTGGGCGGTAGGACAAAATATGCCAATAAAACAAATAGGAGATGCCCCCAACTTCGTTCACCTTCTCTTATGGAAGCCACGCCCTTTTCAAGCAAAACAGGTGCTTCGGGGCCAAAGACACCAACCTGCAACTAAAGCTTTTTCCTTGTTGAGAAGAGCATCTATTTCCCATTCCCTAGAATGTCATTATCACAAAGCAGGATGGAACAGCTGAGGGAGAGAGGGAACCAATTCCAATCCTTATTTATGCTAAACAGAGTGAGCTATCGATGCAGACCGTACCAACACTTCACTATGGTCATTCATCGTGGGCCTTCAGTGACCAAGGAACAGGATTCTTCAGGGTCTGTTGTTCTCTGCATAGGACATGGATTCAGTAGCTGTCTTTCTATAGACCTGTGGCGTACAGACAGATGAGCAGGAGCCGTCAGCAGAAATGAACCCTTGGTTATTGTGGCCAGTAGTTTGGGCTGCTTGCTCACTATTTGACATCAAGTTACTTGGACTCCTCTAGCAGAAAAGTCTCACATTTCACTGGCTGTAAATAACAGATGTGTCAGTTACTGTATAGGTCACAGGCTAGCTTGTTAACACTATGAATTGGAGGGAAAAACCCTGCAGGGGCCCTAGCCCCTAACCCTGAGTGCAATAGGAGCTGATTGTATTATTGAATAGTGATTATTTCAGGAAACAGACTTTGATTCAAGTTGCACAGTTTTTTTAAAAAAGAGTCTATTTGTAAATATTGCCAACATCGGGGAGGTTTAGTTTTTAAAACTGTAACATATAAATATGGTGGATCTCCATGGACATGTTAAATGTTGAATATCTGGTTTTCTGGATAAATCCAAAGGTGTAAATTATATTTGTGACGTGGGAGTGGAGAGAGATCGAGGTGCTGGTCGATAACTCCTAGATGAGAAAAGGGGAGAGATGCTCTTATGTACAGCTCAAAGTGGCCAGTGTGTGGCCAAACGTTTCAAATCATCACTCCCTTCACCTTCCCTCATCTCGGAAAGTAAGATTAGAGAAACCTCTCCAGCACAGCGGGCAGCCCTGCAACAGCATTTAATGTTAGCATAGATGTCTGGTGTGATAATTCTATAAAACAGATGTCTCTGGGCCAAGCATATCCAAGTTCTAGGACAGGGGTGCATAACTGCATGTCAGAACCTAGGTTTTTTTAAAAGAGACTACACACAGGAAGTGGGGGGAAGCTTGCTTTACATATGTGCCTCCGGGGGGATGGGAAGGCGGGGGGGGAAGGGGGGGGGAGGATACACAGAGGGAAGAAAGATTTACACAGTGCCTGCCCTTTCGTCTGTACCTCACTGAGGCTTTCACTGCACCAAATTTCTCACCCAGCTTGCTATCCCAGGAGGTACAGGGTGAGGCTGCAACTCTGGCGGAGCCTCCAGGGCCTTCTGTCTTTCCCCTTGGCAGCAGAAACCAAATGGGTCACTAAATCCTCCTTGGTTGTCCAGAGTGCAATTCCTCTCTGTCTGGATTGAAGGGAGGCGTGTTCGTCTTCCTGCAAGTTAACACTTGAAGAACTCTTCGGTCTGCATGGAACGTATTTTTAAAAAGAGATGAAATATATTTTTTGTAAGTTGCGAAGAAGGGTTGGATTGGGATGGTAAGCTAGATCCAGCTGTCATATTACAGGCAGGTAATAAAAACAGTCTCTTGTCTTTTACATTCCCACATCTCAACAAGCCCAAGCCCCTGAAGTCTCTTTGGATGGGGTGGGCTTCCTTCAGCCCCACAGAAACCAACTGCGCTTCAGCACTGTCCCTTCATTACATCCCTGACTCCCAGCAAGGAGAGAGACCCTGCTCTTTCATCACCAAGCTGCCTGTACTTTGAATAACAGACAATGCTCACCTCCTGCTGGTTTATACAGTGCTACTAGTCTGCATGCAAAGTTTAAACACAGTTTGTTCACATGTATCTTCTGCCTAATGCTATCAGTTCCATGGTATGTAATCAATAAAACTATCATTTGTATGTTATCAAGAAGTATGTTCCTTAGGGGACCAATTGTCTCTCCTCTTTACATATAGGGGGTGTTTGATGTTGACTGCTGCATGTATGATGCTAACTGCACCTTGTCTTCAGGCTCCCATGATGGCATTTGCTGGACTGAATCCTCAGTTACCCAAACACTAATTTTCACATTTATCATATACTGTCTTTAGGACTAGGCCAGGAATAGGCTGGAGTTTTCAAGGGCAACTAAGGGAATTTGGCCTCCAGTTAAGAACGTAAGTGCCATACTGGGTCAGACCAATGGTCCATCGAGCCCAGCATCGTGTCTCTGCCCGTAGCCAAACTTGGTCACTTGGAAGTAGCACCACAGCTCACAATGGGACGATCCATTTCGTCGTTCACTCCCAGCTCCAAGAGGTTACATCCTCCAAACTTACTTGGCTAATAGCAGTTAATGAGCCTACCAACCAAGAACTTATTAAATCCTTTCTTTAAACACAGCACTACTGGCCTTTACCACATCCTCCAGCAACAATATTCGTAAGTTAATCGTGTGTTGAGTGAAAAAATACTTTTGTTTTAAATCCGCTGCCAATGGGTTTCATGGAGTGTCCCCTAGTTCTAGTACTATTTGAGAGGGTAAATAACTGTTCCCTATTAATTTGTTCCAACCCCCTCTCATATCATATCCCCTCTCAGCCATCTCTTCTCCAAGCTGAAGAGCCCTATCAAGCTTCTCCTTCTTTGGAAGCCGTTCCATACCCTTTTATCATTTTTGTTGCCCTTCTCTGTGCCTTTTCCAGTTCTACTATATCTTTTTTGAGATGGGGCGGCCAGAACTGCATACAATATTCAAAATGCAGTTGCAACAGATTTATATATAAGTATGATATTTCCAGTTTTATTCTCTACGCTTTTCCAAATAATTCCTAACGTCGTTTGCTTTTTAAACTGCTGCTGCACGCTGAGTTGAGAATTTCAATGTATTGTCCACAATGAGGCCGATACCATGTCTTGTGTGCGCCGCGCACATGTGCATCTCCAGAGATTACAGTGTGCTGTGCAGATCCCACTTGGGATTGTAGCCAGTGATTCCAAGAACCTTTTCCTGTGTGATAACCTTAATTGTATACATATAGTTTGGATTATTTTTCCCTATGTGCATCACGTTGCACTTGTCAACATTAAATTTAATCTGCCATTTAGTTGCTCAGTCACATGGTCTCACAAGATCCTCCTGCAATTCCTCACAGTCCGCTTATGTTTTAACTACCTTGAATAACTTTGTGTCATCTGCAAATGTGTTCACCTCAGTTTTTACTTGCTTTTCCAGACAATTAATGAATATACTAAACAACACTAGTCCCAGTACAGATCCCTGGGGCATTCCACCACTTATTTCTCCCCATTGCGAAAACTGACCATTTAGTCCTACCCTTTGCTATCTTTTAACCAGTTACCGATCCACGATAGGACACTGCCTCCTATCCCGTAACTATTTCATTTCCTCAAGAGTCTCTTGTGAGGGACCTTATCAGATGCTTTCTGAAAAACCAAAGACACTATATCAACTGGCTTACCTATATCCATATGCTTATTTACACCCTTGAAAAATTCCAATAGGTTGGTGAGGCATGACTTCCCTTTGCTAAATCTATGCTGCCTCTTCTCCATTATGTCATGTTTATCAATATGCCCCGTAATTCTGTTCTTAACAACTGTTTCCACCAGTTTGCCCAGCACTAACATCAGACTCATTGGTCTGTAGTTTCCAGGATTGCCTCTGGAACCCTTTTGAAATATTGGCATTATATCTGCTACCCATTGATTCTCAGGTACGGTGGCAGATTTTAGTGATAGGTTACAAATTGTAGGTCTGTGATTTTATATTTGAGTTCCTTCGGGACTGTGGTGTGAATACCATCTGATCCTAGTGATTTGTTACTATTCAGTTTGTCAGTTTGCTCTAGAATCTCTTCCATAGTCATGTTGACTTTTGACAGTGCTTTCGATTCATTACCTACAAAGAACGGTTCCAGTGTGGGTCTCTCTCCAACATCCTCTGCGGTGAATAACAAAGCAAGGAATTAATTCAGCTTCTCTGCAATGGCCTTATCCTCACTAGTCATCTAATGGCCCAAGTGACGCTCTAGCAGGCTTCTTGCTTCTGATGCACTTTAATTATTTTTATATCTTTAGCAAGTCTTTCTTCAAATTCCCTCTTGGCCTGCCTTATTAACATTTTACTATTAATATGGCAATGCCTATGCTCTTTCCTATTTTCCTCATTAGGACTAGCTTTCTGTTTTTTAAAAGGGCACCATTTTGGCTCTAACAGCCTCCTTCACCTTGTCATGTACCCAGGCTGGAAGACATCTGGTCCTCTTCCTACCGTTTTTTAACCTGTGGAATACATTTAATCTTAGCTTCCAAGATGGTGTTTTTAAATAGTCTCTACACTTTGTGCAGACATTTAATTCTCACAACTGCTCCTTTTAGTTTCCCTCTAACTAGTCTGTCTGTGCACTGGACCCTTGCAAATCCCACCTGCGTGGTATAATCCAGCCAGCCAGCTTTTTAGTGAGCAGCTTCCTTGAGTCCATCTACACATAATGGTACGGGTAAACTTATCTCCATGGGCCAGATTTCCAGTAAAGTGTCACACACAGCACCTCCGGAACATCCACAGACAGACATGCCTTTCCTGCAGCCTCTTGGCTCACAGCACAATCCAAGACATTTTTCACTTCCTTGTGTGCGCCTTGGCTGGCTCCCCAAGGCAAAGTCTGCTGCACCGGTGCACTATCCTTCCTACAAATGCAAAGGGTTACTAAGCAAGGACCAGAACAACAGTTTGGAATGATCTCAGGATGGGGAAAGCTGCCCCGGCTCCATTCTCAAATTAAAAGAAGTGAACCTGGTGAAAAAATATGAATTTTATTTTTTCAAAACAAAAGTCCACACAAGAAATTCTATTTGAGTTACTAATAGCAACCAGCTATGAGAATCCTAAACCTTGTGAAGAAACCGAACCCCACACCCCAATAGATTTACATACCGCCCCCTCCCAAAAGAAAAAATATTTCAAAAATGCAACTAAAGAGACCAGGAGCCTGGATTCTAGATGCACTTGTAGTCCAAGAATTTTGGGCTCTCTTGGCAAGTCGGGACTCCGGGTTCCCTTGTTAAAGCCCATTCAGATACTGTGATGTAAAGTGCCTCCTGGTTCAGTCTTTCAATGGGTAATGCTAGAGACTATGGCCCCGATCCAAGGTCTGTGGACCCAACCTACCCCTATGCCGAGTGTCAAATCCCTTGCCTCCCAATTGTGCCGCCAACTGCATCCGCTGCTGCAGCCCCCTCTCCCTCAGTCGGGTGGTGATACAGTCAGGAAGTGGGGGACTTGGATCTGGGCCTAAGAAGGCTTCTTGCTCCCAAAGACAAGGACACAAATCACCCTTGCATCCATCACTCTTCTTGTGTCAGCTTGCATCTCCTCTACATGCTAGGGGTCTGTTGCGCAGGTGTCCCAGGTGTAGCTTGGCGAGGCAAGGTATACATGGCACCAAGAAACTGGTCTGCAATGCGACCTGCTTCTCTCAGGCCACTTAGCAAAGCGCCATGGACAGTTGCTGGGTAGTTACGAATTGTATGTTCTCCTGCAAAAAACAGGCGAGGAATTGGCTGGGAAGGAAAAGAATATAATATTATTATTATTATCAAGCATTTATATAGCGCTAGCAATGTACCTGGTGCCTTACAAAGTAATTGAATAGACACGGTCCCTGCCCTAGGGCTACAATCTGAGAGACTGGGGGTGGAGGGGACGACGACGAAGGAAGGGGAACAGAGGGAGAGACAAGGGGTGTAACATTCACAAAGATGCAAGGTCCCAGGTGCACGTGCTTAGCTTGGTTACAGTTAAAGCTTGCACGATCCTGTTTCACACAAGCTCACACACTCTTAAATGCCAGTCTAGGCACAGACACATTGAAGTGACACTTATACTCATCACAGAGAAATCATACTGGATAGAAGCTAAAATTCACCCCTGCAAATGGTTTAACCTTCCCTGTAGCAAATGCAACTTGTTTACAGTGGAATCTCCCATCTGCTCCCTTCTAAGCTAAACGAGCAGGAGAAGAAGCTTTTCGCACAAAGAGAGGCAGAGTTCAGCACCAGTGCAAGAACTTTGGGGGAAGGAGCCGATGATAGTCACCTACTCTGGCTGTCAAATGTCCTGCTGAGAGCCTTCTACGGCAACCGTGTCTAATCCCTAGTGTGTCTGTCTTTTAAAGTCCTCAGGTCAAAATTAAGCAAGCAGGGAAAGTAGCCGAGACGTACCTCTCACCCAAGACAGCAGGGCATTTCTCATGCTCGTCGCTGGTATTGAACTGACCCAAGCAGATTTTATAATCTTTAAAACATGCCTTGGACTAGGACATGAAACTCCAATAATTTATAAAAAAACAAAAAAAACCCACCCTTGCATAAAATAGAAACAACGCTAAAGGTGCTCTCAGCAATGAGATTTAGAGATTCAGTCCCACTAGTAGTTGCAAGGGCACTTAAAAGGAATGAAAACACTATACTCTTGCTCCAACCACAAGCTTGGAAGGGGGCAGGGGAGGGAAATGGTCCCACCAAAAGCTCCCAGTGCTCTTCGAAGGACAAACTGCAGCACTCAGTGTGTGAGCATCCGGTCGCTGCGACCACATAAAAGCCATTTGATAAAAAGACTTTCCCCTCCATTCAACAGTGTCATTTTGCCATACCCCACTCTGAAACCATTGTTTTAAAGGGTTTTTTTTATGACTAATTTAAAATATGTTCCTTTTCATGGCTGACAGAATTACCATCAGGAGGATGGTCTGCTTTAACAGAACCTCTCCAGGAACAAGCTGGTTTTCTCATGTAAAAGAAATGCTCTCCTTAAAGCTCTGGTGGGGAATATTTAACCGTCACTCACGAGAGTGCCTTTGGACAATTGCCAGTTATCTAATCAGTTTCTGCTACTCCAATGTGTTTTAAAAAAAAACCAAACAACTGTCTCCTTATAATTTTTTCATTTTTTTCATTTCATCTTTAATTTATACCCCGCACTTTCCCAGCCAAAGCCGGCTCGAGGCGGCTCATATCAACAACAAATACAATATTAGGGTTTTTATCCCACGCAGGGGAAATGTGCACCTTTAAGAAAACAGGTACATTCTCACCTGGGGAGCACCTGGAATGGCTGGCCCTGGCGTAATTGGCTGAGCCATCAAGTCATAATCATTTCCAGAAGATCCAGCTGCTACATAGGAATAGGAGCCACGGGCCCAAGGATCAGCCCGCCAGCGGGACACCACCGTTTCCTTTGGCTGAGAAGAGAAAGGGACTTGCTATAGGGTGCAGCAGCAACATTCATAGCACAAACTTTACAATAGAAAAGTTACTCACCTGCAACAATTGTTCTTTTATTAGAAACCTCTGCATAGTCAGAGATATGGGAACCTAGAACTGACTTGCAAAATGGTGTTCGGAGAAAGAGGTGTATGATGATATCCATTGGATTCCTCAAATATTATCTAGGCGTTTGCTCCCTGGCTCAACTATATTTCTTCCCCAAAGGCAGAGGGATCTCACCAGGACAGCGCTGAGCAGCGGGAGTACATATGTGCAGAGACCGCAAAGAACAATTGTTACAGGTAAGCACAGGTAAGGTTAGATCTGTACACACAAACACAGCTTGGTAGATTGGCAAGCAACGTCTCTTGAAAAGATGGGTGGAAGGATTAGGATTTTGGTGGCAAGAGGTGCTCTCCACTGTGAGCACTGATTAGCTAGTTCCAGGTCTCCATGGGTGCCATAAGTCACCATAAAGAGGAGCTCAAGGAAATAATGACTGTAAATAAAGGAAACGTCGAGGTCTCTGGAATTACTGGCATGTGTTGTATGCTTGCTCGGTTGCTCCTAACATATGCTTTCATTCGGTGTTCAACAGAACTTGACAGACAATAGGCTTTTATAGTCAGGACCCTGAGCCAAATGTGGGACTGCGATTAACTGATTTCTTGCAGAAATCCCCCTCCCCTGGCGGAATCACCTGCCTTGTTTCTACCCACAAAGAATTTCCAGCCTGCACAGGAGAGGAGCAAAGCAGGAGAGTCCACAGGGGTGGGTGGGTGGTTGGAGGAAAGCTTAGGGCTCCTACCAGTGAGTTGGGCTGTGCTGTGGGTTGGGGGGGCTGCCAGGGGATTGCCTCACCCCCCAACCTCCTCAGCCCAGCAACTCACCTGGCAGCAGCAGCTTCTCTGACCAGCCCTCCTGCTCCTTCTGGCCACTTTCAGCCCCTCCCAACGGGGCCTCCCAGGCCAGCATGGCTGAATGATGTCATCTGGCTACACTGCTCTGGGAGGCCCCGTGGGGTGGGGCCAGGAAGCAGCCAGAAGGAGCCGACCAGAGAAGCTGCTGTTGCTGCCACCACTGTGTAAGTTGCTGGACTATGGAGGCAACCTCCAGAAGCCCCCCTCAACCCAGCCTACTTGGCAGAAGCCCAGTGCTGCCACTGCCTTCCCTCTCCCCAGCCGGGCTGGTCAGAAACATCACCATCCAGGCTCGGGGGTGGGGGAGCAGGTAGCAGCAGCACTCGGGCCTCCTGCTGCTGCTGGGTCAGAGCACACTTGGGGGGCAAGGTACCCCCTCCCCCAGCCTGGCTAGCGTGGGGGACAGGAACTGGCAGAGTCGGGCCCTGAGCCCTGCAGACTCCCGTGGATTAAAAAAAAAAAAATCACAAAAGAATCAGGGCTCTGTTTATAGTCCAGGTAACTTCTTTCTGCAGATATTCCACAACAACTATGTTTGAGAGGATGCTTGTACATTATTTGTACATACACCCAGAAGTGAGAGAAGAAAAATAAAATAAAAAATGCTGTGACTTTACAACTGTTGAGAACCGTTTTCTTGGACATAGTGGAAATGAGTGTATACAATCAAATTTTAAAATATGAAAGCATTGGCAAGAAGGGGCAGGTACTTCTTACAGGCATAAGCACAAACCAAACAGACTCACTAGGAGTCCAGTCTTCTCAGGAACGTAGAACGGTCTCAAGTGGGAAGAGAACAGTACCTGGGGAACAGCGCTGCTTCCAAATATGCCTTTGAGAATAGCGAGGCATCGCCCAACGATAACATCGTCACTAATGTTTTCCATGATTCCAGCCGCTTCTCCTGCCACCAAGGCCAAAAGAATGGGTGCTGTGGAGAAAGGAAATGCATCGAGAGGCTAAGCAGGTATCTTAATAATTAGCAAAATAGTCTGGTCTCAGTTTCAGTTTTTCATGCTCTGTCGAATATTTAGAATAAAACTGAATGTAAAAAAAAAATGCTAGTAATTTTGGAGTGCCATTAAAATAAAACAGTGACATTTCATTCTGAAACAAATCAAAGTAGATTACAGCAACTACAGCAGACGACGTATTTGCTAACCACTGATTTAAGAAGTTAACTTTTAAGAGGATCAGTAATTAACCACATACATTATAGGCAGTGGATCCTTAACTACCATGTTCTAGTTCAGTGGTTCTCACTGCACCCCCTCCCGCCTCCCCCTCTTCTGGGCAGTTGAGGGTCCCCCCCTTTCCCCTCTTACATCTTGCTTCCTCTCTCCCTGTCTCTCCTCCTTGCTGCCCATACCTCTCATGCAACACCTCTTTTTATCATCTCCCCCACAGTCACAGGAAAACCGTTGTAAGTCCCACATTACAGAAAGGGAGGGGTGAGGGGCAGCAATTTGCAAGCCTTCCATGGGGACAATGAATTGGATTCTCCAGCTTGAAAGAGCCAAGTAGGTTTCTCCAGGCAAGCTCAAAGCAGCTCCTCCCATGCTATAGATAAGGGACTCTCTCTATTGTCCGCTCCTTAATTAAGAGTAATTACTCTTCTCCTTGCAGTCTTTGGTTTAAAAACAAAACGAACAAAGAAAAAAGCCCCCTTGAGTCTGGGAGCATCAGTGTGAAGCTGTAAGTTCAAATAATTTCTCTTGAAAAAAAATATCAGCAGGTTAAGACTTCAGACCTGGACTCTGTAAGGGCCTTATGGGATTTCTTTAATTCAATTTCTTTTTTGACACAATAAAAAAGCTTCAGACCAGCCTGTTAAGCAATTGCTTAACACTTGCCCATGAGAAAATCCACAGAGCATCTCCTCTGTCAGAGACAATTCATACAGGAGAAGAAATAGCTGGAGTCAGGGAAAAGCTTTACTGGCAGAAGGAGGGCTGTATAACCTGTAACGCTCAGGGGTTGGTGTGGAAGCCAAGCAGTTAAGGGAAGTGCTGTGATAGAGCTTGGACATAAAAGACCGGCAGGGCAAGGGCTTAAGTCTGCCCTTATGAGAGGTTTTTGCATGGATAGGAGCGCCCTTCACTTTTTTAAGATTGCCTTTTTTCAGCCCAACCTCATAGCCAAGCAACCGACTTTGAATTTGCATAAATATATATGTAAATTTTATGCAAATTATGTCTTGCATTGTCCTGTATTTTGAGAGTCGCTGGGTGTTAACAAATGAGACAGTAGCTCACATCAGGTGACTTCCACCTGCCCATTGTTCGTCCCCACTGGTCACATGGCCACCACCAACCAGACATGCAGCCCTTACTCATATCTCCCTGTCCCGTCAATTAGGTTGCATGCAGTACCTCTGTGCATACAGGTCCATCTGTCAGCACCATAGAGTCGCGGGAAAGAACGACCACTTCTGGCCCCTCCATTCTCGCTGGCAGGCACGCGATAACCACCGTGAAAGTCCACCGTGCCCTTTTCAAACTTGCTCTTTCTGGTTGGTAGTATGTGCCTGACACTTGCTCTTTCTGAGCCACTGCATTCTCCGTAATAACTTGCGGACAGGGCCAGACTTAGGATCTTAGTACCCCATGGCAACTCAGGCTGCAACCCCCAGAGCTCTGGTGTCCACAAGCTGTTGTCTGAGGCAGGAAGGGACACAATGGCGGTGCCCAGCAGAGAATTTCTTCCTCTATGCTCAGCACCACCGCGAGCACATTTGTGGGTGGCCTGGAGGTGAAATGGGGCTTCTCCAGGAGGGGATGGGTGGGGGGAAACCCCCCTCCAGGTTGCAGGCGGCGTGGGTGAAGCAGTGTGGTGGTGGTGGTGGGGACCAGTAACAGTAGGCATGCAAAGTGGGTGGGAAGGCACCATGGTAGGCTGGTGGGGGGGAGGCACCATAGCGGGATAGCAGCCTGGCAGCTGTGGTTGATTTCTATGTTCTTCACTTTTCTAAAGTGATCACAGGAGGAGAATGTGTGGCACTGGGATCCCGTCGCAGCAACCGCCCAGCAGCGGCATAGGCTAGTTACTGCTTCCCACTTCCCTTCGGGTGGGTGAGGGCCAAACGCTGGGCGGGCGGGGGTCTGAAACACAGGGGCAAGAAGGTGGGCAGGGCGGTCTGAACTAAAGACCTTCCTTGTTGCTTTGCTATAGGTCTGCCAATGCAACAGGCATGGACGGAACCCCCTGCAACAAGCACCCAGCGAAACCAGGACCTGCGGGTCCACAATAGGAGATGAGTGAGATGCGGGCACAGACGCAAAGCAGGCTGTCCTAGTCTACTCAGCTCCAGAGTTTCCTGCTCAAGCATGTTGCTGCCACAGCCATGAGCACTGTTACTCAGGGGCAGACACAATTTCCTAGCCTCCATCGTTCATTCATGCCCATCTAAGTGAAACCCGACCACCCGCCCTCGTTCCCCCGTGCAATTCACCCTCCAGGGAAAATCACCAGAGCGCTCTTCGCACTGCGCTCACACCAGGGAACAGTTCCTGGGACAGGCACGCCTCCTTCCTGTCAATCATTCCTGCATGCCTCCCACAAACACTCCTCCACAGCTGGGTCTGCAGAAGGAGGATTGGGAAAACGTCCCCCTGCTAGTCCCGCCACCCAAGCGAGGGTGCCCAGATTCCCCGCAAAAGTAGCAGGCACAAGAAGAAACCGTTTTAATTTTCTTAAAATAAAGTTCTTTCATTTTTCATAATCCATGGTTTCCGTGCTTCCTCTGGGAAAGGAAGGATGGGTGGGGCGCAGAGAATGGCAGTATAAGCAAAGCAATAAACCATTTTGAAGGCTAGGGGTTGGAAGGGAAGGGGGATGGCAGGTGCACTGAAGATGGGGGGGGGGCCGGGTTGGGGAGTCCTCACGCCATGCACTTGCACATGAGGGTGGGGGTATAGTAGCCCAGAGGGGGAAAGCCCAGGTGCAAAGGGAACTACCATGGGAAAGCTACAGGCAGAGGCCAGGTGCTAGCCAGCTGCAGAGTAGCTGGATGCATGACTGTGTCTCTGCACTTGCTATTGGCATTCCCAGTCCCAGCTAGCCTGTGAATGCCAATAGGAAACACAGAGGTTTAGCCATGCGGTCAGCTAATCTGTAAATGTCAATCTGTAAATGCCAATAGGGAATGCACAAGCATTCCAGAGGTTTCCAGTTATACAATACTCTGCTTGGTTCAGCTGGTCCTGGAACCGGGGCACTGGCTCACTGGAACTAACTGGTGGGGGGAAAGGGGGGGGTTTCTCCAACGTGGCCCCATCAGTCTTGCAGATGTTATGGAGAACACAGGCAGCGGTAGTTAGAAGTGGCGTGGTCTCTAGCTGGAAATCTATTCTGGCCGCAACTGATCTCCAGTGCTGCTTTAACAGCCCAAAAGCTCTCTCCACAACACAGCAAGTGGCACTGAGCTGCCAGTTAAAGTACCTTTACTCTGGGGTGCAGGCAATGCTGTGTACCTTCATGAGCCAGGACTTCAGGAGGTAGGCAGGGTCCCCAAGAACAGGCAGCCTCATGAGCACCCCCTCAATGCATGTTTCAGTGGAGGGTCCAAAGTCTCCCGTGTATATTCGGCCAAAGAAGGGGAACTGACGAAAAGATGTTGTTGTTGTGGTTGCAACCACACACATCATCATCAGTAGGGTACAACTAATCGGTCTCACGACAGTCTAAACCTAGCTCATGTTCCCTTATCATTACCCTGTAGGGGGAAATTCTGACTTCGTGGCATTTAGTCAATAATCCCACAGATAGTAGCTTCACACCCATTGGCTCCTCAGCCAAGCACATACACCAAGCGTCTGAACCAGCAGATCCTCTCATATTGAGCAGGATTACTGCTGCATCTTGTACTTCCTGGAGCGTCTGGCCAGCACATCCACGAACTAGGCATGGTGGTCCACTATGGTCTGGAGTATCAGAGAAAAACCCTTCCAGTTCACGCAGTTATCCTTGTTATGGGGTGGGCAGATGATGGCGATATGGCTCCCGCTGATTGCCCCCATACAGTTTGGGAACTGCTCCCGGCCAAAAGCCCTCCATTTCTGGGCACAATTCAAGGTGCTGGTTTTGACCTTTAAAGCCCTAAACGTATCCAAAAGATCACATGTCCTTCCATGCCCCACTGCGTTTAAGAGGTTGGGTTAGGGGGTTTTTTGGGCTGGTTTGTATTGGATTGTTTTTACAGATTTTAATGTTTTTATATATGTTGTTAGCCACCCGGAGACCTTCAGTGAAGGGCAGGATAAAAATTAAAATAAATAAAATAAATTACTTTGGCGGGGCAGCCAACTGCACCACCCGGTTCAGCAGCACTTCTACAATCACTGTGCAAACCTCCACTAACATGGTGCCCACCGTGAGGGTTCCAATGCCCAACTGCTGGACAACAGAGTGGGAGGAGTTTGGAGTGGCAAGCTTCCAGACGACAATGGCAACATGCTTCTCCACGGACTGGGTAACTGCATCACCATGCTCTGTTTTTCCAGTTGAGGCCTGAGGATCCCAGCTATTTGCAGAATGAAGCATCGGGGCATCCTGAAGTTTGGGACCCACTCAGCGTCTCCCCACGAGGACAGCACCTTCTTGCCCAAGTCTGCAATTTTCTCCTTCATGCAGACCAGCCTCTGCATGGGTACAGCCCTGCATATGATGTTGGTGATTGAAGCGGTCTCCCAACAGGTACCTCTGTGCGCACATCAGCTGCCCTTGCATGGCTTCAATCCTCCCCAGTACGGTTCACTGTTGCTGGAGACAGGCAAGTGCATGATGCTGAAGCAGGAGCTCTCTGCGGCATGGTGCGCGCCACTATCCTGGCCAGAGATCGATTAAGAGCCTTTGTGCCTTGACATCGCATTGTGCCAACGACAGCAGAAGGCTTAAATCTGTTGGAACATTCACAGGTTCTGCTCAGCGGCAGAAAGGAAGGTCTGGAGCACAATAATGAGCACAAGGAAGTTCTCGGCATGTGTCTCCATGGTTGCGGTACCGGCATCTGAACACTGCAGAGCAGAACATGTGCCAAATGTTTTGATCAGCTTAAACAGCTGAGTAGCTGTCTAGCTAGGACTGGCTGTGCGCTGCACATGAGCAGCTATTGGCCATGTGCCCTCACAGGACTGGCTGCGTGCCAAGCATGAGCTGCTATTGATTACAGGCCTATTCTTGGTTGAAAAAGTTTTTGCAAAGCTTATGCTGGGTGTATGCACATTGCTGCGCCCACACTGCAAATTCATGTGGCTATTAAACTGCATAGACATTTTTGTCACAAGCATGTCAGTGCACACACGAACTCATGTAATAATGTTACAGATGTTAGCACCATGGAAGCAGGGAATCTTTTAATGGGGTGGGGGGAAACCACTGAATGTTAAGAAATGGGCAGGTGGGGGGATCTGCTAGGCAGTGAAGGTCACTGTGCTCGGAAGGTATGAGGGAACAGAGAAGCCCAAGCTACTCATATTTTCTTATCTTTTGAAAGTAACAGTTTTTGTGTGCAACAAGCATGAGGGGTCATAATGCCACCGAAAACTATTGCTATGGGTCGTTCGCCCAGGAAAGCCAAATGGCTTTTGCCTTTGGGTGCTGTGGCTTCCGGGGTTCAGGGCCCAGAGAAGTGTGTGGGGGTGGGGGGTGATGGATATCTTGGTCTTTGCTGACATTTGGGTGAGGCCTGATGTACAAAGAGAACTGTCAAACCCATCCTCCGAGACAGCCTATGTGCTCATAGGGTGGCACATGCACACAATGGGGTTCTATGTGTACATCATGGAGTGCAGACGCCATGGAACCCTGCTGCAGTTACAAGCAAAACGGAAGACTGGGAGCCCTGGACAAGATGAGAGAGTGGGATGTGAATGAGACTTTTTTTTAATGTTTGTGTGATACCAGAGTAGGACAGTCACTAATGGAGGTTGAACCTTCCCTGCAGTGCCCTGGTGACAGCGAGAAGATACCTGTGGGGCCACCGGGAGTGCCTCAAATCGGATGGTGGAAATGAATCTCTTTGGGGAAACAAGTGATTTGGAGTACAGGGAATGTGAACCGATTGAAGGAGAGCCTGTTGCTCTATACGAGGTTTGGACAAGCAGAGAAGTGCAGAGCAGCCTTGCGAGGGGGAATATTTTCTGCCCCAACAGTATGGTACCGCAGAAGATGCCAGAGAGGGGGTACAAGAGGCACATGTTTGACTGGGGGTTTTATGTGAACTGAGATGGATTTCCAACACCACAGCAGGCAAGAGCCCGATAACTGTGTGCTGCTACCTGCCAGTACATCGCTATGAGTCATGGATGTCAGAAACTGGGTGGTGACAACATGCAAAGACTGACTGCTTTTGATTTCAATGTTTTACTTTTGCTTTCAAATCAAATTATGCAATTTACTCAATAAACTCAGAATTATGTACATAGCAAAAGGTTATTTCCAGCCGCCAAGTGCTGGCAGGTATAAACCTAGGAATAAACCTCCATGGGTGGGTGGGGATAGCAGGCGCTGGACCACCTTATGGAGTCATACCTCAGAACAAACAAACAGGTGGTGCTGCTTCTTCCCATAGCTGGCCACGGCTGTGAGTCATCATAAGGGAGGGGATACTGAGAAGGGGGTGGGAGGAGCACAGCAATAAAAACGCCTGCCCGTGTATTAGGTTTGTCACGTTATACCTGCGAGTGTGGGTTGCCTGAACGCACAAGAAATACACACAGCGGGCTGCCTGATTATTAGGCTCTACACGCTAAACATGTGAGTGGGGACTGAAGCCGAACTCCAGGAGGCTATCGTCTCATGTGTTAACACCCGCTGTCCCTCATTTCAGAGTTCAGGGGCTGAGAGGCATGTTGTCACCCATTATTTTGGAGATTCCCCCCTAGCTCTGCAATAAGTCAATATTATTAAACAATTTTTTCTAGTTTTATCAGTGTCAAAAAAACACAGGAAAGAAAGAAAAGGAAAAGACAATTACATGATACGCTTGGACGCTCAAGACAGCTACCTTTGTAGAGGTTCCAGAATAGGAAAAGCTCTCCTCTGCTGGCAGTAGTGCTGCCAACATGACCAAACAAATTAACACTTGGGTCCCAGAAGACACGGTCGAAACACAGCACAACCTAGAAAGAAGGTGAGCCTTAAAGTTAGGTGGACCAACAACTGAATCATGGACAACGGTGATCTACATAGTTTCACTGGGAAAAGAGCTCACAGTATTATTATTATTATTCATTATTTTAATTTTTTTTAAAATATCCATTCTGGATTATATTATATACTGCTCTGGGTGTTCAGGGAAGGATGGGTTAAAAATCAATCCAAGTGATAACTACACTGAAAAGAACGAACAAGAATACACACTTCCAATATGGAGGGATATTGGAGAAGAGTGAGAATTTTCTTGTAGCTGACCTCACCTGCAGTTGTTAGGAACCGAGCAGGTTAGAGTTAGCATTATCCCTTTACATAAACCTCTCCTCAGCCTGCCAGCTGAAGCACGTGCTGACAAGAGAGGCAGAAGCTGCCTCAAGAGTCTCTACTAAGAGTGCTCTGGGGCAGCTGCGCGCCCTCATCCCAGAGGTGGTACCCGACAGAAGCATCACCAGGAAGAAAACCTTCTTTTCAAGCCTATAATACCCATTTTAGAAGAGATTGCTACTCATTCCTCTGCCTGCATGCTCCCTCTGCCACGCCCGCTTACCTTGTTAAGGTTGCCAAATCCCATTCTCTGCACAGCAGACGTTTTCCACTCCGGGAGAGGTGGAACAAACTGCACCGCAGGAGGCTGCTGTTTCAGTACCCCCAGAGGCAGGGTACACAGAACAGCATCGCATTTATAAATAAACGTCTGGCTAGTGGAGCGGGTATTCACAGCTATCACTTCACATCCTGGAGACAGAAAAGAACACTTAGGTCACAGAGGTAAATGACTACTGTAATGCATGGAGGCAGAGAGGGACAATTAGCTTTTTGTGGGCAGCCCAAAATACTGACATTGCCGAACATTTCAGTTCTTGATTCTGGAATATTAATGGCATTCGGGGAGTTTAAAATAAAATAAACGCAAATTCCAATTAGAATGGAAATAATTTTGAAATTTCTAGTCATTCCAAGTGAAACAACCAGCCAATGATGTATCTACTGCTGCCTCCATATACTTTGCTCTACCACAGCTCTGAAACAGAGAGATTCCTAAACCTAATCAGATGACATGGCTAGGGCAGTAGTTCTCAACCCAAGGGGGGCCCAAAAGATAATTCAGAGGGTGGGTGTGTGTGTGAAAGGCCACAGCTGACAAAGATCTTCTAAGCTGCACACTGACTGAGCTAGGGAGAATCTCCAAAATAATGGCGTGGCTAGAGAGAGAGAGAGAGAGAACAAGTGGGGAGAGAGAAGAAAGTATGCATATGAGGTGGAGGGAGAGGCCTCAACTATCACAGACAAGTGGCGGGGGTTGATTAAAAAAGTGTTTAAGAACCACTGGGCTAGAGGATACAGGGCAGTTCTGACTCTTATGTAGGCATTGTTTCAGCATTTATGCCGAAGGTCTCATTGAGCGGATGGGCCAAAAGCTCCAGCAGTTGACTGCTTGAAGCTGGTCCTAAAATACCTGGCTGTGGGCACATCCATCTCACTGGTGTGAATGGACAGAACCAGTCGAACAATTAACTAACATACTCGTTCAGTGAAGTACAAAGTTGTAGAGGGCTGTAGCAGATTTAACAATGTGGCTATAGTTCTAGCCCGCACTGAGGATCAGCGGAATGCATGTACTATAGTTCTACTTCCTTGCCTCTTTCAATGTCTCCTTGCCTTAATCACTTCCTTGCCTCTTTCAATGTCTCCCACTATCCCCCTTCCTCTTCCCCTTCCCCACGCCCCTTCCGTGACCTGCAGGCCATTAACCCCCTGGACTTTGCCTCCTCTCTCTCCCTCCTTCTCCCCCTCCTCCCCTGATTCTGCCATTTCTGCATTCAATGCCTCTCTCCACCACCCTTGACTCCCTTGCCCCCCTCTCCTCCCGCCCTGCCTGCTCCCACAACCCCCGTCCTTGGCTCACCCCCAGTATCCACCACCTCCGCTCCTGCACCCGTGCTGCTGAATGCCTTTGGCGCAAATTCCACTCTCATGCTGACTTCCTTCACTTCAAATTCTGTCTCTCCTCTCTTACTTCTGCTGTCTCCCTTGCTAGACAGAGTTACTACGCCTCCCGCACTGAGTCTGGTTCTCGGGACCCTCGCCACCTGTTCTCCACCTTTGACTCCCTCCTCAAGCCCCCCTGTCCTCCTCCCTCTTCCCTTTCTGCTCAGGATCTTGCTTCCTTCTTCACCTCCAAGATAGACAAGATCCGCCTCGACATCGCTTATCACTCCTCTCCGCTTCCATCTCCCTCTCCTCCTCTCCTTCCCTCCCACCTCCCTTGAGGAAATCTCATCCCTGCTCTCCTCCTCCAACCCTTCCACTAGCCCCCTTGACCCCATCCCCTCCCACCTCCTGACCTCCATTGTTCCCACTGTCGCCCTTTCCCTCCTGCACATCAACAGCCTCTCCCTCTCTACTGGCTCCTTCCCATCCGCCTTCAAGCACGCCACAGTCTCTCCTATCCTCAAAAAGTCCACTCTTGACTCCTCTGACCCTTCTAGCTACCATCCTGCCTCACTCCTTCCTTTTGCTTCCAAGCTTCTTGAATGTGTTGTCTACTCCCGCTGCCTTGACTTCCTCTTCCTCGACTTCCTCTCCGCCAACTCCTCCCTTGACCCCCTCCAATCTGGCTTCCACTCCCTTCACTCTATTGAAACCGCTCTCACTAAGATCACCAATGATCTTCTTGTGGCTAAATCTAATCACCTCTATTCCATTCTTGTCCTCCTTGATCTCTCTGCTGCCTTCGATACGGTTGACCACTCACTCTTGCTGAATTCACTTCACTCCCTTGGCTCCGTCCTCGACTGCTTCTCCTCCTACTTCTCTGACTGCTCCTTCGATGTGTCTCTTGCCAACTCCACCTCCTCCTCCCTTCCCCTCTCGGTTGGTGTTCCCCAAGGCTCTGTCATTTTCCCTCTCCTCTTCTCTATCTATACCCTGTCCCTAGGCAAACTCATTGCCTCCCATGGCTTCCAATATCACCTCTACGCTGATGACACTCAGTTCTCTCTACTCCCTCTCTCTCTCCATCTATTCAAGCTCACCTCACCAGCTGTCTCTTTGACATCTCTACCTGGATGTCTCAACATCAACTCAAACTCCTTATCTTCCCCCCTCATCCTTCCTCTCCCTCTTCCCTGTCGATCCTCAATGATGGGGTCACCATTCTTCCCATCCCCCAAGCCCGTAGCTTAGGCTTCATCTTTGACTCACTCCTTTCTTTTAAACCCTACATCGACTTTGTTGCCAAATCCTGTCACTTCTCCCTCCATAACATTGCTAAGATTCGCCCTTTTCTCTGTCTCCTTTGCCAAAACCCTTGTTCATGCCCTGGTCATCTCTCGCCTTGATTACTGTAACCTCATTCTCATTGACCTCCCCCGCTCTCACCTTATCTCCCTCCAAAACTCTGCTGTCAAGGTCATCTACCTCGCTCATCGCTTCGACCACGTGCAGCCCCTCCTCTCCTCTCTTCACTGGCTCCCCCTTCCTGAACAAATCCTGCACAAGTCATAGTGTTCACTTATAAAGCTCTTCACAGCCTTGCTCCCCCCTACCTCTCTGCGCTGCCCCCCACGTCTGGAACTCCCTCCCTGCCCACATCCGCCTCACCCCCTCCCTTCATACCTTTAAATCCCTCCTTAAGACCCACCTCTTCCACTCTGCCCTCCCCGACTTCTTGCTCCCCTCACCTAACTCCTGCTCATACCCTCCATTCAGTGCAATCTGTTACCTAAGGTCTGTGTACTCATATCCTCACCACATGGACCAGCCAGCCATCATTCTTGATGTAACTAAGCCAAGCGTGTGCAACTGGGACCTTGCATCCTCATGAATGTTACACCCCTTTTCTCTCCCTCTGTTCCCCTTCGTCTCTCCCCCCCCCGATCTCTCAGATTGTAAGCCCTAGGGCAGGGACCATGCCTATTCAATCACTTTGTAAAGCGCCAGGTACATTGCTGGCGCTATATAAATGCTTGTTAATAATAATAAAATAATAATGTACTAGCTCATGGCTCGTAGTTCTTTACTCTGTAGAACAGCGCCTGCCTTACTGAAGGGAAAAGTGGGGAAGTGTATAGAAAGCACAGTCAATATATTCGCAATCAAACTCAGGAACTTTTGTGACCCACCTAAACACTACCCAAGGCTACAAATCTCACCCCCCCAGTCTCTTAGCCCTATTCCTATCAAATGTGAACAAGAGGTCACTGGTGATTTGGGACAGAGGCATGATTTACCCATGGAACGGGTGTATCTATCATCTTACCAAATTTTGGGAAAATAGGGATAAAGATAGATGTGTAGGAAGGTTACCAAAAAAGTTGCAAACATCCAATTTTTCTGGAGATTCGTAACTGAAGGCAAGTTGAGAAGTGGCTCTAAGTATTACGCAACAGCGTACCAAAATACTATCTTCTTGTAGACTTTTAAAAACAGATTTTGTGTTCTATTATTTGCTATGGTTCCAAATATAAAATACGCCCCCCCCCCCTGTCCCTTTAAGAGAGGATTTTGACACAGCCTTAATATAGATGCACAAATATGCACCTATATTACAAAGGATGAGGTGCTCCCTTTTGTAACCTAACTTGTGGATCCAGGAATGGGCGATCATATGGTTCTACTGGCACTGCTTTTCAAGATGGCTCTGGGCTCAAAACACTGGGAGTGTGCAAATCTTGCAACCTCACACAAGATTAAGGCAAGCTTCATTTACCGGATGCTGTGTAGCGAACTTGCCGAACTGCTGTATTTAATTTAATATCCAATCCTTCTGCCAAGGCTACAGGCACACAGGAATATCCATTCCTCACAGTCAAATGACTGCCCGTGAATTCAAAATCATCATCCTAAAATGGAAAGTACATAAAACAGAGTCACATCACTCAATACAGACCTGTAGCAGCAGCCAGGAACTTTGACTTGTTAGTCTTTATAGGTTAATTACAAGTCACTAGAATGATCAGAAAAGTAACTGACAGACTACTCTGATAGCAAAATAGGAATTCATTTGGGAATGGCCCTTTGGCAACTAGGAATTCATTTGGCGAATGGCCATTTTGGGAATTAACAGAGCTTGGAACTAGGCATTGCTCTTTAGAGAAAATCTCCTAATACCCAGAGACTGGAGATGAGGATTGAAGAGATGATGCAGTTTCATGAGACATAAAATCTCCTCTTTAAAACTGCCTGCTAACATAAAGAAACACATATAAATGGAGCACATGGTAAAAGATGTTAGTACTATTTGAAAGCTGTCTGAGAGACTGGGCATCTTACTAAAATAGATTCATTATATCTCCAAAATTCAGCAACAAGTTGTTGCATTCAATGTGGGTGACCACTAGCCTGTGCTATAGATGCACTAGATAGTCTTCATGGGTCCTTCTGATCTTAAGTCTATGAAAGAATTTATGAATTAGTTACCTGGTCCCAGTGCTTCAGAGACAATGTAGACAGTGGGGTGGCATTAGCAAATTCTAGATTTGCAAAGTGCCAGTCAAGTATCTGTCTGTCCCTCGATGACAAATAAACATCGCTACAAAGAACAGAAATAGGGAAAGGAGACAAGTTTACTCAGTGGTTAGTGGAATTCTCCAAACAAATTAGATTACCAAAACTATGTCCGTCTCAGCTACTTGACAAATGGGGGACAAGACTATAAAGGTGTCAATGGATACGCCTCTTAAAGACCTTGTCCACCTGCTCAAAAGCAGTAAGACTAAAAGTAAGAGGAAGATAAGGTAAAAACAAGATGAGTGTGGACATGTGAACTCAATAGGTAAGTATGTAGAGAACTGGTATTCACAAATTTCAGAAAAAGTGTTCAGAAACCAGATATACTGCATAGTGTATCAGTACAGCTAAGATGACTAATGGTATTCATGCCTGAGCCAAAGAAAGGCTTAAAAAATACCTAGTGATTAAAAATGTAGCTCACATGACCTTAAGTGAGACTAATTCCCACCTCTGAGTAATTGTGTACGGGTCTTTGCAGATTCATGTAAATGACACTGCTTCAGTTTACATTTTTTTTCTTTCTATTTTTTCCAGAGCAGCCACTACTGCTGGGAAGATAATTTGTTTTTTTTGTTTTTCCAAAAAGAAATTCCAATGCACAATTCTGCAACACGGTATCTGAAATGGAGGAAATTCAAGCTTTGTGTATTTTTATCTCCCCTCCATAATATAGCTGGGGTATTTTCAAACATGCAGGCGCCACACTTTGATCCTGCCAAACATGTGTCGGTGGTCCGGGGCACGGAGGTGTGCAGATGTGGGTCTGCAGGCCCTGCCCCCTGCGCTGCTGAGTGAGGCCCATCCACCTCCCTGATGGGTAGGTGGCCGCCACACACATACAGAACAGCCCCAGCCACGGGCCAAGGTCAGGTAGAGCGGGCCATCACATGCGACAGCCTACTCTACCCCATCCGGAGATGGGCTTCTTGGGCCGTGGCAGCGCTCAGTCCGCGCTGAGAGTTGGCAATGGGTCAGCGTCACAGCATGGACTAAAAACTGTCACAACCTGGGACCAGCCCTGATCCAGCCCAGGGTAACATTTGGCAGGCGGAATCAGATGAGGAGGCATCCCACACGGTTTAAAGTGTGGCCGCCCATGGTACCGTCATGTTTGAAAAATATCCTTCATTAGCAAGATGAGTACATCTTCACTTTTTTTTTTTGGCAAAGAAGATGCGGCACTAAACCCAACACACTAGTCTCCTTGATACTGTACCTTGGTGGATTGGCTTTAGTTCCTGGAGTTTCTCTTCTAACTTTCCTTGGGTTTCTGCAAGTTCATCGTACTCCTGGTAAGAGATTGCAAAAAAATGAGTGCTTTAGTTTCTCTTTTTATATAAGAGAAAGAGCAAAATTTTGAAAAATACATATCACTCTATACGGTGTGGCTTCAGTGCAAGGCGGAGAGCGCTGCCAAAAGGAGCGCTGTTAGACAAGTCTCTCTCATCAGGTCCAAGAAGTGGAAATGACACCTTCTGTGCAGGTGAACATCTCCCAGTCACCAAATATTTCCATGTGTGTCAGTCACTGAATATTAGCCTCAAGGGCAGGACAGGTCTAAGTTTTTTCTGTCATTTCAATATCCACAACAAGATCTGGATTTGGGCAGGATGGTAGTAATCAGGCATGTCATATGCAAGGCCCCACATTCACTGCATTTTCCTCATTGCTGTCAATGGGGAAAGTGCAGTGACTACAGGTTCCTAGCCACATGCATGCATATTCAATACAAGGTTTTTGCAAAAGCAGTAATAGAAGGAAACCTCTCTCTCACTCAGTTTTGCCTACCCGGCTGATTTCTTTTAGAGGCAGAGAACGCTAACAAGAGAGGCCATTTTAATGCCTTTCCATACCTTGCACAGTGCAGTAAGATCTCTGTGCTTGCTCTTCACGAGGAACTCTGCAGTAATATCCCGAGGTGGTTTTACTTCAGAGGCCTCTTTGTACTGCTGATGGAGCTCTTTAATCTTCTCTTTTAAATTCACCATCTGCATTGGAAAATGGAGGAAGAGAACAAAAGCATTATTGTGAAAAAACAAATGACAGCAGCTCTGTGCATCAGGCTGGGATAAAAACGGACCTTATTAAGGAGATCTTTCAGTTCCTCCTGAGTTTTCACTATCTTCTTCCAGTGCTCAATCTGTTCATCTTTCACATGCTTCTCCTGTAGCCTAGGAAGGGAAAGAGGAACCAGAGAATAAATTATTATTATTATTAGAATGCATTTATATAGCACTAGCAGCATGCCTGGCACTATAAAACTGTTATTATTAGAGACCGGTTCCTGCGCAGTGGGCTTACAATTAACACAGGGAGAGAGACGCTCTCACACATTCCCATTTATTACAAATGGGGAACTGAGGTCGAGAGGTTGTGACTTGCCCAAGGTCACCCAGTGAGTTCATGCCCAGGGCAGGACTCAAACCCTGGCTTCCCAGGTTCAAGTCCAGCACCTTACCACTACACCACACTGGCTACATAGTCGGGAAAACTTATTACCAGAAAATGCCATAAAAGCTGATTCCCCAGAATAAAGTTAAATATCATTTTAGTAAAATAAGAGATTTAATCTTCACAAAATGTGCATGACTTTCTGGAAAGTCAGACTAGCCAGCAGCGTAACATGGGAAAACCTTACAGCAGCCCAATCAAAACCATGAAGCACAAAGTTCTAAAACATGGATTCAAATGAGTGGTATTTGTTAAAAAGGTATATCACTAGGTATATAAGATATCCTGCATCTTACTATATAGGCAATGAAAAACTGACACATGCCCTGCAAGTTTGTAAAGGCAGTCTTGCAGTTTGTAGGAGGAGCACAGGAAAAGGATTACATGTGTGCACAAAGGACATCTCTGCAAACACTCTACATCTGTAAACATCACAGAAACAAAGAACTGAAAAGCTTGAAGGGTCCTTGAGCGTCACTTAATCCAACCCCCTGCCCTGAAGCAAGATACCTTCTACTTGAAGCATCTCTGATAGAGGCCTGTCCAATCTTTTCTGGAAAACCTCCAAGGAAGGCGATTCCACAGCCTCCCTAGGCAGCTCATTCCACTACTGACCTAACAGGAAGTTTCCCCCTAGTATTTAAATAAATCTACCTTCCCGTAATTTAAACCACTTTTTGGTCCTGTCCTCAGTGGCAAAGGAGGACAAATGTTCTCCACTACTTTTATGGCATCCTTTTAGAAATTTTAAAACTGTAAACATGTCCCTCCTTAATCATCTTTTCTCTAGTTAAACAGGCCCACTTCTGTCAGCCTTTCTTCATAGGACTTGTAGAAACACAACCTGTGCTCTATTATGTTACTTCTTGTGAATGGGAGGGGGTGGGGCAGCAACATTTATTTTGCCCAGGGTAGCAGAGAAATAACTAGACCTGGTCCTGGGTGTGATGGCATGTGGTATCTTACTTTTCACCTGCAGAAAAACATCCCTATGTCCTAGGAATCCTACAGGATGGATTGTTGTTAATAATCCTTACCCGGGGTGGGGAACCTTTTCTATCAGGGGGCTTTATTGGCAATTTAAAATTGGCTAGTGGGTAGAGCCAAAATTAAAGTGTGTGGAGGGAACTTTGCTGCTCTCCATCAATCAGCTGATGGGCAGAAGCAGCAATCCCCTCCTTTTCTGCCTACTATATAGGCTCTGGCATGAACTTCTGCCTGGCTGGGAGACACTGAGGATAGGGATGAGGTGTTTGCACACTGGCAGAAAGAAGTAGAGACCTCTCCAGCATGATGGGCCACCACACCCCTGACAGTGGACCAGATCAATAGCAGCCACTAGGAAATCACAGCGGGCCAGATTTAAAGACGGATGGAGCCATATTTGGCCAGCAGACTTAAGGTTCCCCATCCTTGCCCTACACCTGCTATTGCTACAACACCTTGAGAGGAGCACAATTAACGTTAAGGGGGAAATGCCCTATTTTATATCCAGTTGGTTTACTGTTTTTACTTGACAGCATTTTATGAATAGGGGTAGTTGCTTCCAATTGGGGGTCACAATCCCAACTGATACACCACATGCTCTGCATGTTTCACTACTGTCTGCGGTATCACGATCACGTGTTTAAGTTCTCAACACAAGGTCACACAGGCAAAAAAGCTTGGAAAGCCCCAAGTTCATAGTCATTTTCTCCTGTTTGCATGGGTCCCACTAGGGGGAAGGAAAAACACAGGGAAATATGGGCTGTTTTTAAATGAGCAAGGCAGGTAAGGGGATCTCTGGATACTGAGTGGCAATGGCTGCACGGTGCAGCCGCGCATGACATGCGTGGGGAGCGTTTCACACGGGCAGCTGCTGGCATGGCTACCTCAGCCACGGAGGCAGCCTCCGCACATGTGGCTGGCCTTGCACAGAGCACTTCAAATTTTGCAGAGGTGCTCTGTGCAGGGCCATGAGTGGCTGCTGCATCGTTCACGGGAGCAAGCAGTTGGACATGTGGTCGGTGGGGCCATACATGGAGGTGTTTTGTTTTTAACCCCCCATGGTTGTAAAACCACAAATTGGCATGGGGAATGCTGCATAAACATCTGTACCTGGAACATGTTACACCAATTTTTAAAAGTTGATCAGATTTAAAGGTGTACTCATCAAGTAGTTAACTAGGTGAGGAACAGAACACTGAACATCCTCTTATGCTAAAGGAAATGGCTAATGATTCAATTGGATGTGCAGAAGCTGGGAGTGAGAGACACTTGGGGTGTTAAATGAGTTGTTAATCCACTATAGTGCCCACCAGGTGGGTTTTCACCTGCGTGTTTATTAGGTGTTCACCCCATCAGACATGGGGCCACGTTTGTTTCCTGTCAATTAGGTGGCAGGCAGCACCTCTGTGCATACAGGTTCACCAGCACCATAGAGCTGTAGGCAGAAATACTACAGCATCGGAGGAGCAACTGCTTCTTGCTCCTCTCTCCACTCTCGTTCTCACTGGCGCTGCCAGTGGGGGCTGCTGCAAGTACATGAAAGACACAATGGGGGCTGCCCATTTATTAGGCTTAACATGCTAAAAATGTGAGTATGGGGTTGCACAGAATGAACCTGGACTGCTTTGTCTGTTCTTACCCTTAGAATTAAACCTAAATCTGCTATACCAGAACAAGAGTATGCACATGGATCTTAAATACGCACACACGTACAAAAATGGGAGACAAGGTGGTTTGAATGGTCTCTTTTATCGGACCAGCTGCTGTTGGTGAAAATGAGCACGCCTTCGGGCCAGACAGGGTCCTTCGTCAGGCATGTAGCATAGCCAGTTAGAAATATATACACTGAGCAAATGTGGTGCAGGTATATAAGGAGGCAAGGAATGGGTGGGAGAGGATAAAGGTAGCGGGTGGGTGGTTTGGGTTTTTTTTTGTTTGCTTTTTTTAAAATAGGGAGGAAAGAAAGATGCCAGACATTTAAAACAGAACTATAAAGATATATTTCTGACTGGCTATGCTACATGCCTGAGGAAGGGCCCCGTGTGGCCCGAAAGCTTGCTCATTCTCACCAACAGCTGGTCCAATAAAAGATATAATTCAAACCACCTTGTCTCCATCTCTGTCGCTTGGGACCAACACAACCACCATACGATCTCTCTGGATCACATGTACAAAGTTGCTCTAGACCGGGAGAAAAGAGAGGTTACTGTTTATGACGTATACACTTCAAGAAAATTCTAAAAAGAATCCACGTTTATGTTTTAACTTTTACCAATGAAGTGGGAGGGCACTTACTGTATGACAACTTCTAGAGCTTGGCCTAAGGAGACAGGCTTATTATTGAGAACATTGAAATCCAGTTGGTGACTGAGATAGGAGGTGGCCTCCAGCAAACGATTGAATTCTTGCTCCACCATTTCATCTTTCTCTTTAGGAACCTAAAAGTCGAAACCAACAAAATGAACAAGTATGTTTTGATTTATTTACAGATCAAGCATCAAAACTATGAAAGCTAAAGAATAAATGCAGAGGCACAGAATCATCCATCTTTAACTGTTTTTTCTATGTATAATGTAGGGAACACAGCATGTGTAAAACAGAAGTGACTTTTTATTCAGTCCTTTGTTTTCAGTACTCAGGAGCTATGAATTTTAGTTATGAATTTCATTTAGTTTCACAACTAAAATCTACTGAATACTAAAAACAATGGACTAATGAACAATTTGTGCTTTATAAGCCACTAAAGAAATATATAAGAAGCAACTTGTGTCTTACACCTGTGTTCTCTACATTGTATCTAAATTTGAAACCTTTTTTCTCTTCCCTTGCATTTGCTCTTAGTCATACATTTTAACCTTCATTTATTCTGTGTATCATTTCACTATTGTTTTTCCCTTACAATATTTAAAATGCTAATGGATTTTTTCCTAGCAGCTTCCTCCCAAAGGATTTTTTCCTTGTATTTTATTATTATACCATTTAAAATGCGAATAGGTGTTTTACTGTGGATATATAATATAATTAGGATTATTTCCCCCCTCTGTATTAGTTTGTAGTTATCAACACTAAATTTCATCTGCCATTCTATTAATCTGAACCATTTAATTCCCAGCATATGAGCGACAGGAGTGGAACCTATGCATATTGGCTATTCTGGTTTAACTGTATATTCTTTCATGTAACCTGCAATTAAACACTTTTCCCTCTGTTGCTTCTGAAGCAACAAAAAGGAGAACAAAGGTGACCACTTAACCAGAATAGTTCTGTGATAAGCCTTTTCTCAAATTATCTACTATGGGGAAAAAATTACTTAGAATTATTAGGACTTACAGCTTGTCCGTTAGCTTCATAAAGTGGACATTTTTGTTTGATCTTGGCCAATTCCATGTTGACTTGCTTGCTGACTACAGCCATTGGGTTTCCTCCTACAATAGCAATAAGACAATTTTTTAAATGCATACGTTAGATTTTACTGAGCAGAGTCTCATTTGCAAACAATTTTCATAAAGCAGCTCTCTTCAATTCATTCTTTTATTTCTGTAATTTAGTACACAAAGTCTTTCAACAGACCAGTAAAATTCTTTCAAGTACTGTCACAATTCTGTTGCAAGTGTCATAATAAAATCCCCTCTGCCATTAAAGGACAGATCTGAAAGTACTTAACAAGATCAATGTTCACATGGATAATGATATTTTGGAAAGAGCCCATTATTTTGTGGTCACCATGCTGAAAACAGGACTATCCAAAATGGTTCTTGGCTCAACTCACACTGCTGAGCATGCTGATTCTAGTTTTACAACCAGGTAGAAGAGGTGTAAGCAGGGTACTCTATAGTCTGCAAAACGTTTTTCTAAATTTCACAACCAGGAAACCCAAATTCTGCAAGCCAAGCGAATTATCTTCCCCCCTCATCCTTCCTCACTTTCAATAATTATTGATGGAGTCACCATCCTGCCTGTCCCCCAAGCCCGTAGCCTAGGCTTCATCTTTGACTCACCCCTTTCTTTTAAACCCTACATTGACTCTGTTGCTAAATCCTGTCGCTTCTCCCTCCATAACATTGCTAAGATTCGCCCTTTTCTCTCTGTCTCGTCTGCCAAAACTCTTGTTCATGCTCTGGTCATCTCTCGCCTCGATTACTGTAACCTCCTTCTCACTGGCCTTCCCCGGTCTCACCTTTCTCCCCTCATCTCTGTCCAAAACTCTGCTGCCAGGGTCATCTACCTCGCCAGTCGCTTCGACCATGTGCAGCCCCTCCTCTCTTCGCTTCACTGGCTTCCCCTTCCTGAACGAATCCTGCACAAGCTCCTAGTCTTCACCTATAAAGCTCTTCACAACCTTGCTCCCCCCTACCTCTCTGCACTTATCGCCCTCCATACTCCAGCCCGTGCACTTCGCTCCTCCTCTGTCCCTTCTCTCACCCTTCCACGCCTTCCCTGCTCCCCTAAGCGCCTTCGTCCCTTCTCACTTGCTGCCCCCCATGCCTGGAACTCCCTCCCTGTCCACATCCGCCTTGCCCCCTCCCTTCATACCTTCAAATCTCTCCTTAAAACTCACCTCTTTCGCTCTGCTCTGTCTGACTCTTTATCCTGCTGAGCCACTATTCCTATACCTACGATCGGTTTACCCTTATCCTTGCAACATGGACCTGCCTGCTGTCATTCTCATCGTAACCAAGCCAAGTACGTGCACTTGAGACCTCGCATCTTCATGAATGTTAGACCCCTTGTCTCTCCCTCTGTTCCCCTTCCTAAGTCTCTCCCCCAGCTCCTGTCTCTCAGATTGTAAGCCCTAGGGGCAGGGACCGTGTCTATTTTATTACTTTGTAAAGTGCCAGGTACACTGCTGGCGCTATATAAATGTTTGTTAATAATAATAATAATAATAATAATAATAATAATAATGTAAATTTAATTCTGAAAGTTAAGTATTTTATTTTTCAAAATACAAATTAGTTTCCTAGCATGCCATTCCATCCATTTTCACACAAAATACCACACAGACCACTCAGCTGGGGCTGCTACTTTTTGGCAGCTATGGTTGGGGGCTCTGCAGTTCTAGAATCTACGCAAGCAGTTTCCAGGGTTGGCATCCCATTGGCTATCCCAGAGAGCTCTCCTCTCAAGTTACGATTCTGTGATGCCATAAGAATTTCTATGACAATCTGGCCAAGTGACAAATTTCGCAAAGATGGCTGCTATTACAGCACGGGGTCCCGGGTGTAAGATCTTGAAGTCACCCTTGTCATGGAATTGCTTTTTAAAATTACCCGCCGAGGCTCACTTCCTCTTATATGGGAGGGGGAAATATTTTGATGGTCCACTCTCAAAAGTGGGTGGAATGATTCCGAGATACTCCAAGGTAGAAGAAACTTTGACAGACCATTCTACTGATGATTTGGCGAAGAGCCATGTGGTCCAAACTGAATCCAACAGAATCAACTAAAATATGAAGCAGTTACTGACGGCAGAAAAGTCACCAAGGGGACTAAGAAGGTATCACAGCAAAATGTTCTGAAAAGTCTCACAGTAGAAAACTTCTCTTTGAACTCAAAGCTACACATCTACTGAAATGATTTATCATTAACTATTTTCTAGGGGTGTGCAATTCATTTTCATTTTTTAATTTACTAAACAAATGGCACCCCATTCGCTTTAGTAACTAAAGACCTGAAAACAAATGAATAAGCAAATGGCATTTATTTGCATTAACTGGTTTTCATTTTTGAATAAAATAAAAAATAAATTTTAAAAAATCACGTGCATCCAAAAAAGTGGCCACTCACCTATTCTGTGCATGCATACCCTTTTTCAAAATGGCGGCAGCAGTGTCACCGCCATTTTGGAAAAGGGAAGCCATTTTTGCATATGCAAAATGGCCACTATGCATGTACAGACTGGCTTCCCCGTTCCAAAATGGCAGCAACTCTGCTGCCACCATTTTTAAAGGGCACGCATGTGCAGAACAGTCCGGAAGCCATTTTGTGCATGTGCAATGGGTTTTTTAAAATAGATTTTAATATGAATTGTGTTACAAAAACAAATGGGTTTTTAAATGTAAGCATAACATGAAAATGAATGGATTTTTAAAAACAAATATGGTCGTTTCTGCACACCTCTACTATTTTCCATCATTCATCAACACATCTTAACTGCTAAAAAAAAGGCCCAAACTAAATAACTTTCCATAACTTTAAACAAACAAAATAAAAAACAAATCTTCAACTGACACTCACCCAGTCCTGTTACCACCATGGCTCCCAGATCAGCAACATAGTTTCCTTTACGAAATGTGGCAACTCTTCCTCCTACACGATCCTTTTATAATTAAAATGACATAAATCAGCTTTTTTATTATATTAGATTCAGATAAAGTTACCTAAGCAATAAAACTCTCCTTGAAAAACATCCCCACTCCAATCTCGAAGAAATGTCTGAGCATTCTCTCAGTCTTCGTAAAATGGCATATTCATGCTGACAAGAGGATTTTCAAATAAGCCACTTGAACTGATTGTCAAGGGGAAATAGGACTCAGGATTTCCCTACAGGCAGCAGGAGGGAATCAGAAATCACAGTTGAAAAAAAGACAGGTCACTTAGTGTGTCTCAGATGTTCCGCAGTACATTTGTTAGAGTGTTTCAACAAGTTTCAAAACCAACCAAGCAGCCATTCTCTTTGGAGGAGGCAGAAAGGAGTAGTAGTAGTCAGACTATTTACAATGCATCACTCTTATAAATATTTAGTCAACTTTTCTTTTCCTAAATTTATCCCATTAGTCCTAGTTTAATTCCCTTGTTGCCCTCAAACTAGTTCAGATGGTATGTTTTATTGAATCAACTTCTGCTGGTCAGTGGATGCAATATTTCGGGCCACACAGGGCCCTTCCTCAGGTTGGTAACAAGTCAGAGAAACCCGAGGAAGGGTCCTGTGGGACACAAAAGCTTGTATATCCTTTCTATCAGACGTTGGTCCAATAAACAACACCATCTGAACTATTGTCTCCCCACCTACTACTTTTAGGGACAACATGGCAACCACCCTCTCTCTAGACTTGTTGCATTCTAAATAACTCATTTCCCACTAAATGTTGACTTGTCTTTAAACACAGGTAGTCAAACAGCATTAGTCATTTGTGTAGCTAGCTGTGTATATTTAACTTTTAGACTTTCCTCATAAATCTGTGCCTGTTATCCCCCCAGCACATATTTATAGTATTTTTATAGGACGTTCAGCGGAAACCAATGAAATTCCCAGAACTGAATACTGTATTCAATGTATGATCATTAAAGTCCTATATTTCTAAGATGGAAGTCTGGTACCCTCCTGGACTAGTAATGACAATTTATTAGTCCCTATGCATATTATCAAGGACACTCACCCTGGCTTCCAGGAGTGTGACATCCATTCCAAAACTCTGCAACTGACGAGCTGCTGCCAAGCCAGAGACTCCAGAACCGATGATGATTACCTTGCCAGTCTTCTTAGCTAAAGAAACCCCCACACAAATTATAGAAGAGGTTTGTGCATTGTTGAGAACCACGAAGTCCAAATAATAGTTCCAATTGATCACTATGGCTAGTAATTAAACAATTTGATAACTATGCATTCAAACACAACCACCATCCACTAGGTAACTAAATTTAATACTGCCAAGAACATAACTAAATCACAATGTGATTACATAATGTGCTTGTGACATGTTACAAGCAACAACAATCTGAACTAAACTCATGAACTAGCTCGAAGAGGCAAATCAGGACCACATCTGCCACATCACATGCTGAATAGCTAATGGGATGGTGTTTTGTGCGTGTGTCTTTTGCTCACACAGAGCAGATGTCCCTTTTCTGCTTTGCTTTCAATGCAAGTCTGCGAGACAGAGAAATGTTCCACTACTCTCAACTTCAGCCTGCTTAACAAACACAGACGAAAGCACGGCAGGGAGGAACTCTTGGCTTACTCTGATCTCCATTGATCAGCTGCCCAGGAGGGAAGCAGGATTTCCCTGTTTCCTCACTGTGACAGGACAGACAGCAGCCTGTTTGTCACCTTGGTCCCGCCTCCTCTGAGGGCTATATAAGCAGCAGACTCAAGAACTCTGTCAGTCTGCTGCAGGTGGCCAAGCATGAAGGAACTCCTGAGCCCAGAAGGCTTCAGTACTGGGAAAGGAAGGTGGTCCAGACCTACTGCTCTGCAGCCTCCACAAAGGTGGAGAAGGGCTCAGAAGATAGCAAGAGAATCAAGGGAGCTGGGTGCCTGCTTACCCCAATCCCTACAAAGCATCCAGCTAGGAGCCTTGGAGAACCAGATGAGAACTTTGGGCCTAGAGAGAAACATCAAGAGCGTGCAGGCTTGCTATAAGCTGCGAAGGAGGTAACAAACCAGGTGCGGCTGCCTGAACTGTTTTTTTGGTTGTTTTGCCTTTATGTCTGCAGGGTACATCTGACTTGGAAATACTGGGATTTGTGTTAACAAGGACTTATTAAAGGAACCCCTTAATCTGACATCATTGACTGGTTGTGTGTCCTTGAAAGGGCCATTGGCTGAAGCAACGAACTCCATGGAAATAGGAGCTCATTTACACCTACCCTACCTGCCTTCAGATATCTGGAATTTTCAACTTGGAAATTCAAGATATCTGCCAGAGTGCATTACATTTAATTGTTTCCTTACTTGGTAGAGGCTTTACTCTTTTGTAGATGCCAAAGTTGATTAGACCATGCCGCTCAAGATAGCTGTGTATTCTGTGAACTAGCACGGTGTCACCTAGAAAATAAGATTTTAAAAAATAAAATAAAGAAAAACACTGTCCATGTTAAAGTGAGATTGTTACAGTTAGAATTTGTTCTGGTGGAAAAGACATACATTTACTCCTCTAGAACTATCCTCATAGACCCCTGGAAAAAGGAATGGAGGATTTTTTATTTTGTTTTTTTTAGAAAGACAAAGGGCTTATTAGTTTTGCTCTAACATTTCTTCTACTGGCACAAATTTGAGATTGTTCCTTAAAATTCATTACCTAAAATATTAGCTCATGTGTGGGTATTTCTCCAACATCTTCTGCAGTCAAGACCAATGCAAATGAATCATTTAGCTTCTCTGCAATGACCTTACTCTCCTTATGCAGGGGTTCTCAACTTTTCTACACCTGTGTATCCTCATTTGGAGATTTAAATGTAATCCTGTAACTCCAGACAGCAAAGACATGCAAAATATACACCAAGCACATCACAACCCACAGTTTGAGAATCTCTGCTTAATACTGACCCCATCAACTTTCTCTCAGAGCTTTTCACAGGGTGGTACGTCAGTTCTGGTCTATTTAGTTGCCAGCATCCATACAACCATACTCCTCTGCACACCAAGATTGTGTACTACCTAGGACCCCTACTTGTAGAGCAGAACCCCACTGCAATAAGCACTCTTACACCACAGGTCTTGCCCCAATGATCTTACAATTTAAATATAAGAGGTAACTTACTGTTGTAAGGTGCTTCTAACTGTTGCACCGCGGACTCAAATGTCAACTGGATCTTTGGGTTTTCCAGCCAAAGTTGCAACTGTATTTTAAAGAAGTACAATATGTATATATACAGAACATGTGAACATTCAGAGAAACCGATCTTTACTGCTGTGAAAATTTGCAACTCAAGTATCTTTTCAGAGGAAATCAAAAGTGGAACACAACAAAAATTAAGTTAAAACCATTATCCTGACCCCTCTCTGACATTCTGATGAAACAGTACAATCTACCGATTTTCCTTACCCATGCAATCTTAAGGTGCATACACATTATGATTAAGGACACAATCCTCACTTGTCCAGATTGCAAGAGGGTTGAATGTGTGTAAAAGCTGCATGCTGAAGTGCCACACCAGACTTGGGTGCCAAATCCTCATTTGCAGCAAGAAGCATTGTTGTACAACATAAGTGTCAGCAGGCTGCTGCCTGTAACATGAGAACAAGGAATGCACCTATGAATACAGGGCACACTTACCAGTAATCAGGCCACGTTTAAGTGCTGATCACAAGGTGGAGTTCTACAGGGGGCAGGAGGGGAGACGCTGCATATGCAAGTGATGGTGATGGGCAACAATGAATTAAGATTTGGTACTCACTAGCGCAGCACTTCAGAGTGCAATTTGTACACATACAATCCCTCTGTGCACCTATGAAATAGGATTGCAGAACTCCCACCTTCCATCTCATTCAATTCAAAGCCTGGGAGGTTCCCAGGGAATAAATCACAACTGTCCAATGAACAAGGTTGCTTTTACTGCAAATGAGGTATGGTCCTAAAAAGTAGCAATCATGAAAATGCATAAAAGTACTCCGCAATAAATCTATTGATTTTAGTGAGTGGTTTCAGGATGGCAGCCAAAACGGGTCTGTGGTGAACGATGCAGGCATCTATTATTCAGGGAACGGAGTTTACTGCATTTTCTTAGTGACACTAATGGTGAAAAAGCACTGAACACAGGTCCCCAATTATGATGCAGGCCTCTATGATGAGAAAAGAAAGGCTGGTCTCAGTTAGGATGGTGGACTATTGCTACGGATCTGACCCTCAGACCCATCCCCTATTCTCGAGCGCATGCCCTTATCCCTACGTCCTTCCTCCCGAATGAACTCTTTCAATGACTGAGGGAAGGGGCTGGATCTGAGAACCAGATTAATAAATTGGGAAAAGGGACAAATAAAAGCTGGTTGTGGGCCGCTTTTGGACCATAGATTTCCCATCCTTGAACAGCAGCATGCAGGTAATTAACTTTTGCTTCCATTTCAAAAGCCTCTGTACAGCCTCACACTTGGGGGAATATCAAGTAGTAAGGTTGCAAATGGCGAAGGGTCAAGGAGAGCTATGCCAATAATGATTGCAGGATATCTCTCCCAAATTTTGCATCCACTTTACCATGCTTATCAATTACATTATGCTTCACACAAGTAGGGATTGAAGACCATGATGCTGCTTTACATAGCTCAAGTAGGGAAGCCTCCTTAGCAAGGTATTAAAAAATAAATGTCAAAAACTACACTTACTGACATTTTCTAGCACTTAAAACTTACCGTGCGGTTCCTGATATACAGAAACACTTTCTGAGTCTGTTGCGGTCCACTGATGATGTCTGGGAAACAAGCAGCTTCCTGGGAGGTCATCCGATCATGTGGAAGTCTGCTCTGGAAAGCTGCACCCTCCACTCCTACAATTAAGAGAGCAAGTATATCGACAAGTACTGCAAAAAGCAGTATGCCAATGCTTTATTAACAAAAAGCACCTCTTCTCTTGCCCAAGTCATATAATATATTTACCAACTGGTTCCTCATTCACCAGCCTGTTTTGTCCATTTCTGTAAACAGTCTCTTAGAAAAGCAATTTAACAAACTGCCCTAAATTTGTATTTCCATTAAAAGGAACCAAGTAATACAGAAGATCTCCAAGGTACAATGATGTCTACTATTGTTAGAAAGCCAGCACTTGGAAGAGAGTATAAATTGAAAGTTCAGCACCCAGCATAACTTCCTGGGACTCAAGAGTTTTGAACAGCACTAACACTACAATGAGGGGATGAAGGGTGAATGATTTTTTTTAAAAAAGCATAACATAAAAAGGTGAGGAAATAACACTGATGAAAAATGTATCTATCAGTAACTACGATTGAATCCCATGTTTTGGTCCAGAATGAATTAATTTAACCCTGCTCCATTTTCTGTTGCGAAAACTTGCAAGTTAGTGGCTCTTATCTCTTGCCTCGATTACTGCAACCTCCTCCTTGCTGGCCTCCCTCGCTCTCACCTCCCCCCCCCCTTATCGCAATCCAAAACTCCGCAGCCAGGGTCATTCACTCTGTGCAGCCTCTCCTTTTCTCTCTTCACTGGCTCCCCCTTCCTGAACGTATCCTGTTTAAACTCCTGGTATTCACGTTCAAAACACTCCACGACCAAACTCCCCCTTACCTCTCGGACCTAATCTCTCTCCGCACTCCTGCATGTGCTCTCCGCTCCTCCTCTGTCCCCTCCCTCACTCTCCCTCCTGCTCGCCTAACCTGTTTCTCCTGCTCGCCTAACCGCCTTCGACCCTTCTCCCTTGCTGCCCCTCATGCCTGGAACTCCCTCCCTGCCCACATCCACCTTGCCCCCTCCCTCCACTCCTTTAAATCCCTCCTCAAGTCCCGTTTTTTCCTCGCCGCCTTTCCCAATCCCTGCTAGTCACTCCCCATACACTTACTGTCTGCCCGCCTCTGCAGACTGCTGCAACCAACCTGATTGTAACCAAGCCAAGCACACACACCTGAGACTTCGCATCTGCTTGAATGTTTGTTTGTCTCTCTCCCACTGTCCCTCTCCCTGTCTCCCTCTCCTTGTCTTTTAGATTGTAAGCCACAGGCAGGGACTGCGTCTATGTTCTGTACAGCACCAGGTACATGACCGGCGCTATATAAATGTTTATAATAAAATAATAATAAGAAGTGTGTTTTGTTTTTGTTTTTAAAAACAACACAGCCCTGAGGCAAAAACTACCCCATTACATTTTGCCATGGGGTACTTTTTTATTATTATTATTATTAACAAACATTTATATAGCGCCAGCAGTGTACCTGGCACTTTACAAAGTAATAAAATAGACACGGTCCCTGCCCCTAGGGCTTACAATCTGAGAGACAGGAGCTGGGGGAGAGACTTAGGAAGGGGAACAGAGGGAGAGACAAGGGGTCTAACATTCATGAAGATGCGAGGTCTCAAGTGCACGTGCTTGGCTTGGTTACGATGAGAATGACAGCAGGCAGGTCCATGTTGCAAGGATAAGGGTAAACCGATCGTAGGTATAGGAATAGTGGCTCAGCAGGATAAAGAGTCAGACAGAGCAGAGCGAAAGAGGTGAGTTTTAAGGAGAGATTTGAAGGTATGAAGGGAGGGGGCAAGGCGGATGTGGACAGGGAGGGAGTTCCAGGCATGGGGGGCAGCAAGTGAGAAGGGACGAAGGCGCTTAGGGGAGCAGGGAAGGCGTGGAAGGGTGAGAGAAGGGACAGAGGAGGAGCGAAGTGCACGGGCTGGAGTATGGAGGGCGATAAGTGCAGAGAGGTAGGGGGGAGCAAGGTTGTGAAGAGCTTTATAGGTGAAGACTAGGAGCTTGTGCAGGATTCGTTCAGGAAGGGGAAGCCAGTGAAGCGAAGAGAGGAGGGGCTGCACATGGTCGAAGCGACTGGCGAGGTAGATGACCCTGGCAGCAGAGTTTTGGACAGAGATGAGGGGAGAAAGGTGAGACCGGGGAAGGCCAGTGAGAAGGAGGTTACAGTAATCGAGGCAAGAGATGACCAGAGCATGAACAAGAGTTTTGGCAGACGAGACAGAGAGAAAAGGGCGAATCTTAGCAATGTTATGGAGGGAGAAGCGACAGGATTTAGCAACAGAGTCAATGTAGGGTTTAAAAGAAAGGGCTGAGTCAAAGATGAAGCCTAGGCTACGGGCTTGGGGGACAGGCAGGATGGTGACTCCATCAATAGTTATTGACAGTGAGGAAGGAGAGGAAGGATGAGGGGGGAAGATAAGGAGTTCAGTTTTAGCCATGTTGAGTTTGAGTTGACGTTGAGACATCCAGGTAGAGATGTCAGAGAGACAGTTGATGAGACGAGCTTGAACAGAGGGAGAGAGAGAGGGAGTAGAGAGATAGAGTTGAGTGTCATCAGCATAGAGGTGGTATTGGAAGCCATGGGAGGCAATGAGTTTGCCTAAGGATGAGGTATAGATCGAGAAGAGGAGACTTTTTTAACCCCAGATTTTTCCCACCTGGGGTAGTTTTTTTTAACCCCATCATATTTCATGTTAATTTACACATTCCACCAGAAATCTCAGCGCTGAGGATGGAGGTAGAAAAAACATCCCAGACACAATATCACTTTTTTCAAGACACTGGAGCAGGGTTAATGGTGGCAGTTTTGTCTATTTAGAAAAATGACAAAAGCAGAACTAAGACTTCATTCTCAGACTTAATTTTACAGCTTAATATGCATTTCATCAGGCTTTTAATTTAAAACAAAAATATTTACTAGATAATTAGTTTTATACTCATGACTTTTTGTCAAGCTGGATTTCAATTTTTTTTAAAAAGTGGTCAAAACTGGAATCTAAATTAGTTAAGTAAAACCACCTCAAAAGTGATGGGTATACCAGATAAAGATCTTTAACAAAAAGTATATCTGCTAAACCTGAAACCAAAAAGAATTAAAGAAAACCTTTTTCTTATTTACTCCATTGTTATGGCTGAAAATGAGATATGATTCAATTCTACACTCTCTTGAACAACAAAGCTCTCATTTTTAATAATGCAGGATACTTACAACTCTAAGCAGAATACTACATGGCCATGTAGTATTATGTACTGTCTTCAGTTCATCTACTGCCAGTGCATACTGTTTTGTAGGTATCTAAACCTTTGCAGAGTTGAGCCCTTACGACCCATTTCTATAACTATTTACACAAGTGCTTAATTTTATGTAGTTTCAGGGAAGTCAATGGAAATATTAAGTAATTATACTTAACACTACTGAATTCAAATCCCACTGAATTCAAAGACATCGTTTCCATGGATTTTAGATTAAGGCCTATAGTGCATAAATTTAAAGCATGAACTCATTGAGATTCAAAATTGTCCTACTAAATGATTATAGTGGATTACAGCATATTGTAGGCCTCCAAAACAGGTTGTCATATTAAACGTTACGAATGCTTTTTTTTTTTTTTTTTTAAAAAGTCAGAATCCACCCCCCTCGACTTTGAAAGAAACAAATTTTTATTTTTTACAAAATTTAAAATTTATATCCCGCCCCTCCTGCCCTCAGGGTAGCCCGGGGCGGCGAACAACATTCAATAAAAATATAAATTTTTAAAAAAACAATTTTAAATTATAATATGCGGGGGAAAACCCTACCCCCCATCCCACCCCTACCCCTTGCCAAAAGCCTGACGGAACAGCCAGGTCTTACATACACGCCGAAACAGCAGGAGAGTGGGAGCCAACCGAGCCTCCTCCGGGAGCGAATTCCACAGCACAGGGGTGGCTACCAAAAGAGATCTAACATCGGTGGCCACCCGCCTTGCCCATGGAACCTCCAAAAAGGCTCCCACGGATGATCTCAAGGGTCGCACGGGCACATGGGGAATGAGGCCGTCCCGCAGATAAGCAGGGCCCAGGTCGTGAAGGGCTTTTAAAGGTTTAAACCAGCACCTTGAACCGGGCCCGGTACTTTATAGGCAGCCAGTGCAGAGCCCGGAGCACTGGTGTCATGTGCTCCCTGCGACCCAGCTTCTCAGGCAGCTCCACATAGAGCGTGTTGCAGTAATCCAGCCTCGAGGTGATGAAGGCATGGATGAAGGCATGGATTATCCACCAATGGAAGCCTTGTGAAGTTTTACAAACATTCATCCTTCCCACGAGGTCAAATCAGCATCTGAATCCAGTTAACTAGGGCCATTTTCAAATGGGTGCAAGTGTGTGGGGGATGGATGGGTGGGTAGGCAGCGTGCGGGGGGTGTGGTCCCACACCTCCACCCATCTCCATGCACTGAGCATCCAGCATTGGCACCTGTTGCTCTGTGCGTGGGTGATGGTTAGAGATGAATGGAGCGCGGGAGGACGCATGCACCCCCACCTGCCGCCGGTGGTGTTCCTATGGATGCCCACCCATCCTCCCCGCACCCGCTGTGGTGTTCAAACGGACACTCCCCCACCCACCCACACGTGGGCAAGGGGAGGGGCATCATTTGAAAAGGGCCTAGGTTAAAAAGAATTTTTCTAGATTAAGAAATAAGGATGGAAGAATTTCAACCTCTTCCTGATCCAGGTATACTTAAAACATTCATTCCTTTAACCTAACCCATCTATCCACAGTATAACTGCTATAGTTCTTGAGTATAAAGGGAAGAGGACGGTCGCTCAGTGCTTAAAGCCTACTCCATTGGGAGCAAATTTGTCTACATTTAAAGAGTATAAAATTCAAATGTGACTTAAGATTTTAAGTCTCATTGATTTTTTTTTTCCAATAGGAAATTACTTCGGTATTTATCAGTTTTACCCATTGTAAAGACATTTATACAAAAAATGCCTGGAAACAACTGCAAATATGGTTAAGTAAGGAATTATAGTTGATGTGATTTTAGATTATAATCACTCAACATTATGCACAACAATACACAAACACAACAGCACAGCAAAAAAGAAGCAAGCACAGTTGGACTTCAAACTGAAAGAAAATACTGCAGATAGAAAAAGCGCAGCAAAGATACACCTCTTGCAAGTAGAATGAAAATATAAAGAGACCAGTGCCAGGTCTTAGTATCTGCAGAACCCAGGGCAAAAATAAAATGTGGGGGCCCCCACTGTCCCACCCTCCATAGCTCCACCCCTTTAACAACTGGCAGTCTGATGCTCCCCCATGTCAACAGGGGAGGTGACAGGAAGGGGGGGCAGGGCCCCACAGGAGGCAGCCGTCTTTGAGGTTGAGAGTCATGGGACCCGTGTTGACTGCGTTGCTGCACTTCGCAGTGATTTTTGCAGAATCAGCCAATCCTCGCAGTGCCAGGCTGAAACTGCAGTGAGGGCTGTCTGCAGGATATTTAAATCCTGGCTCAGGCATAAACTTGTCGCCGGACCCTAAACTAAAACTGCTGCTGCAGTTGTTGTCTGTCAGGGAGGTGTGACAATGACCTGGGAGATGAACTGTGGGTGGGTGGGGTCTGAAGGCCCTATGTTTGGGTGAGGGAGGGCTGGGGTTTTAATATGAGGTGGGAATTCTGGGGTGCTGAAATTCCAGAGGATTTGAGTCGTGTTTGATTAGCAAAGTTGTGATTCTATGTCAAACCTGTTGCAAATTTGCTTCCCAGCATGCATAGTTATGCAAATCAAGTTAATTATGCAAATATTAATGCTC
>QEPC01012762.1:6353451-6364636 GCA_003113815.1 Sphenodon punctatus
TTTTTTTTTTTTTTTTTTAAAAAGTCAGAATCCACCCCCCTCGACTTTGAAAGAAACAAATTTTTATTTTTTACAAAATTTAAAATTTATATCCCGCCCCTCCTGCCCTCAGGGTAGCCCGGGGCGGCGAACAACATTCAATAAAAATATAAATTTTAAAAAAAACAATTTTAAATTATAATATGCGGGGGAAAACCCTACCCCCCATCCCACCCCTACCCCTTGCCAAAAGCCTGACGGAACAGCCAGGTCTTACATACACGCCGAAACAGCAGGAGAGTGGGAGCCAACCGAGCCTCCTCCGGGAGCGAATTCCACAGCACAGGGGTGGCTACCAAAAGAGATCTAACATCGGTGGCCACCCGCCTTGCCCATGGAACCTCCAAAAAGGCTCCCACGGATGATCTCAAGGGTCGCACGGGCACATGGGGAATGAGGCCGTCCCGCAGATAAGCAGGGCCCAGGTCGTGAAGGGCTTTTAAAGGTTTAAACCAGCACCTTGAACCGGGCCCGGTACTTTATAGGCAGCCAGTGCAGAGCCCGGAGCACTGGTGTCATGTGCTCCCTGCGACCCGCCCCTGTAAGGAGACAGGCCGCAGCATTCTGCACCAGCTGCAGCCTCCGGACCAGCTTCTCAGGCAGCTCCACATAGAGCGTGTTGCAGTAATCCAGCCTCGAGGTGATGAAGGCATGGATGAAGGCATGGATTATCCACCAATGGAAGCCTTGTGAAGTTTTACAAACATTCATCCTTCCCACGAGGTCAAATCAGCATCTGAATCCAGTTAACTAGGGCCATTTTCAAATGGGTGCAAGTGTGTGGGGGATGGATGGGTGGGTAGGCAGCGTGCGGGGGGTGTGGTCCCACACCTCCACCCATCTCCATGCACTGAGCATCCAGCATTGGCACCTGTTGCTCTGTGCGTGGGTGATGGTTAGAGATGAATGGAGCGCGGGAGGACGCATGCACCCCCACCTGCCGCCGGTGGTGTTCCTATGGATGCCCACCCATCCTCCCCGCACCCGCTGTGGTGTTCAAACGGACACTCCCCCACCCACCCACACGTGGGCAAGGGGAGGGGCATCATTTGAAAAGGGCCTAGGTTAAAAAGAATTTTTCTAGATTAAGAAATAAGGATGGAAGAATTTCAACCTCTTCCTGATCCAGGTATACTTAAAACATTCATTCCTTTAACCTAACCCATCTATCCACAGTATAACTGCTATAGTTCTTGAGTATAAAGGGAAGAGGACGGTCGCTCAGTGCTTAAAGCCTACTCCATTGGGAGCAAATTTGTCTACATTTAAAGAGTATAAAATTCAAATGTGACTTAAGATTTTAAGTCTCATTGATTTTTTTTTTCCAATAGGAAATTACTTCGGTATTTATCAGTTTTACCCATTGTAAAGACATTTATACAAAAAATGCCTGGAAACAACTGCAAATATGGTTAAGTAAGGAATTATAGTTGATGTGATTTTAGATTATAATCACTCAACATTATGCACAACAATACACAAACACAACAGCACAGCAAAAAAGAAGCAAGCACAGTTGGACTTCAAACTGAAAGAAAATACTGCAGATAGAAAAAGCGCAGCAAAGATACACCTCTTGCAAGTAGAATGAAAATATAAAGAGACCAGTGCCAGGTCTTAGTATCTGCAGAACCCAGGGCAAAAATAAAATGTGGGGGCCCCCACTGTCCCACCCTCCATAGCTCCACCCCTTTAACAACTGGCAGTCTGATGCTCCCCCATGTCAACAGGGGAGGTGACAGGAAGGGGGGGCAGGGCCCCACAGGAGGCAGCCGTCTTTGAGGTTGAGAGTCATGGGACCCGTGTTGACTGCGTTGCTGCACTTCGCAGTGATTTTTGCAGAATCAGCCAATCCTCGCAGTGCCAGGCTGAAACTGCAGTGAGGGCTGTCTGCAGGATATTTAAATCCTGGCTCAGGCATAAACTTGTCGCCGGACCCTAAACTAAAACTGCTGCTGCAGTTGTTGTCTGTCAGGGAGGTGTGACAATGACCTGGGAGATGAACTGTGGGTGGGTGGGGTCTGAAGGCCCTATGTTTGGGTGAGGGAGGGCTGGGGTTTTAATATGAGGTGGGAATTCTGGGGTGCTGAAATTCCAGAGGATCTGAGTCGTGTTTGATTAGCAAAGTTGTGATTCTATGTCAAACCTGTTGCAAATTTGTTTCCCAGCATGCATAGTTATGCAAATCAAGTTAATTATGCAAATATTAATGCTCATGGTGCATTTGCAGAATTTGGCTTCACTGGTTGCAGAATTTAAGATTTGTTGGTGCAGTGAACTCGGATCCCTGGATGGGCAGGGAAGAGGGTCCCACAGAAATAGCCTGTCAGGAGGCTACCAGGCCTGGCCTCCCTGCGGGACCCCCTCAACCATAGGGCCTGGGCCACAGCCCCCACTTAAGGTTGGTCCTGAAGGAGACCCTATAGAGGCTAGAAATACAGGCCAGAAACAAGAGAAAAATTCAGACTGGAAAAACATAGTAAAAAACTGAAAATTCAGATATAATGGATGGAGTAAGTGAACAGGGAAGGAGGAGAGTCTAAAAGTAAAAGCCACTGTTCACATATAGTTTTGCATTAAACCAATTTATCTCATCTCCCAGTCTGTTCCAAAACAAATTTAGAGATAACCACTAAATCCTCAGTTTATTACATGCATGACTGCTATGCACACATGGTCACCTAGCTCTAAGAGACAACTGGATACTAGCATTACCGTTCCTAGCCCACTGCACCTATACCAGTTCAATGAGCATTGTGGATAATAAGTAATCTCTGGGGAATGAAACAAGCTTTGTTTATTAATGTCTAAAGGATGGTTCCTTAGAACTGGTACAAGCCACGGTGAAGACCTGTGGCAAAATGCCCTTGCCCTGACAAAGACCCCCCTCTCACCCCCCTTCGCTGAAACCGCAAACCTGGTTCAGCCAAAGCCCAGGCCTCAACAAGCAAATGTTCAGGACTTCCTCATTCCTGAAATTCCTAAGGGGTGGGGACTCTACACCTAAGACAGGTGACGTGGGATGATCGAATCATAGAAGGAGAGAGGCTGCTGGACTGCAGCCAGCTGACCCTCCTGGACAAATCAGAACAAAGGTCAAGGATGCCTTAAAAGGACCAGCACAGGCATTTTGACTCTCTCTCTGGACTCACTGAAAGAGATCTCTAACACACGCTGCTAGGCTGGTGACCTCCCTGCCTGTGGGCACACATGGACTATATGGCTTAACAGTAACTCTGGCCTTGCCAGAAGAAGAACTTGGACCTCATGGGAAAACCATCCCCTGTGGAGACCTGATCAGAACCAGTGTGAGTACTTGCTAGGTACAGTTATAGGAAGACGCTTTCCAAACAGGCTACTATGTGCACAGGACTGACTCTGATTGCTCAAAGGGTTATCACCCCCTAGTTCTATGCTTTTATTCCTTTTTATATGTATCAGTAAAGTCTAAGTTTTCTTTTTACCCTACTGGGTGCGTGTGTGTTATTGGCTGACCATTAAACGCCTCCTTTGGGCCGGGTGGCCAAGCCTCGCTACTAGGACAAGGAAAAAGGGGAAAATCTACCTATTTGGCTAGGGGCCAACAGCTCTGGAACCAAGGGAAGCCTCCTGTGGGTAGCTCTGGGGATCTGCCTCCAACGCAGAGGAGGAGATTCCAGGAACAGAGTGCCAGGAAAGGGGAGTGCTTCTGGGAAGCTGTGAGGCTTATGCCTTTTAGGGGGTTCACATTTCCTGAGTGGTGTGAATGCCCACAGGGAAACACGCAGGTGGTGGCAGCGGAATATCAAGGGTTTTGAGGGGTTTGCCAGCTGTGGGAACCCCTGGTCAGAGATTTGGAGAAACACAGTGAGGTGGGTGTCTCAGGTGTATAGCACCCCCTACTGGCGTTTCACCACACGTGGTGGCAAGCGGTGGGATCACCCAAGCAGTCAGATAAGCACACACAGGTGGGATAGGATCCACCAGCAGTTTTCTTTTTGAATTGGAGTTTTTGAAAAGCACCCACAGAACAAAGGGGGATTTTGGAAATAAACCTTGAGCAATCGAGTCCTTGAATTTGGCTTCGGGTCAACTGGATAGGGCTTAGATAAGCAGTGCAAGGGCAAGGAAGTGTATGAGTTCTGGAACACAGGGAAGTACCCTGCTGGCATTGCCCAAGGGGCTCAATAGACTCACTAAAGCTGACCTTGTAAGAGAGGCCCAGAGGAGGAATTTCCCAGCAGAAGGGCTGACCAACTAGCAGCTAAGGTAGCAAATAAAGAACTTTGAAATGTCTGGGCCTGCTCAGAATGTCGATACAGAGACTGGAGCCGGAGCAACCTTTTTCCTCGGGACTCCTGGAGCATCCCCTGAACAGATAGAGCTGTTTCAGACTGAGATCCACCTGAGAGAGAAGGAGCTTGTGGACCGGGAGCGAGAGAGAGAGGACAAGGAGCGAGAGCGAGCAGAAAAGGCAGCCCAGCGCCAGCATGAAGAATGGATGCTGGAGGCCCAGGAGAGGTGTGAGAGGGAGCGGTGAGAGGTACAGGAAGCGCAGCGCCAGCATGAGAAGGAGCAGCGGGAGCACGAGGCTGGGATGCTCCAGCAAAAGTTGGCTGCACCCCACAAGCTGACACCCAAGGACTACACCCCTTTCAAAAGGGAGACAACCCCTAGGTGTTCCTGAGTGTTTTCGAGAAGCAGGCTTGCAGATGGAACATGGGGGAGGATGAGTATATGCGGTATATGGCTGGGTTGGTTACTGGGACCAGGTCAGTGATCTTTGATAGCTTACCCACTGAGTCGGCTAACGATTATCCTGCTTTTAAAGAGGCTGTGCTCAAGCGCTATAGGCTGGGCCCAGATTATTTCAGAAAGCGGTTTCGCACACTGCTTCCTCAGTCAGGGCAATCTATGACTGAGTTTGGGGCCCAACTAGTGGAAGCCCTGGGAAAGTGGGTGGCAGGAGCCAAAGCAGAGACCCGGGAGCTAGTGCTGGATCTTATGGGGCTGGATCAGTTTTATTTCCGCTGTCACCAAGAGATCAAGCACTTGGTGAAAGATAGGAACCCCAAAACAGTCAGTGAAGCTGCTGAGGTTGCTGATCAGCTGCTGCTGAACAGGGATGGGCTAATGAAAGATCACACCCACTTTGGGAAGGATCAGAAAGGGATCCAAAAAGGTGGGAGGGGGGAAATGATCCCCAAACGGGAGCCGGGGACACTGCCAACTGAACGTAAGGCGTCCCCTAATTCGGCAAAGTCCCCTGAATTGGAGAGGCGGGGCTGCTACAGCTGTGGGGATCTGGGCCACATTAAGGCTGAATGCCCAAAACGGCAGAGCTTACAGAAGCCTGTACACAGTGCAGCAGTTGTAAGAACAAGGGAGGAAATCCAAAGCAACCCAGTGTATCGCCTCAATAGAATTATGAGCACAGGGGAGGCGGCGGATTACCTCAAGGAGGAAGTAACTGTGAGGGGGAGAACTATTGTTGGGGAACTAGCCACTGGGGCCGGGGCATCTTTGATCAGCGCCAGCCTGGTTTCCCCCACAGATATAGTCCCAGGGAAAACCTACTGCATCAAACCGGTGGGGTACCCACCATTTGAGGTGCCTGTGGCACGCCTGCCCGTAAAATGGAGGGGATGGGGAATGTGCCTGGACATTGGGGTGTGGGAGAATGCCCCTGTCCCTATACTAGTGGGGAGAGATATCATTGGGCCCTGTCGGGTGTCAGTAGGAACCTGCAGGCAGAGCTGGGGGAGCCAGCTCGTTCTGGAGATAGAAGGTGGGGAAGAGGGGAGTAGCCTGGGGCCAGAAGGTGGGCCCAGGGGTGAGGTCTCCCCTAGCCATCAGAGCCAGCTGCAGAGTAGGGCTGAGCTCAGGAGTAATTCTCCAAAGGAGCAGCACCACCAGCTAGAGGAGGAGGTTGGGGATGCAGAAAGAATAGAAATCTTAGGGGTGAGCCTAGAGGGCAGCCCTGGGATGGGAAACATGGAACCCAAAGAGGGAACTGGAATCCTAGGGGTGGGCCTAGTGGGCAGCCCAGGAAGGGAAAAGGTAGACCCCCAAAGAGGGTGAGGCAGGGGAAACAGTAATTCTAGGGGCGGGCCTGGAGGGTAGCCCCAGAACAGAATCTGTAGAGCCCAGAGAGGGGGCAACAAAGGAAGCATTAGTCCTGGGGGCGGGCCAGGAGGGCAGCCCTAGAATGGAAAATGTAGAGCCCAAGGGGGGGAACAGATGAAGGGACCCCAGAAAGGGACGGTGTAGTCATGGGTGGGATGGAGAAAGGTAAGCTGGAGGTTTTTGCGTACCCCCGTTTGGTAAGCTCAGAGGAGCTTGAGCCAGAGGCTCTAGAAGACCCCAGCTTGGAGTGGCTCCAGGAGTAGGCTCAGGAACAGGAGGGGGAATTAACTCCTGGAAGGGGGGGGGACAAGTAATCTGGGAGGAGGACAAAGCAACTCTGCAACCACTCCCAGTCATAGGACCGCCTTGTGAGAGGGTGGGTACAGATACAGGGGGACCCCTGAAGAGGAGGACAAGGGGGAAGCACTCTATTCTGACCCTAGCAGATGCGGCAACTAGATACCCTGAGGCCATTGCCCTAGCTTCCGGAGAAGCCACTGTGGTTGAAGATGGTCTGATAAAGACGCTTTCTCCTCCACTTTCTCCTCCGGGTTCTCCATCAGAGAGATGGAAGAACAGTGGAGGAAATATCATAGCGGAGGCAGTGGAATGCCAGGGGAAGGACAAGGGTGGAAGTTCCCTACCAGAATTACGGGAATGCCTAATTCGGTCTGGAAGGAAACACATGGTAGTTCCTATAAGCCGGTTCCAACCACACCAGGACAGGGATGGACTGGTATTCAAGCTCTCCCCTGTTGACAGCTTGGAAGGGGAGGATGGGAAAAGGACAATTGGGATTCTTACCGGTGAATTGACCTTCTGTGGCCCTCCAGGGAGTTTATTCGGACCCAGGGAGCTTTCTCCCTTCTGACCAGTAGGAGGCAGCACTGACTTTCGACTGGGCATGCGTAGGGAGAGCGCGCCCTCGCTTCCCCAGGAGTATCCAAGCCGAGGAACTGGAGCTGAAACAACAACAAAAACTTTTCCCGAAACCTCGGGGTTAGCTGAACAGGGGCCCCTCGAAAGGGCTGAACCCCCCAAACCCTTTGGGAGACCTAAACTTAAAATATAGCCCGGGCGGGCCGAATAAACTCCCTGGAGGGCCACAGAAGGGCAATTCACCGGTAAGAATCCCAATTGCCCTTTCTATGGCCCTAGGTCCGTTTATTCGGACCCAGGGAGGTGCCAAAGCAGTAGTGTTTATTCGGTAGGGGAGGGCCCAGTTTGGCTAGTACCCATGACCCCTTGGAGAATCCGCCTGCCGAAGGCGGCCTCCGCGGATTGCTGTGTGTCAATTTTATAATGCCTAGTAAACCTATGTAGGCTTTTCCAGGTAGCCGTCTTGCAAATTTCAGCTAAGGGGGCTCTGGAACGGAAGGCCGAATTGGTGGCTGCACTCCGAGTGGAGTGTGCTAGAATCGGACTAGGAGGTTGTAGCCCCGACGCCTTATAGGCTTCGGAGATGCAGGATGATATCCAGCCCGCTATGACTGTTTTAGATACCCTCTTGCCCCTGTGGCGTGGATGGTAACCCACAAGGAGACTCGAGGAGCGTCGAAAAGGAGCGGACCGCATCATATAGATTTTCAGAGCCCTACGCACGTCCAAGCAATGCCACCGCTTTTCCAGCGGGTGGCGCAGACGGGGGCAGAATGAGGGCAGGATTACATCCTGTGCTAAATGGAAAGGGGAGGAGACCTTGGGTAAGAAGGCCGGATCCAGGCGGAGCACTACAGACTCCTTCCGGAAGGAACAGAGGGCCGGGTCAATAGACAGTGCCCCCAGCTCTGAAACCCTCCTAGCAGTGGTAATTGCTATCAGAAAAGCCACCTTGATGGATAGGAAGAATAATGAAACGTGATGCAAAGGCTCGAACGGGGGCCCCGTAAGAGCCTTAAGCACGAGGTTCAAATTCCAATTAGGAAACCTCTGCACCACTGGCGGCGAGAGACGTTTGGCTGCCCTGATGAACTGCTTAACATGGGGATGGGGAGAAACCCTGGCCTTGCCGGATGCCCCTACTACGCTGTCTATAGCCGCTAATTGTCTACTCAGAGTGTTAGGGCGGAGACCTCTGTCCAGACCCTCCTGGAGGAATTGTAACACCTGAGGAATTGAAGGAGATAGTGGGGGAATCCTCCTAGCTCTGCACCATCCCACAAAGACCCTCCAGGTGCACTGGTATATGCGTCTGGTAGATTTTCGCCTGGCCGCTATCATTGTACTAATGACAGCGTCTGAATAGCCCATCTCCCGCAGTGCTAAGGATTCAACAGCCAGGCTGTCAACTTCAGGAATTCTGGCTGCTGGTAGGCCACGGGCCCCCGTGTCAGAAGGTCGGGTGATACCGGGAGGGCGAGGCTGTGCCCCTGCGATAGATAGAGCAAGTCTGGGAACCGAGGCCAATAAGGCGCCACCAGAATGACTGTGGCCCCCCTGCGCTTTGCATTTGTGCAGTGTCCGGCTGATGAGCGGAAATGGAGGGAAGGCGTACAGGAGACTCTGTAGCCACACCTGACTGAGGGCATCTGTGGCCTCCGCGTTGTGGCAGGGGTGCCTGGTGAAGTAGCGTGCTAGCTTGTGGTTTGTCAGGGAGGCGAACAGATCGACCAGTGGCTGTCCGAACGTGTCCGTGATCAGCTGGAAAGCGGTCGAGCTCAGCGACCATTCCCCCGGGTCCAGCGTCCACCGGCTCAACCAGTCCGCCTCGATGTTTTTTGACCCCCGGATGTGTAGGGCTGACAGGGATAGAAGATGGTGCTCTGCCCACTTGAAAAGGTGGGATGCTTCCCTGTGTAGCGAGTTTGACCGCGATCCGCCCTGATGATTTACGTAAGCCATGGCGCTCGTGTTGTCGGTGAACACAACTACATGACGGCCCTCCAGGATCGGCAGGAAGCTGATCAATGCGAGACGAATGGCCCTCAACTCCAGCCAGTTTATGCTGTTGTCTGCCTCCTCGGCCGACCACATTCCCTGGGCCAGGTTGGTCCCGATGTGCGCCCCCCAACCTGACAGGCTGGCATCCGTTGTCAGAACTACCTTGGGTGGCTCCATCAGGGGTACGCCCTCTAGAAAGCGGTCTGGGGCTTCCCACCACCTGAGCGAACGAATGATGTTGTCCTGCACTGGTAAGGCCATGGGGACCCTGTTGATGATCTCCAGCTGCCACGGACGGAGAAGTCGTTGGAGGGGACGAGCATGAAAGCGCACCCATTGCAGGTGGCGAGTGCATGCGATCATTGATCCGAGCAGGGAGATCAAGGACTGGAGGGAGGCTTGCGGTTGCGACCTCACGCGAGCTATGAGCCCCCTGATTTTTTCCTGACGGGCGGAATGAAAACCCGGTTCAGCCGGGTGTTGAAAATCACTTCCAGGTGTTCGAGCTGCTGGGTGGGTTCCATGTGGCTCTTGGCGAGATTTACCTGAAACCCATGCTCTGTGAGGTAAAGAATGGTGCGCTGCAGGTGCAGGGTGGCCAGCTCCCTGGATGGTGCTCGAATCAACACGTCATCGAGGTAGGGGAATATCGCAATGCCCTCCAGGCGCAGATTTGCCACGAGGGGAACCAATAGCTTCATGAATGTTCGTGGGGCTGAGGCGAGGCCCAACGGAAGGGCGCGATACTGCCAGTGCTGGGCATCGTACGCAAAGCGGAGCCAGCGGTGGTGGGCTGGCAGGATAGGGACATGCGGATACGCGTCCTTCAAATCGATGGAGCATAGCCAGTCATTTTGCGCTATGGCGAGGGAGATGGACGACACTGTCTCCATTTTGAACTTCTGCCGCTTGACACACCTGTTCAGCCTTCTGAGATCCAGCACCGCACGCCACTCTCCGCTTTTCTTCAAGACTAGAAACAGAAGAGAGTAAAGCCCCTGCCCCCGTTGGTGACACGGCACCCTCTCTATTGCCCCTATAGTCTCGAGCCTGTGGAGCTCTGATAGCATTGCCCGGTGCTTGCTGGGAATGCGAGATCTGGGGGATAGGCGAAAAAACTGTTTTGGCTGGGACTTGAGCTCCACGGCGTACCCCCTTGCTACAGTTTGAAGGGCCCAGGATTCGGACACAGTTCTGCTCCATTGCTCCGCGAAGCAAAGGAGCCTTCCCCCCAACCGTCCGGAGTCGGGGAAGGAAGAACTGCAGGAGTCAGGAATCCTGTCTGCGGGCGGGAGAGCTCGGTCGCTTATACGAGCTAGCTTGGACTGCTGGACTGCCTGTTTTGGCACCACGTCCCCTCTGCCCCCTGCCTCGCTGCTGATTGTACCAGGGTTGGTAGGATGAGTAAGGCCGCTTGTAGCTCTGATTGGGCTTGTGGAAGGGACGAAAAAAGGTCTTAAAGGGTTGCATTTGGTAGAGCGTGTGCTTTCTATCCTTACTCAATGCTTGAGCAAGGGCCTTATCCAGAGCCGGGCCAAAAAGTTTATGGCCCCGGAAATTCCCGTGGACGAGGAGATTCTTGGCGTGTGAATCAGCACGCCACGACCGCAGCCAGAGGTGGCGGCGAGCTGCCATGTTAGCCGCCATTCCCCATGCCGCCCAGGTAACCATGTCTGCTGAGGCATCCATTAAGAAAGCATGGGCGAGGGTGACGTTCGCCGCCAGCTTGCACGACATGGTCTCAGAAATGGCAGGGTCGTTAGACAGCTTAAACCATTTCATTATGGCCCGAGAAGCATAAGCTGCTGTGGTGGCCATCTGTAAAGTGTTAGCCAGGGCCTCATAGTTTTTACGGAGGCCTATCTCAATGCCCTTATCGGTGGGATCCTTCGGGAGAAGGTCCTCTGAAGATGGAAAAATGAATTGGCGGGCTAGGGAAGCGGCTGCCGCATCCACTCTAGGTGTCTTGAAAATAGGGTCGCTCTGCTTAGAGAACCCATAGAGGGCCTGTTGAGTTTTGGAGAGCTTAGCCACCTTAGTGGGCCACCTCCATTGGGCCCTAATAATCCTTTCGAAAGCCCGGTCCAGTACCACCCCTTTATGCCCCCTGGAGAGCTTAGGGATGTACTCCCTATCAGAGTCCTCTTCGGAGGACGAGGAA
>QEPC01012762.1:6373356-6393841 GCA_003113815.1 Sphenodon punctatus
ACAACGCTGAAAAGCGCCGAGAAGTCTTCCAACGCCACGCGGTTGGAAGGAACTGAGGCGGTGAGGGCTCCTCCCCCTATTTATCCTTCCATCCCTCGTGATGCGGACCCGCGCTTTTCTCGGGATGGGAGGGGGGTGGAGGGGGCGGAGCCCTCACCATGTTCTAGTCTTTTCCAGGAATAATCTGCCTGGATACTGCTGACGAGAGGTTTTCCGGTGCCTGCAGAGCAGGAAGTGAATCCCAAGAGTGAGAATCGCGGAGATCCTCGAAGAAGAACAAGTGTTAAAGACTGCCTAACAGGCATTATCCAATCTGCCAACAAAATGCAGATTCCGTGTGCAAGAAGAGCCTGCAGAGACAAAGTATAAAGCTACTGTAGAAACAGCACAACCTGAAGCTACATATTATCCTGCACTACCTTTACCAAAGCAATAATATTAACCATCCATATTAAAAGCACCACAGAAATCCAGGCAGATGCGACCCTCAAATGCCTCAAATTACAGGAAACAAAGGGACCTCAGAAAATTCATTTCGGAAAGCACCTTCTCAATACAAGCTTGAAGGCCAGGTGACCAGCCAATTAATGCAAAAAAAATTGAAATTTGAGAGAGTTTGAATACCTATACCAAACCTCCTTTTCCTCTGAACCCATGCAACGAAACAGCCATGAGATATATATTCCAATTATATAAATCAAAGCTACTTCATCTATAAAGAATCTTGAGTTTCAGCTCAAATCGAGTTAACAGGAGTGTTTAAAGGAAATTTTAAAGCCATGATTACACTTCAAGGCTCTATAGGCTTTAGAGTGATTAGGATCACAGAGAGATATTGCCTTTGATTTGTCCAATAGATAGATATGTTTGCCCACCTTTTATCTTATTCCTAGACACAGTTGGATATTGAGGCTCGTAGACCAGAGTGGAATACATGTAGAATATAATCAATGACACACAAGCAAAAAATGTTTTTCATGGGCCACCACCAGAAAAAGATTTCACATTTAACACAGAATGCCCTTCCACTGGGACTCTTGCAACCAAGTAAGCTAAATAAACTTTCAGAAAAATTAAGCTAATCATCTTTTTTATTCTTTTAGAAAACACACTTTAAACTCAATTAGCAGCTTAGAATCGTCCTGGGAATGCATAGAGTACATACAGAAGTCTCAGGGACCTTACTTCATAAGTTATGTCCATAAAGGCCCAAATAGTTGTCAATGCGTACACTTAGCTTTTCTAACCCTCTTCAGCACCATAACAAAGACGAACCTTAAATTCTCCTTCTCCTACCCATTCTGAACTGCCAGTTCCTAAATGCAAGTACTAACTACTCCTGAGAGCAATTTGGTGCTCCTCTTCCCCAACAAGAAACAGTCAAAAAATTCCTTGTTAGAAACCCCACCCCCATTTAGAACACTATGGGGCATTCTAAGATGAATAACTCTAATATTCTGAAATTTTATATGCTGATCTCTTAACTGTCTGTAGACAACCATAGTGGCAAAACACACTGGCTGGAAGTTGTTATATAGTATACACTTCATCATTAGCCACTTTGCAAACACATCCAATTCTACAGCATTCTGAAAATCAGTCTTATAAGTGTTGGGACTGAGTCCAAAACCTAATCAGGTTCCTTAATTTAGAATGGAGGGATGAACCCCAGAGCGACGATTGCTTCTTCAAGATCCAGAATGGGTCTTTGAGACCATGACTCTTTGGATATTGGTTTGATTAAAACACTAACCCTTGCCTCTTAAGAAACATAGGTTTATAACAGCAGTATTATTTGGGGAAGACAACCAGTGCCATGGCACTCTTAGGCCCTTTTCACACTGACACTTAACGGATAAAATGGGTGTTAGTTTATTATACATGCTGCAGGTGTGCTCTGAGTGCCCTGTACCATGTATAATAAAAAGTAACACCCATTTTATCAGTGTTCGTGTGTCTGTGTGAAAAGGGCCTTAAAGTGGTTATCAGTAGGAAAATCAAATGGTGGTAATTACAAGTTAATTGTACATCTTCTAGATTAATATTCCATTGTGATTTTTATGTCTAGCCCTTTATATTAATTCTAGTATAATGTAGACTGCTCTACCTCACTGTTAACTTTAATGGCCTAAAACGGAGATGTTGCTGCAGAACTCAGTCTCTTAAAATTGTACAAGTTTCTTCTGCATAATATAAGAGGGCCCAGAGCTCTGAAGGATGGGAGCTTAATGCCATTTTAGCTGATAAAAGGTGACTAGGCAGGAAATACCCTTTCCTCTGCTTGGTCACCTCTGACCATGGAGAGGATTGGAGGGATCGGAGATCAGCCCAAGGGATTTCAGTGTAGTTTGTTTCTTTTTCCACAGTCATCATTGCCTCCAGCTGCAATAGGAAGAGATCTCTCCCTTGTTCAATGGGCAAATACATATTTCCTATTATTTGTAGTAAGATCTGGACACCTGCAAACATCCCCGATTTAGCAGCAGTAGCAAGCATCATTCACCACCCTCACCTGATGCTTGGCCGTCTCCATACCCTCCAGAACTGTCGTCTTGAAGTCCTCCTGTTTGCCCTGTGGAAGAAAAAAGGAGATCTCAGGGACCTTACTCCATAAGTTAAAATCATATTTGGACATAAAGGCTTGCTTGTTGGAGATTCCCATTTTAAACTTCACCAACCAACTAAAACAATTCTGCAAATTCCATCTTCTTGAGTCTAGATCCGAGACACCAAGTTTTGCAGCCTTCTAAAGTTTTGTTCTTGTTACCGGAACCCTTTAAATCAGACACTGGTTGTGGGAAAGGTAGAAATACATAGTAAGCAACATTCCCAGCTGCTAAATATTTATGATCAGATTTATTATCAGGTGATAGTAGAATAAGATTACATTTCCTGTTACCAATCTGAAGAATGGGTAAAGGGGCACAATCAGATCTCAAGGGTTTGACAGTGCAAGAATTCAATAATCTTAGCATGAGCATAACTGCAGCTCTCCAGCTGAATGGGGATACTGAGTACCATTCCGAGAAGCATGTTATTTTCAAGAGAACATTTTCCTTCTCTTCCATAAACCCTTGTTGGAATCTTGATGTAGGGTTCGAAAGCCTACAAAAGGTTCAGGTCAACATTATCGGCTTCAGTGACTGTGGGCACCCTGCATCCATTCTAACATTAAGGCCCTTTTCACACGGGCTGCAGTGGGTGGAGGGATGGGTGGGTGAAGGCAGCGAGTGGAGGCGGGTGTGCGGTCATTCCCACGAGCGCACACTCACCTCCACCCATCTCCACGCACGGAGCATCGGTGCCTGTTGCTCCTTGCGTGGGTGATGGGTGTAGGTGGGTGGAGCACGCATGCACCCCCACCCACTGCCCGCAGTGTTCCCACAGGCCCCCACCCATCCCTCCTGCATCCACTGTGGCATTTGCACAGGCGCCCACCCTCCCACACGTGTGCGGGGTAGGGGTGCCCGTGTGAAAAGGACCTAAGATAAGCTCTTGATGCTAAGCATATCAGTGCTATTGATCCACTGGCCACTGATGTGGACATGTACACCCCCAGCACTGAATTACACTAAAGTACCTTGAACTTTCAATGTATCCAAAGATTGAAACAGGAGAAACTTCAAAGCATCCATCTAAAAGATTTGAATCTAACCTCAAATTACCTCAGCCTGCACAAGTTCCAAAACAAAATAGCCCCACCTAGACTAAAACATTAGGAAAACAAGCAATCCCAGGAAAAGGGTTAAGGGTGGCTGCCGTTCCTGCAGCAGCAAGTTGATCTTGACGGAGGATCTATACCCAAATGTTTAGAACACAGGAAATATGCTTCAGGCTACACACCTCAGGTACAAAGAGCAAAAAATTTTGCTTTGGGAATGGTTTCCTTGTACCCAAAGGAAAAGACTCCCAGCAGAACAGCCTTGTCCCAGGTTATGATAGTTCAGGGGGACATCATCAAACAGATCACTTATACGACCTAATCTCAAGTGCAGAATACATTAGCTAATATTGTTAAAGCTCCAAACTCTTCCAACAAAATAGAGAAGCTAAGAATTTGCTTTCTACTCCAAATCTATACCCTAAAATAAAAATATGATAAGCCTACTAATCTTCAATATGGGAAAAATATATTTTGAGCTACAAAAAGTAAAATGTAGACAATAGGAAATAAACAAAAGCACCAGATCTGTCCCTATCGGTAGGGAAAACTGAACCTGTTTTCACAACCGCCCGCCTTATGAAAGATCTCACAGAAGCATCCACCCCAGACAGAGAACTTTAGCTCACGCCATTTATATTAACCAATTTCAGCTGAGAGGCACGCGAGATAATTTCTTCCCCCTTCCCCACAGCCATCTTGCACTAGAGACCTTCCTCCTCTGCAGTCACCTGTCAACTGAGAGGCGCGCTAGAGATTTCCCTCCCACCACAGTCTCCTCTCTGTTGGCTAGAGAGCTCCCTCCCCCGCATTCTCCCTTCCCGCCTCTCAGCTGAGAGGAGACTGCAGGGGAGGGAAATCTCTAGCAGGCCTCTCAGCTGAGAAGCAGCCACAGGTGTGGGAGATTGCTACTGCTGCCCCCTCTCGGCAGGATTCTGGTGCTGTCAGACCTGGATGTGGGAGAGGTTGCAGGCAAACCTAATTGATGAGACACAGACATATGGGTGCTCATTAGCCCCAATGTATTAATTTATTTATTAAAACATTTTTACCCAGCCCCTCCTGCTCCAGGCAGCTCGGGGCAGTTTACAATATAGTAAACAACTATAACAAACTAAAAGTAACACAATTAAAACACATTAACACATTGAAAAGGAAAGTGCTAAAAAACAAGTCCTCCCCCCCTTCCGATACCCACTCTCCCCAACACCCTACAACCCATCTCCCTCACCAAAAGCCAGACGGAACTTGGTAATTGACCCACATGGTGGGCCTGCAATGTCCCAGGACTCTGCCATGAGTGGCAACTCTGTGGTGAGCATGTGGAGGCCAAGTGGCAGACACCTAATAGAGGGGCATGCAGGAATGCGCCTGGTGAAGGCTAACATGGGCTATCATCTCATTTGAAAACACCCTTTGATTCTTAATATTCAATTCCAAGAGACTAAAGATGACAAAGGAAGGTACTGTGATCTTGCAGAGTGGTAGTCGGAAAGTAATCATGAAAATTAGGATTAGTCCTCTACCACCTGCTCTGCAAGTCCTGTTAAGAGTTTGTTCAGTAGCAGTTAACACATTCGCTTTTCATCTGAAAAGCGTAGCTTAATTAATGGTTCAAATCTAGCCTTCAGAAATGTGTACTGGGTTAGAGGCTTAGCAGGATTCCACACACACAGACCAAGTCCGCTTTTCATTTAGGACAAGAGATTGGATTTGAACCATTATGATGTGGTATGCAGGATGAAACGTGGAAGTTAATACATTTGATTAGCAGACCCTTGACAGGGCAGGAATAACAGGAAAATGGAGAAGGGAAGATCTCAAGTTTTCCCTTGCAAAAATGTAGCACATTCAACCAATATAGAGGAGAGTGGGGAGAACATAAAAATAAATTCTAGTTAGCCAAGTGGATTCCACTGTGGTACTATTACCAACAGCTCAATTTCTGAGCACAGGCAAGGCTCAAGGTTTAGGAATGCACGTTTAGGGTTATAAACACAAAATGGTATGAACAGGGAGCTAAATCCTTTAGTCTTCCCTCAGATACTGTCATAGTCCTGTGTCTTTTTTCCCCAAGCAGGAACAAACTGAAATAGGCAATATTTTTCCACACTGTTCCAGCTAAACAATGTACATAAGGACAATTTGTTGTGAGGGCGCTAACAAAGAATGCTCCTGTGCATTCTGAGAAGCAGTCTGGGAGAGGAAAGTAGGTAAATCCTAAAGCAGCCGTTTAGACCAGGTAAGTGACAGCAGTGACAAATTATCAGTTGTATTAAAAAAAAAAAGCAAAATATGGTTCACACCATTTCATCTCCTTTCTACCATTTTAAAGTCAAATGAGACTACCAGAGGGAAGGAGCTGCTATTGTGTGGCAGTGACAAGTTAGCTGGGGACCAATTTCAGTCTCACAACTGCCTGGGCAAGTAACAGCTAGAAATACTGACTACGGCCCTTTTCAAACGGGCTGCGCTGGGTAGGGGGATGGGTGTGCGTCCATTTCCACGGGTGCACACCCATCTCCACGCACGGAGAAACCGGCATTGGAGCCCGTTGTTCCATGCGTGGGATGATGGGTGCAGCACAGGAGTGTGCACGCACACCCCCACCATAGGCGCCGTTCCTATCCCCCCGCACCTGCAGTGGCATTCACATGGGTGCCCATGTGAAAAAGCCCTACCTCAAGACAGACATGCTGACAAAGGACTAAGCCATTAGGGAAGAGGACTAGACAGGCACAACTACAACAGATGAAGCAAAACAAACAAACAAAAAACCCTGATAGAATGCAAGTTGGAAAAGGCAGAGGGGAAAGAAAAGAAGGCACCTGGTAACTGTATATAACCAAACCCCCAAATATAATTTAACAATAACTTAGCTGGTAACTGAAAAATTTCTGAAATAGTTCCCAATTAATTAGAAGAGTAGAGGTTCCCCTTCCTGAACGAATCCTGCACAAGCTCCTAGTCTTCACCTATAAAGCTCTTCACAACCTTGCTCCCCCCTACCTCTCTGCACTTATCGCCCTCCATACTCCAGTCCGTGCACTTCGCTCCTCCTCTGTCCCCTCTCTCGCCCTTCCACGCCTTCCCTGCTCCCCTAAGCGCCTTCGTCCCTTCTCACTTGCTGCCCCCCATGCCTGGAATTCCCTCCCCGTCCACATCCGCCTTGCCCCCTCCCTTCATACCTTCAAATCTCTCCTTAAAACTCACCTCTTTCGCTCTGCTCTGTCTGACTCTTTATCCTGCTGAGCCACTATTCCTATATCTACGATCGGTTTACCCTTATCCTTGCAACATGGACCTGCCTGCTGTCATTCTCATCGTAACCAAGCCAAGTACGTGCACTTGAGACCTCGCATCTTCATGAATGTTAGACCCCTTGTCTCTCCCTCTGTTCCCCTTCCTAAGTCTCTCCCCCAGCTCCTGTCTCTCAGATTGTAAGCCCTAGGGGCAGGGACCGTGTCTATTTTATTAATTTGTAAAGTGCCAGGTACACTGCTTGCGCTATATAAATGTTTGTTAATAATAATAATAATAAGGTAGTAGACTTCCCTATTTTCGATAAAAGTGAAAGCAGTGTTTCAAGTTGAAAGGTTACCTGAAGTATATTTAATTTTTAATAAAGAGCTTCATCTGATAGTTGTTTGTAACTTCTCTGTTAAATGTTTGCAACTGTAATGCCATAATGTATCCTGCTATGCCAGAACTACTGGATATGAGTGGGAAAAGTTTTGCATCTTTCTGAGCAGGGCACAAGATTTTCACTGCCTTCTATGCTGGATTATCATTGGGTGGGGGATGCAGATTGTTGATTTTACTCTCTCATGACCAAGCAAACAAAATGTGGCCTAGGCGTAATAGTCAAGATTCTTTTTTTGAAAGCTGCGGACAGGTTCCGGTAGAACCAGCAGGGTCGAATGCCCTTTATCTAGGACAGACCCACAGACTGTCAACCAAGGCCACGAGTGTAGTCTCGGTGCCATAACCCAGCTGAAAGTCAGGATCCAGGAAACTGATGTCTAGATGCGCCTGCAGCTGATGGGCCACCATCCGCTCAATAACTTTCCCTAAAAAGGGAAGATTAGAGACAGGCCGATAGCCAGCTGAGGAATCAGCATCCAAAGATAATTGAAAAGGGAACACTTCCAATGTATTGAAAGCAATAAGCTGGGAAGCTAGAAGGTAAGCACACACCACCCCCCTTTTTTTCCTTTGAGTTGCCTGCCTCTCGTTTCTGCCGCGGCTGCTGCAGTCTTGCAGAGGCTGGCCCTGGACAGCCTGTGGGTCTTTGTGGGCCCTGCTGCAACCGTACTTGGGGCAGTTTCTGGGATCTCCTTTATGGGGCTTTGTGACTGGTATGGGGGTGGGTGGGTTTTTGCCCAGGGCTGGCCGTAGGTAACACTCACTGTTGGCACTCCCCCCCCGCACACACCGGGCGCCTATTTGTGGGGACTACATGGACAGCCGAGTTTTCCCGCCCTCGAAAACTGGCTAGCCCTGTGGCTCAGTTCCCCTCATGGGCACAGTTTCATCTTAATGGACACTTTACTACAGGGACCACATGGGTGGCTAGATCCTCCAGCCCCCAATAGCTGGCTAACCATGCAGCTCACTTCCCCGCGTGGCTGCTGTTAAGTGTGACCAGTCGCCAAGGTGCCCCGCTTCCTTCTTGTCCCACAGGGGGGTTAACTACAGGGCCACGTAGGTGGCCAAATAGCTGGCTGCTGTTACCAGCGTGACCAGTAGCCAGGGTGCCCTCACCCCCTCTTGACCTGCTGGGTGTTTGTCTCTGAGGCCACATGGGTGACCAAGCCTCTCGCCTGCCCCCCGACAAGCTGTTGGGCTCACTCCCTCTGTGTAGCCGTTAACAGAGCTGCCAGCCACCGGAGTGCCTCCCTTCCCCGCAAGGTGCTTAGCCAGAGTTCACGTAGGTGGCTAGCACTGCCAGCCTACCGTTTGTCAGCAAGCGGCTCGACCCACTCCTCGGCGGGGTCTGTTGGGATCAGTGCAACCAGCCACATAGGTGGCCCTGTTAGCCCAGAATGGAGGGACCTGGGTGCAGTGACGACGAGGCTTAGCGACTCAGGGACCCTGCCTATCCGCTGAAGCCCTGGCTCATGAAGGCATACAGTGTTAGCCACACCCCAGAGCAAAGGTACTTTAACTGACCAGATTAGCACCACACACACTGTTGTGGAGAGAGTTTTTGGCCTTTTAAAGCAGCGCTGGAGGGCAATTGCAGCCAGAACTGATTTTCAGCTGGAGACCATCCCACTGCCAACAGCAGCCACTTGTGTTCTCCACAACATCTGTAAGACTGGCAGGGCTACTTTGGAGAACCCCCTAACAATTCATTCCTGTGAGCCAGTGCCCCTGTTCCATGATAACTGAACCAAGTGGAGCAGCACACAGTGAGAGAGATCGGGGATGCGTTGTGGTAGCACATCAACCAGAATGTTCACTACAGCACCCGCCATCAGTGACTTTTTCTTGATTTTTTTCTTCTTCTCTGCTATCACAGCATTTGCAAAGCCTTGCCCAGCAGAGCTGTTCCAGGGGGTAAGAGGGCTGCTTATCGGCTTGTCTTCATCTGGAACTAGAATCGTCTACATCTGCTGTGATTTTTTTTATCAATTACTTTGCAGACAAAATCACCATGTATTCACCATGACTTCGGCACTGCCATTTCTATTGCAAAGTCAAAGTTTGGTGTTATGGAAGTTCAATCTTGTTCTGTTTATTTGGATCAGTTTCAGTTAATATCACCCACTGATGTGGCAGATGTGCTTGGGCTGCTGCAGTTGTGAATTAGATCCTTGTCTGGTCGTTGCTGGCTGGTGTTATGAACACCTCCCTCTGGGAGGGTATGATGCCAGTCACCCTTAAAAATGCAGTTGTGGGGCCCTTGCTTTAAAAACCATCTTTGGATGCAGATTCAGCAGCCAGCTATTTACAAAAAGTAAATAAAGCTTATTCATCTTTCTGAGGTGTCCCTATGCCCCTGAACAACCTGGAAGGAGGCTTTAACCTGCGGGGTTACCTCTTCTCCTGCAAAGGAAAACAGGCAACCTTTCCTTAAAACTCTCTTATTCCCTCTGTCTCAATTTTCCCCTCTTATTCCCCCCAATCCACAAAGAAAAATAGATCATTGTTTAAAAAACAAAAAAAACAAATTAACTTTATTGAAAAAAGAAAAAAACTTTATTAAACATCAAATAAAACCTTCTTTTTTTTTTTGCACCTGCTCTTCTTCAGGCAACAGTCTCGTGCACTCGCTTGGGTGGTGGGATGGGCAGAGGGACATTCTCTTGATCCTCCCTCTTGCAGGTCTGGTTGCTGTGATGTGTTCACGGGAGGCATGTGGGAATGGCTAGTGGGGGGCATGCCTAGCCCATGTGCTGTTTCTGGGTATTGGCACAGCACGGAGAGTGCTTAGGTGCTTTTCGTGGGGGGCAGAGTGCAGGGGGTACCAGAGTGGGTGGTTGATGGGGGCTGGGAAAATGGTACCAGCCCCTGTGCAACCATGCTTGTGGACACAGCAGCAACATACTCCAGCAGGGAGGACTGAACCTGAATGGACTGGGACAGGCTACTTTGCATCTGTGCCCACATCTCATGCATGTCCATGCTCACCCGCTTAAGCAGGCTGTCTGATCGCCCAAATTGCTGCCAGAGGCGGGTCCAGTTCCGATCCTTCCGTCGGCGGTCCAGCCGAGCTTCGGCAGCAAAAGCCTTGCGCTCTGCCACGTTCTGGCAAAGCAGCTGCCTATGCCCCCTGGCCATGCCCTGTATGGCATCCCGGATCTCGTCTGCCCGCCGCGTGGTCTCTCTGAGCAGCTCCTGTGCCAAGTCTTCCCTGCACCGCCGATTGCGGACCCGTACGTTGTGGTTCCGCTGGGCGCTTGTAGCAGATGGTTTGGTTCGTGCCCACTGCAACTGACCTGTAGCAAGACGACAAGCAAGACCTTGAGTTCATAGAGTCACACTCATCTTCCCAGCCACATTTTTATGGCCTGCCAGACACCCAACTCTTAAGACATGGGATCACTGAAGGGAAGTGAAAGTGACCACCACGCCTCTGTGGCTGCTGGAGAGGCTGGTGTGGCAGGATCCCAGCAGGGTTTGGCTCTCTTTCCGTGAGCACTGCAGGGGAGCGAGGAACCTACAGAAATCAACCACTGCCACTCACGCCATGTTGTCGCATCGCCACCACTATGCCATGCTGACCCTGCTCCCCACGCTGGGCCATCATGTTGTCCCACCCCACCTCACTCCCATGCCTACCATTCCTGCCCTCCGGTCCAGTTTCCTGATGATTTTCTGGCTCCTCATCTGTGGTCTCCCAGCCACCTGTCAACACAGAAAACAATGGAAAAAATAATTAAACAACAATAAATTGAAGGTTTGATCACACAGCTGTATAAGTGCAAGCGCTCATCCCCCCAGGTGCATTAACTTACCATTCCCCTCCACTTCCACCTCCTCCTCTACAAAGGTGGTATCCGGATCCTCACTGTTCATGACCAGATCTTTGGGTGGCTCCTTAAACAAGGGCCGGCTTTCAAGATAGAGGGGGTAGGGAGTCACGGTGTCCGTGTCTGCGTTGACTGGAGCTGGCTACGGAGCTGCAACGGGCAGAGAGGGATGTCCTCGCACAGTCATCGCTTCCGCGGGGGCAGGTACACTTGCAGAGGGAGCAGCGGTAGAAGAGCAGCTGAAGCAAGCGTGGGTAGTGGGGGAGGCATAGCCACCCACTTCTGATCCCTGGCAAAGGCACAGCCATACACACGGGATGCAACAATGGCTCCACCCACAAGCAGGAACCAGTCCAGAAGCTCGTAGTAGAGTGATATTTCCCTCCCACGGCCAGAGACGAGGTTGTTGTCCTGGATCTCCTTGTATCTGTGCCTCAAGTCTCTGGCCTGCTGCCGGCACTGGTTCGTATTCCGAGGGTAGCCCTGCAATGCCATCTGAGCCGAGATCTCCTGGAACACCACCTCATTCTGGTTGCACTTCACCAGGGCATGTTGGACCTTTTGCTCCTGCCAAAGCGTGATGAAGGTCTTGGTCTCTTCCTCAGTCCAGGAAATGCAGCATAGGCTGGCAGAACTGTAGGCAGCAACTGCACAGTGGAGGTAGCAGTGCTGGTTTTTGCCTGGCTGCCAATCTGAGTCATGGTCACGATGACAGCAAGCCTCTGCAAATCTCTGTGAAGAATGCAGCAGCTGGTAAAGAGCAAGCATCGGGCACGTACTGCCAACCAGGGAGAATGCATGTTTGAAAATGGGCATGGTGGGCTTTTAAGGCCGATGTTACATATGTGGCAGTAGCGGGGAGTGGTCCCTTTTTGGAACACTCTAAGCTTTTTGCCTGCAACTCTATGGTGCTGGAGGATCCGATTGTGAGCAGGCTGCACGCAACCCAATTGACAGGACGCAGACACGCGAGTGCAAATTAGCCCACATGGCAGGCTTCACATTCTCTGGGACCCTGCCATGAGTGGGGGCTGCGTGTCTGGTGCCCATGTAGTGGGTGAGGGAAGACACCTAAAACAGGCAGGGGGACCCCCACCTGGTGTGAGTTATGGTCTCATTTGCTAACACCCCAAGTGGCAGTTAACACATTTGCTTTTCATCCTGCATACGCAACATAAAAATACCATACTAGGTTAGACTAATGTCCATGTAGTCCAGCAACTGGCTCCCATAAAGTCCAGCCTGAGTTGCTTCTGAAAAGTGCACAACAGGTCACAAGGGAGTGATCCATTCCCTGCTATTCACAACCAGCCTCTGACAGTCAGAGTTCTCATCCCATGAGCGATTTGACTAATAGCCATTTACGAACCTATCCTGTAAGAACTTATCCAATTCTTGCTTGGATCCAGTTATGCTACTGACCTTCACAACATCCTCTGGCAATGAGCTCCACAGGTTTGTTTTAAATATTCTGGCAGTTAATTTCATACGTGTCCCCTAGTTCTCTCATTTTACAAAAGGGTAAAACAACAGCTCCTTATTTACTGGCTCCATAGCACTCATGATTTTCTAAGCTTCTATATCCTTCCTCAGTCATCTCTTTGCTAAGCTGAAGAGCCCTAACGTACCAAGACTCTCCTTGTATGGAAGCGGTTTCATACCTTTGACCACTGTTACACATCAAGCTGTTTTCATTGAACTATCCACATTAATGGTTCCCCTTAATTACATTGTCCTCCCCCGTTTCCATCTGTTCTTAAAATTATTTTAATGTACATTTATATTGTAAATGGATTTTACATACTGTATTTTTAGCTACTAAAGCACCCCGAGCATCATTTGGTGGTTGGGCGTTCTAAAAATAATTTTTATCATTATTGCTATTAATAAACTTCAAGAATTTCCCCCTGAGTGGTATGTATAGTTGGGATTACTTTTTCCCCTATGTGCAACATTGAATTTCATTGCCATTCTATTACCATGTCACCCAGTCATACAAGATTCTTTTGTAAATTTCACTCTGTTGGAACTTTATCTTGAATAACTTTGTCTCATCTACAAATTTGGCCACTTCCCCCTTTACCCGCCTTTCCAGACCATTTAATAAATATGTAAAATAGCACTGTGCCAATATAGACTCCTGAAGCACCCCACTGTTTAATTCTCTCCACAGTGAAAACTGACCATTTGTTCCTACTCTTGTTTTCCACCTTAACAAGCTACTGACCCATGAAATGACCTTTTCTCTTATCACACGACTACGTACATTTTCTCAAAAGTCTGATGGGAGATCTGGCAAAGGCATTCTGAAAATCCAAATGCATTATATCAACCCTTAGCCACATGCTTGTTGACACCTCCAAAGAATCCATTAGATTGGTGAGGCATGACTTCCTCTTGACAAAAAGCATGTCATGTTAACATGCTATACTTTACAATGGCTTCTACCAAGTTGCCAGGCACAGACGTCAGGCTCATCAGTCTGTACTTTCCAGAGTCCACCTCTGAAGCTTTCAAAATCTTGGCTTTACATTTGCTAAGGGTTGAGGTACAGAGGCTGATTTTAGTGACACAGCTACGCATCACTGGCAGTACCTGTTATGCAATTCCTTATTGGAGTTCCTTAAGAGCTCATGGGTGAATACTATCTGGTTCTTGTGCCCTAAAACTTCTTCAAGTGCCATGCCCACTTGCACCAGGTTTTCAGATTCATCACCTGAAAAGAACATCTCTGGTATAGATATCTCCCTAACATCCTCTGTAGTGGAGACTGATGCAAAGAATTAATTTAGCTTCTCTGCAAAGACTAGCTTCCTTAAGTGCCCATGTTTCCCTGTGATGGTCTAATAGACAGACTCTCTAGCAGGCTTTCTACATCGGACGTAATTTTAAAAAAATAAAATAAATTTTTCCATCTTTAGCAAGTTCCTCAAATTCCCTTTTGGCCTGTCCCGTTATATTTTTACATTTAATTTGCCAATGTATATGTTCCTTACTATTTTCCTTATTTGGACTTGCTTCCATTTAAAAAAAAAAAATCTTTTGGATCCAACAGCCTTTACTCTGCAGTTCAGCCATGCTGCCATTCACTTTTTTTAAAAAAAATTAAATGCTACTGTGGTAGATTTATTTGGCATTTTCCCTTCTGCAAGTTGGCTGAACTTAACATATTATGATCACTATTTCTGAGCAGCTTGTCAACAGTAACCCCTTGGACCAGATCCTGTGCTCCTCTCCCTTTGTGCATTCCAGGACTAGCTTCTCCAAGAAGCAGGCATTTACAGTGCCTAGAAATGTTCATTTCTGCATCGCACCCTGAGGTGACATATACCCAGTCAATCAAATCACCTATTTTTGCGTTGTCTACTTTTGTAGTTTATCTAATCTCTCTTAGCATTTCATAATCACTCTGTTCAGGAAGCTGATAGTATAGCCCCACTGCTATATGCTTTCTGTTGTAAGCATAGCATTTCTGTCCATGCAAATTCCAAGGTGCAGTTCGTTTCTTTGACTCAATGGTCTCTTTAACATATAGTGCCACTTCGCTACCAACAACTCTGTCATTCCTATATATTTTGTATTCTGGTATTAGACTGTCCTATTCAGGGGTGCAGCTATCATAGGGACAGGAGGGACATTTGTTCCAGGGCCCAAGCTAGGGCAGGGGAGGCACAAATCCTGTCCTGTTGCAACAGTCTCGGATGGAGATTGAGCTGAGCAGAAGCACCTGCAGCACATGGCGTACATGGGACCCATTCGGCGGGCAGCACAGGACGGAGCCAGCATTGGCAGCATGAGGCAGGCAGCACAATCTCCAGGGCTCGGGCACAGCAAGCGGAGGGAGGAAGAGGCACTGGGGGGAAAGGGGGGACAGAGGAGAGGATAGTGATGGGGGGGGGGGGGTTTCCATTTTTGCACCTAGGCCCATTCCAACCTAGCTATGTCCCTGGTCCCATTGATTTTCCACATTCCACCAGTTTTACTCAGAGGCCCAATATATTAACGTTTAAAAAACAAGGTTTTAAAAATTCATAGTTAAGGTGAATTAATCATTCGTAATATTTTCACATTTCCCCAATCTAATAATATCACATAGCTTAAGTCCTATACTTTCAACTTATCACCATTTCCCACCCTCTCTCTAGTCTCCCCCCTCCTCGAAATCATCACCCCCTCATCTTTAAAGAACATGACATTTCTGTCATAACAACGCATATTACATTGCTTCACACACCCTAAAATTAAAGAAATTAATTACTAAGGAATTCACATATCTTAACAAGTCAATCTATACATAGTACATATCACACTAATACTAACTTTTAAATTTCAGATACAGAATAAAAAACATCAACAAGTTGATTAACTCATTAAGGCATGTGAATAATTAATTTCTCTAATTTTAGAGTGTGTGAAGCGATGTAATATGCATTGTTACGACAGAATTGTCATGTTCTTTAATGATATGGGGCAAAGATTATAGAGGGTGAAAAATAGTGATGTAATGTGGTGAAGTAATTTAAAACCTTGGTTTTTAAATGTTGGAATTTAATCAGGTTTTTGAAATGTTGTCTTGAATGGGGAAGTGTGTTTGGGGCGCGAAGGGAAGGAAAGGGTGTTTTGGGGTTATTGGGGGAAATTGGTGTGGGGGCTGGGGTGAATGGGGAAGGTGTGTTTGGGGTTAATGGAGAGAAGTGGGGGGCTGGAACTGAATAGGGAGGAAAGGGGTGCTGTGTTTGCAGGTTAATGGGGATGTGTGGAATGGGGAAGCTGGGGGTTAGTGGGGAGGGAGAATGTATGAAGGGGGATTTGCCCCAGCACACCCCAACTGAGATGCAGGGCAGCGAGGCCAAAGGTTTAAAGCCTCCCCGAGGCAGCTGGATGCACTGTAGTGGATCTAGCTGCCTGGGGGACATTTAAACCGGCTTCCCTCCCCTATTGCATTCTAATTCGCCTCCCCCCATCCCCAGCTCACCCTCCTCCTGACCTCACCTGCTCCCCCTCACTCTCCTCTACCCATCCAGTCTCAACTCACCTGCCCACCCTGTGCCTTCCTCCTGTTCAACTGGTACCGCGAGACAAACATCCCCCCTCCCCCTACTACCCTGCAGCCCCCGCCTGTCATACTTACCCCTCCGCCCCAGCTAACCTGCCTTCCCTGTCAGCCATGCTAACCCCTGCCCTGGCTAATCTGATCCCTCCCCCACTAACCTGACCCCCTTGCTAGCTATACTTACCCCCCAACCTCAGCTAACCTGCCCCTGAACCAGTCATCCTCCCCTGTAACATCGCTCTGAGAGCTGTATTCATTTTGTCTTTTTCTTACTTTGCTAATACTCTGTAGTCTCTCAGCTCTTATTCACACTGAAGATATTTATACAATGTTGTATATACAATGCTATGAGAGCTACAATAGGCATGCGCAACTTAATGATTTCTTCTATCCTCTTCAACGTGTCTCTTTTTCGACAAGAACGTTTTATTAAAACACCATTCTCTGCACAAAACTATCAGCGATTCCTTCACCCAGAACTTTAACTGTCTATAACATTTACTTTTTATTAAGATCCCTAACTAAAGAATAATCGCCTGCAAAAGATTTTAGTCGCAACCCCAGAAGTGAAGTGACTCAAAACTCTCATGTTAAAGATAGGCAGGGATTGAATGGAAATGCCTTCTTAACTTGAGAGGCCCGATGGTGCTTCTATAATAGCCTCATCTAATGCTAAGCATTCTAATTCACCTTGCTTTTTAAACTTCAAGCATTTATATAAAAGAACTTAATTTTGCTGTTTACATGTGTGCGCTTTAGTTAACTTGGAATCATTTAAGTTTTTCTTGTATTGGCTCCCATCAGTGCTCTGTTTCTTTCCTATCCTCTTTATTAGGATGTAGTTTCCCCTCTAAGGCCATCGTCCCTCAGCCCAAACCACATGCTCCCCAGCACCTTTCAGCTTTCCCTCATCCTTATTTTAAAAACTTCTCTTTTTTGTGTTTTTTATTTTAACTTTTATTTTCTTTCTTTCAATGTTTACAACTTTTATAACGCTGTTTCACATTTAACCATTTGTGTTCAATTAAACCTCACTTCCCTCCCCCCCCTCCATAAATGCTGGTATACTGTTCTTCACCGCCGTTACTTCCTCTCTTTCATATTTTAAAAAACTTTTCTATGACCTTTTTAATTTTTGGTGCCTGCTTTCTGGTTCCATTTTGGTTGGAAGGGTGTCAAAATCCACCCTTCTTATATCGTCTCCTCTTTCTCAAAAAATTCCTCAGTCCCTGATAAATGTAAAACCCGATTTCCTAACACCATCATTTCATTCACACCTCGAGAAGGAACTCTCCTTGCCTTACCGGCCCTGCAAACGGAATCAGAAATAGTTCACAGAATGCTGCCATGAAATTTCTCTACTTCAATCTCTTTCCTGGATGACTGCAATGAACCTCAAGAACCTTCCCACTGCACTCCACTGCGCCATGGTCATGGACCAAGTGGATACCAATCCGTTCCTTCCCAGCACACTCTAAATCCTGTCTAGACATCCCATGATAGGTACTATTTGTTTATTTTAAAAGATTTCTACCCCACCCCTCCTGCCAGGCAGCCCGGGGCGGCTAACAAAATCAATACAATAAAACATATAAAACATCGTATTACAATAATATAAAATAGTAAAAAAAATGAGGAGAAAAAAAAACAACCAGCCATGGACTAGATTTGGTCCAACCTGGGCTACAAGTTCCCCATCCCCACATTATGCTGTGGTATATAGGATGAAAATCCAATGTCTGTCACCTAACAGACACTTAACGGGGCTCTCATGGCAACAGCTTTCAAGCTACCAGGAAATTGGAACAGGGAAGATCTAGTCATCCATTACAAAGTCTAGCGCATGTAATTGACTAAGAGCTGGGGAAAGAGCGCTGGTCATCTTAACAAGTTCTTACTAACCAAGTTCAGCTTACATGGATTTCACTGCATTACGCGTTATGGAAATTCACAGCGCGGAATCTCACAGCTGGGAATTTTACGCTTCTCTCCGAACGTGGGCGCGGGGGTAAAAACGTCATCAGCTGGGTCCTGCGGCATTTTCTCTTATGGATGACAGGGCTCAAGTGTAAGATTTCTAGCCGTGAGATTGCGTGCCGGGAGTTTTGCCAGGCACCCACAGGTGTGTTCACACAGGCAAGTAACTGAGGACACAAAACATCCTAGCACAAGGTTCAGCTCTGTTTGAACTCTCCACAGTCACTAAGTGCTGCCTTCTAATCAAGCATTAGCTCTTCAAACATGGACCAAAGAAAGCGTCTTCAGGGAAAAATCCCTGTGTTTCATACCAGCCTTAAGCTGAACCGAGGGGTCACAATACTGCACTTGAATGATCACAAAACCCCTGAAGAATAGGGCAATTGCTACCTTGCTGAGCAGTCTTTTCACTCACCAGGTGGTTCTTCTGGCTCACTCTCATTCTCTTCTTCGGGAGGTGGAGGTGGAGGTGGCGGCGGCAACTTTTTCTCTTTTTCCGCTTTAGCATTTCTCTCCTCCTCAGAGTAATATTCATCTTCAGAAAGGTTAGCAAGGCTCTCATCCATTTCCCGGTACTCAACCTGGAAACAGCACAGTTGCAGGATAACCAACACTATACAAGACGGTGGATTTTACTAGCAAGAAAGTACACTACAAGCAAAGTTTAAACTGAATTTTCACTGGTGATTGTTTGAGAGGACACCTTATTATGACAATGCAGGCAGAAGACGTTTTACAAGTTAGACACTATGTCGAAATTAGAGCAGGAGAGCAACAACAAAGTATAAGTGGCCACACCACCTCCTACAGTAGCTCAGATTGCAAATACTTGGGAAAAAATCTCCTGTCCGCTAGAGAATATGGGAAGCTGTCTACAAATATCATTTGAAGAGAATTCCTCACCAGAGTCCCTCACAAAGATTTTGTGCTTTAATTGCACAGGATAGAAATAATGTCTCCCCCGGGGTATTTGCTCCTCTGAGGTAGATGCATGTGAGTGAGCGCCCATCCAAATTATCCAACAATAGGACACAAGACCGGTCATACTAGATCAGTCCAATGATCAATCTAGTCTAGTAGCCCGTCTCTGACAATAGCCAGCACCAAACATTTCAAAGCAAGCATATAAAAACAGGTCATACAGAGAGTGATCCATTCCCTCCCTACTGTTTAATGAATTTGTCCAGATTACTGAATTAGTCCACTCTGCAGCACCAATAAACTGAATGGAATTTCTTTTCCTAGACATAGAAAAGCTTTGTGAACCCAAGTAAGGAAACTATATTGCTGCTTTACAGCAATCAAAACTGCTGAAGATATGTTCATAACAGAATGAGTTGGGAATGTCCTTTCAGCTTCAAAACATGAAATGTACTGCCAGTCATAATATCTTGGCTTGTTTAACCTGCATTAATCTGCAAAAAAACAACAAAAATAAAAATGGATAGATTTCCAGATAAAACAAGATCTTATGCTTGTTACCAATATGGATATGCAGGCCGATGAGGACATGCTGACAAGACTAAGGATCTGGGCTTTATTCCAAACTCTGTCACAGAACTATTCTGCAGCCTTGGGCAAACCACCCCTATGCTTTGCCTACAAAGGAACTTTTTGACTCTTAGGATATATATATATCTGTACAGAACTGAACACCATGGGACTTTGATGTTAGATGGAGCGTATGAAGGCTACTGTTACTAATTAAGAAACAGCAGCAACTACTCCTTAGTTAAGGCCAGGGTGCACTTGCCATTTTAAACCATGAACATTCTATTGTTTATAAAATAGGCACTATTTATTCTATTTGTCTGAAACTTGGCAGAGAGGATCGCTTCAGTGATGGCTACAATCTGTCCAAGTTCATGCTATTTGGACACAAAACAAAGATGTTATAGCCATTTCAAAATTGAAGTAAAAAAACGTTTTTACTTCCGGGTTTAAGAGGTTTTATAAACACACAGGAAGTCTACTTTTGGAATATTTGATTGACCTTTAGTCTTGGTAGATAATTCAGGGCTGCTTTCTTGCTCATTCTGCTTTTTGAATTTTCAAAATCCATCTTGTGGTTTAAAACTTCTAAAAATGCAAAATTACCATTTTAGTCTGAGACGGTTCCTAACACCACACATGCACAGTTAAGTCCCTCTCCTGCCTAACTGCTGCCAGGGCAGATAGAGTCGGGGCAGGTCTGCAGCCAGAGCGGGGCTGGTTCTGCTTCTGTCAGTTGCGGTCTCTTGGCCGCAGCTGCTTTCTTGTTGAGATACAGGTATTGAGAAGGGGGGTTTTAGAGGTTGGGTTCGGGGGGGGGGGGGG
>QEPC01012762.1:6394733-6406727 GCA_003113815.1 Sphenodon punctatus
AACAACAACAACAACTTCCCTGGCGGACGAGGCCAGCCACACCACTGACTCCCCTGCCATGCAGGAAACTGGGGCAGGTGAAGCCTCCAACACCAGCGCCATGGCCTGAAGGGACCCCTGTCCCCCGGCACTTCTGTGTTTTTAAAGCTAGGGTATGTGTATGCTGCACCAAGGGGTGCCCAATGAGGAGAGCAAAGAGTAGGGCTGTGAGGCTGCAGTGGGAGCCACCCAGGTCGTCAGTTTCACTGGCAGAGGCAACTCCTCTGGAGCAGTGCACCCTCAAACCCTCGTTCCACAGGCTCTGCAGCCTGACTGCCATCTCAGCAGGACCAGGAACAGGGGATATGCAGGGAGCTGCCTCCTTCTGCATGGGCACCATGAAGCATTCCATGGCAAGCAGGGATGATCCTGCCAGGCTGCAGTCACTGTTGCCGGAGCTCAGAAGCTGTGTCGGCGGGTAGAACATCTGGTAAGAGCGCACTGCTCCAGCAAACCACCTCTGTCATTGAAACAGACAACTCACCCTTATGCTTCTCATGGCATAACCCTGCACTGAAGCCCTCGTCCCTTCTCTCAGAGTGTGGCCATGTGTGCGCGCATGGTGCCTGGTGTGATGGTGGAAGGGGTGTGGTGTTGGTTGTGGGTGCATGAAGTTGCATTGCCTCTGCACTCCTCCACCTCATCAGGAACTCGTCAGCTATCAGTTGGTCTCTAACCTCCCCCTTTTAGGGAAGGTTATTGAACGTGTAGTGGCTTGGCAGCTGCAGGAGCATCTGGACCGCATCAGTTTTCTGAATCCCTCACTGTCCGGCTTTCGTCCTGGCTATGGCGCTGAGACCGCACTTGTGGCTTTGGTTGACGACCTCCACAGCAAACTGGATCAGGGTTGCTCGACCCTGCTGATTTTATTAGATCTGGTGGCTGCCTTTGATACCGTTGATCATGAGATCAGTATCAAAGGCAGCAGACTCGCCTGTGGGACCGAACCAGAGTGAACGGAAAGGTTCCATTCACTCCTGGCAGGAAGAACTCAGCGGGTGGTGCTTGGGGATTGTTTTTCTTCTCCTCAGGAACTCTCGTGTGGAGTCCTGCAAGGTATCATTCTGTCCCCTCTCCTGTTCAACGTGTATATGGAGCCACTGGGGGAGGTCATGAGATGGTTCAGTGTGCGGAGTCATCAATATGTTGATGACACCCAACTCTACGTCTCTTTTTCATCTGACCTAGACCCGGCAGCCTCGGTGATTACTCAGTGTCTGGCAGCTGTGGGGGACTGGATGAGGGTGAACTGACTGATGCTGAGCCCCAACAAGATGGAGGTCATGTTGGTGGGTAGGGCGGTGGGTATGGCGGCCCATCACTGATGGGATTTTTCCCATCCTAGTCCCCCAGGTTTGTAGTCTGGGAGTGCTCCTCAATTCTCAGCTCCATCTGGATGTCCAGGTGGAGGCTGTGGCGAGGAGCGCATTCCGCCAGTTACATCTTCTGTGGCGGCTCCAGCCATATGTCTCTGATTCCGACCTGGCCACCATCATCCATGCCTTCAAGACTGGACTATTGCAACACGCTCTACATGGGGCTACCCATGATAACCGTTCGGAAGCTGCAGCTGGTGCAGAATGTGGCGGCCCGTCTCCTTACGGAGACGGGTCATTAAGAGCACATTACACCAGTGCTCCATTCTCTTCACTGGCTGCCCACAGTCTTCCAGGCCTACTTCAAGGTGTTGGTAACTTACCTATAAAGACCTACACGGTCTCAGCCCTAACTACTTGCGAGACCACCTTGCTCCCCGCGTGCTGGATCGGCGCCTGCAGTCCACTGGGGGCACCTTTCTCGAAGAACCCCAAGTTGCTCAGGGGGCGACTATGGAGAGGGCATTCTTGGTGTCCGCACTGAAACTATGGAACTCCTTTCCAGCAGAGGTCCGGGTGGCCCCAGACCTCTATCCTTTCGAAGGATGCGCAAGACCACCTGGCTGTTCTGCCATGCTTTTGGTGAGGGAGATGGGTAGCGGGTGGGGGTTAAGATAGGGAGATTTCTGCTTTTTTTTACATCCCCCATATGGACTGTTTTATGTTTGTTTTATTGACTTATTTATTGTATTTTATATTTATATTTTATTTTATGATTGTTAGCCACCCCGACCTGGCCACCCTCATCCATGCGTTCATCACCTTGAAGCTGGATTACTGCAACACGCTCTACACGGGGCTGCCCTTGGTGATGGTTCGGAAGCTGCAAGTGGCGCAGAATGCGGCAGCCCGTCTTCTGAGAGGGACAGGCCGTAGGGAGCACATAACACCAGTGCTCCGAGCTCTGCACTAGTTGCCTATAGCGTTTTGAGCCCGATTCAAGGTGCTGGTTTTAACCTTTAAAGCCCTACACAGCTTGGGCCCCTCCTATCTGAGAGACAGCCTCACTCCTCGGGTCCTGGGGCAATCCTTGTGGTCCTCTGGGAACGCCTTCTTGGAGGTCCCCCAGGTTAGCCAATGAGGGCCACAATGGGGAGGGCGTTCTTGGTGGCCGCACCGCGGCTGTGGAACTCCCTCCCGGAGAAAGCTCAACTGGCCCCAGGTCTGCTGGCCTTCTGTCAGGCCTGTAAGACCTGGCTGTTCGTCCAGGTCTTTGGGGAAGGGAGTGGGTAGGATGCGAGAGGGGGGTTAGTTTTTGACTGTTCTTACCTTATTTAACTGGCTTTCTTTTCCCTTTTTGGTCTATGTTTTTAATTGTATTTATTGTTTTAGGATTTTAAAATGTGGGAGTTGTGAGCCTTCCCGAGCCGTCTGTTGACGGGGGAGAGCGGGATATAAATTTTAATAAATAAAAAGATAAATATGTTATGTAAACAAACAAACTCTGGCCCTCACCCCATGCCACTATCCTGCTCCAGCCTTTGCATGTCCCATAGTTCTCGCTGTCTCAGAAATCCTTTCCCCCCATCCCCCCACTCCCCTCCATTTCCAGGTGGGCATGGGGGTGCGTCTGTGCATGGTGGGGGGTACCTGTGTGCCTGGTGTGTGTCTTTGTGGTGCTGGGAGGGGTGTGGTGTGTGTCTGGTACTGGGAGAGGTGTGATGTGTATTGGGGGGGGGGAGGGGAGGAGTCTTGGGTGCATGGTGCGGTGTATGTGGTTCTGCACTCCTCCACCACACCAGAACTCTTGTCCTCTTCTCCCCCTCAACCCAAACACACACCTTGCCCCAGCCTTCCCATACCTGACACTCCTCTCTGTCTCATAAATCCTTCCCCCAACTTCCCCCCGACCCAATTCTGACCCAACAACCCCTGTCTTCCCTAACAAGATCCCTCTGCAGTGGCCTCCCCACTGACTAGTACCCCCAACCACTCCCCATGCCAACGTAGTGCGACAACAGGAGACATTTTCTCCATTGCACTGTATTTCTCAAAAACCTTGGAAATTGTACACTCGAAAACCCTTCAATTTAAGAGAAAGGTTAAGGCCTTTAAAAATTCAATCATGCTCTCAAAAAGAATGGAAATTGTAAGTTATGGCTCATGACTTAATTTCCGTGCCGTATAAGCAATAAAGACGTTGTACAGTCTTGCATATTGTGCTTGCTTACAACTTAGGCTCCATGTGTCCACACTTTGTCTTGGACTTTCAGCCCCAATTCTCTTCCTCTGCAGGTTGGGGGCAACACTGAAGCTGGGAACCAGAGGGGATGAAGGTGCAGCAACCCTCTCCATCCCCTATATTGTTTCACTGGGGTTGGGGAGAATGACACAGCTAAGTACTGCGAGCGTGTATATGAAGAAAAGAAGGTTGATGGATGCAGGATGTGTGTACACACACAAGAGTGGAAGCCAGCTATAGGAACTGGGTGAAATGCCAAAGATGCAGTTCCACTGTATTCTTTCATAGCCACTTGATGGAATCTGTAAATGGCAATAGGATTTATTACCAAATTGGCATAGCTGTTGCCTCCATTCCTTCCAATGGGCATTGCATGTTATTAGTTTCAATATGTACCCAACTTATTATTAAATATTTATATAGCACTGTCCCCAACATCTGGCTTCCCCCTCCCAATGAAAACAGTATAAGCCTTAGTTTCCACGCTTTTTAGAGCATGATTGGATTTGTAAAGGTCTTAACTTCTCTGTTAAACCAAAGGGATTTTTTTTAGTATAGAATATTCATAATACTGCACAGATGCACAAGGCTGAGAATCCACTCACACTTAATACAGAATGTGCCAATCCACAATTGGCATCCTGAGCACCAATCTTCTAGAACAATGCAAAAAGCAGTCAGAAATGTATATGTATATACCGACTAGTTACTAAGACCTTAAACAGAGAACCTCAATATACAACAGGATACCAAAGCCACATATCAGAAATTATGACCCAACTAAAATTAGCAATGATTGGAAGCATCATTTGTTGCCTGTATGAGGGGAAATCATCAAATGAGGTCATTGTGACATTTTGTCTAATCACCCAGTGCACCAATCGAACACACAAGTCCAAGTAATAGAAATAGTTTAATTGTGTCCAAGTGGGAAACTAAGATCCCTGAACAAATATCCACAGACTTGATGAGTAAATGACAACTGGGCAAACAAGCGGTCTGAGAAAATTTTGAGGGCACCTTAAAGACTGTCAGAAAGGGGATGAGAATGTGTTCCCTTCAAAAGGCCAAGAAACATAGTTAAGAGAATTTATTGGCCTAAGACATGGATCTGTGAGAACAGGATTTAAATCCCATCTCAGTCACGAACTCACTGGGTGGCCACCTTGAGCAAATCACTCTCAGCCTCAGTTCCCTATCTGAAAATTGGGAACAACAGGGTTGTGGTAAGGCTAAGCTACATAAGAACTGGAAAGCACTTTTAAGTGCTACAAAAATGATAAAGAATAATAAAAATTACTAATCCAGTCTTGGATAATTAGCAACCTCCTAGAGCAGTCGATATGAGGAGTTGTGCGCCAATCAAAGCCCAGAATGATAGAAAGTTCACTACCAAATTCAGATGAACAGTGCAAACTGAAGTAACGACTATGATTTAATTAAATCAAAGTAACCACTCCACTTTAGTAGTGTTCAGACTAACTCCATAAACTGTAGCATTGTGTCAATCTCTCCCCTGAGACACAAGGATCACCAAACCATGGTCACCACCCTCACACTGAAAGTTCACACAGTCACTTTGAAATACAAACCAAAGGGAAGTACATACCGCGGCTTCACTTTAGTGCTCTGTTTGTATGAACGCTTCAGGAATAAAACAGAAACAAAATACATCTACACAGAATTACTTCTTCATCAGAAAGTGATCTTGGCCTCACCTTTCCCTTCAGCCTTTTCAGGGTGATCAGTGCCTTCCTCTTTTAAAGAGTCTCTCCCCAAACACCCAGAGTTTCAACACCTCACGGTTTGGTCCCGAGGCTTCCACACACAGGACAAGTAGCAACCCAGAATTAGGGTGTCCAGATGTGCAAATGTTAGAGGACACTTATGAGAAATCCAGGTTGCAGGACTGCCCTGCAACCTGGATTTCTCATAAGTGCCCTCCAACATTTGCATATCTGGACCCCTTAGCAACTCTACGAGTACTCCCCTTGGCTCCCTCCTCCCTGCGCGCCCCGGTCTCTAATCAACCCGGACCAGTAGGCCCCATTAGGGAGAAGCGAGCTGTCCCAGCCTAAAGGACCAGCTACCCGATCCAGAGAGGAGGGGGCACCCCAGATCAGCACCCACCTTCGCCCGCTTTCGGCGGCTGGTCCTGCGGCCCTCGGGGGTCTCAGCGATACCGGTAGTCTCGGTGCCGGTGCCGGCGACGGGCCCGGGCCCAGCGACCAGCGGCTCAGTCAAGCCCCCCGGGGGCGAGGCACGGGACGGCTCCTTCTTACGGGGTGTCCGCTCCGGGGGCACCGCGGTGGCACCGGCCTCCGCCGCCGCTGCCGAGCCCAGCACCCCGGGTAAAACCGAGGGCGGCACAGGGACCTCGGGGCCACCTTCCCCCGCGCCGCCGCTGCCTGCTGCCGGCGTCTCCGCCACCGCCTTCTTCGCCCCCGCCAGCATCGCCTCCACAAGCCTGCCGCGCGGCGCCTCAGCCAGCCGGACAAAGAGACAGCGATGGCCGGGCGAAGCCCTCCTCCTCCTCCGGCGTCGCCAGCGCCTCGCGTCACCACCGAGTGCCCCACCCCACTCGCGTGAGGCGGGGCCTAGGCTGTGGGGGGTCGAATTCTCCCCTGGGCGCCGGCTTCGCTGCTCTAGCTGAAGGGGGCGCCTCAGCTTGCAGACCGGTCTTGCTGCCCAGCCTCCTCACGATTCAGGATGGAAGGAAGAGTCAGGCCGTCTGTCCTAAGGTTGCAACCTATGCAAATTTTTAAGGAACCCTTATGAAAAATGCACGTTGCAGGGCTTGCATTGGTGCCTTAGGCACCAATTCAGGCCCTGCAACGTGTATTTTTATAAGCGTTCCGTAATTTTGCATAGGTGGCAACCCTAGCCCCCCGCCCCCACCGCGCTTTGTCTGGTTTCTGGGCGGGGGGGCGCAGTTGGGTTAAATTCCAAGCCCAGGGTCTCCATTGAAGTGGAGTTAGTGCCGACCTGCCACCTATGCAATTTTTTAAGGAACACCTATGAAACATACTTGCAGCATGTATGTTTTATAAGTGTTCCATACAAATATGCATAGGTGGCAACCCTACTTGCAGCACTGGTTGAGCAGGTAAAGTCCTGGGTCCTGATTGAAGGCCATGGCTCAGCTGTCATTCACTTCAATAAGGGATAATTTCTTTAGTTAGTTAATCCCAGCCTTCCGCACAAGGTGGCTATCATCATCATCATCAAAAACACTCTTTATCCCCCTCCCACCTTGTCCTATCCACTCCTACCCATTTCCATGACCCTCTCCTATATATCTACCTTACTTGCTCAGTTTATAACCCCCTCCTATATATCTGCCTTATTTACTCCATTTATATATTTTGACTGGCTACGCTACATGCCTGAGGAAGGGCCCTGTGTGGCCAGAAAGCTTCCTTATTTCCAACAACAACAGTTGGGCCAGTAAAAAATATTAATTATTTATTATTATTATTATAAGCATTTATATAGCACCAGCTGTGTACCTGGCACTTTACAGAACAATGAGATAGCATTCGAACCACTTTGTCTCTCTATAGAATACAGAGAAAAACACCCCTAGCTTTAATGGATTTTATGTGTTACTTTTTATGATTTTTAGTGATATTTTAATAGGTTTGTAAGCCGCCTCAAGCAGCATGAGCTGAAGGGTAAAAATAATGCAAATAACTAATTAAATGCCTGGCCAAAAAGATGAGGCTTGTATTGCCTTTGGAAGATGCTTGAGCTTTGGCAAACCTCCAAGGGAAGGGAATTTCGGAGTTGTGGAGCATTCTTTTGTCTTTACAAGATATTAAGGAATCACCACTTTTTATAGGCAAACATTTTAAATTTTGTTTATAAATGTACCTGCTTCAGAACTGAACCCTTGTCTTTTACTGTCAATGTTACAAGCTACATTTTCTTTAATATTCCTGTTACAGCTATTTGGTGTTACAGCCATTCAGGTGATGGGGGCCAGGGTAGGACTCAGGAACAGCACATTCCTATACAGGGGTCTGAAAAAGCATTTGATAAAAATGTGCATCTCCTGGTCACGTCCCTCTTAAAATCACTTGCATTACAAAACCTGTGAAATACCGATCACTTGCATTACAAAACCTGTGAAATACTAATATCAATGCAGAAAGGTATTTTACTTACCAAGTCAACTGACTAGTAGCCCAAGGGTATAGTGGAGGAGCGTTTGGTCCACCAGAACAGCAGAGATTCCTTCAAGTTGTCCCTCAGAGGTAAACATCCCCAATAAGAGTCTGAAGGTGGAGTGCATGATGGGCAGGATAAGCAGGGTGACATGTGATGGTCAAACTTCCTGTTCACTGTGCCTGCATGTTACCATAGCACTTCAATGTGTGGGTCTGTATTTGGGCCATTGCATGGATGAGGCTCTGGAGGGGGAGGAAGGTTACTTCCCTGTAACCAATGTTCTTTGAGATGGTTCCATTCACAAATCTGGGCTTCTGGTGATGTAACTGGCTGCTTCCAGAACTGTCAACACAATTCCCTCAGAAACTCACTCCTCAGGTCACATAGTTGCCTGTGCGGGCCATAAAGGGAGAGGGAGAAGTGAGCCCACCTGTTTCTTCCAACCCAGTAAGAGCCAATGTGGACTAGGATAAGGTGTTAGAATTGGACCTCGGAGATCAGGGTTCAATTCCCATGAGCTCACTGGGTGGCTTTAGGCAAGTCACTCTCTTTGGGTGAAAACAGACATAATACTAATTCTGCTTTAACCTTTCTTATGCATGTTGTAGGGCTACATTGTGCCCTATGCAGCCCTTCAACATGCATACAAAAGGTTAAAGCAACATTAAAGTGGAGTTAGCATTATGTGTTTTCAACCTCCATCCCCCACTTGTAAAATGGCAATATTAGTTACCTCCCTCACAGGGTTGTGTTGTGAGGGTGAACTAGATAAGGATTGAAAAGCACTATGAATGCTTGAAGTGCTACTTAGATTTATATAGAGAAAATAAATAAACCCCATCTCTTGAGTCTATGCCAATTAGGTCTTCAAGATAGAAGGGAAGGTGGGCAGGTCATGCAAATGGGCAGTCATCTTGAAGAACATCCATTACCACTAGCCTTTTATATCCTTCAAGCAGCCCCTGTCCCTTTGCACCTTTGGATGATTCAAACAGGATGGTGTTAGTATAGTTCTAATTAAATTACTGGAAAACTGCTCTTCCAAACACAGCATCTGCTGTAGCCTCCAACTGAGCTTCATAATACTTGTTATGGAATAAACTCTACATAGTTGCCTTACAGGTAGGAGTTATCGGGATGCACTTGAACAGGGCAAGGTGGGTCATAAATCTCTGCAGGATTTGCCATCACTCCACTGTCCCACAGAAGTCATGCCATTTGAGAATGCAGGTAAGATGTCTTGAGCAAGGCTGAATACAAGACTTATTCAGTCAGGCATTTGGCAGGTGGAGATAGGGACCAGAATGTTATTTTTATATATAGTTTGAGTATTAAATCAGTTTTATTTTATCCATGTTTTTATATATGCTTTGTTGCCTGTCCTGAGCCTTGAGGGAACAGAAGGCTATAAGTCTAAATAAAACAAAACACCTTCAATTGTAGCCAGAGTGACCTTGCTTTTGTATATTTGAAGGTAAGTGGGAGTGGCCAGAGGAGCAGCTACCTCTGCAAGCAGATGTTACAGTCACCAAGAAGGAGAGAACCAAGGGTTATTGAGTTTTCGAACACCACTTGTGTAATCACAGGGCTGAGAACCAAGGTAGGTACGTGTAGGGACATGGGTGTGGGAAAGTGTTCATTAGCACTCTCTTCAGGAATCTCTTTATTACACAATTGTTCATCAACACAGATTTGAAAGAAGAATATCACACTGTTATGTATCAATTAGGCAATATTGGCCATGATCAGAGACACAAGCAGGATCAGGTTTGGACAAACTCAGTTCAGTTTATTCAGCCACAGGCCTCACGCTGACACTATCCCACTAGGCCCATGAGAATAAAATTGTCAAAATCACTTTCTAAGCAGAAAATGTATTTCAAAGGCCACAGTAACAAACCCTAGACAGGCACTATCTCTGAGGACACAGAAAGAGGCCTAAGAGAAACAAAGGGAGTTTGTAAGAAAGGGAGGTACCCTCCCCTACAAATAAACAGTAACTCCCTAAAAACTCCCTGAGAACTTCAAACTAGCTTGGTGGCTGTGCTCCAAGTGATAGCATAATGAAGTCAGCTTATTCTCTGCATCTGGCAAAGGGGACCCTGCAACATGTATCCCCAATAAATGAAGCTATAAAAGGGAAAGCTCAGCCCCTTACCCCTTGTCATTGACGCTAACGGCCACTAGCATTTGCAGTGAGCCGCATGGGTCTTTGATCCTTACCGTCGCTCTCGAAAGATCCAGAGACCCCCCCCGGACTAGCCATCTGCTGGGCCCTCTCCCGTTTGCCACTGAACGAGCCTGTCTCGGACTGTGCCTCTGACACGTAAGATATCATGGGTTACTGGGGTTTGTAACTGAGAACACTGCCATGTCCAGATGTTAAGTATCTATCCAATAAAACTGAGTTGTACCTATATACTTTGGCTTGTTAATTGGCAACCTTCAATCCCATTTGGGTAAATTGAGGCATGCCACCTCATTTATTCATTTCAACACCACAAAAAGGACTTGCTTGGAAGACAAACTCTGCGTTCAAGGTGTGTAGGTGAGTTGTGATAGGGTTTATGTCCTCATTAGTCATCAAGGCCATTGTGAAGTCTATTATCATCCACTAAAGTGTTAGCAGTTTGTTTTGTATCAATCTACTGTATCCACACCTTCATCCAAGTCAACAGTGAAGATACTGAACAGCACTAGACCCAGGACTGATGTGTTCAGAGCCCCACTTGATACCTCCCCTCCCAGCTGAAAGTTGACTGTCCTTTGAGTGCAATATTTCAACCAATTCTGTCCCTACCTTATGATACCTTCCTTCTAGTCCACACTTCATCCACATCATAGCTAGCTGTTCCATATCTACTTCTGCTAGCTCCTACAGGATTCTGGAGTGCATATCATCGTACCCCCACCCCACTTTCTCAGGATCCTTTGATTAAATTTTAATATAATTGGTCCCAAATCCCCTAGAAAGCCAAATACGTAGTAACAACTCCCAGATATAATTCTTTATATTTTAGCTTAATTTCTTCACATCTATCTTGTGTACAAGATTCAGTTAATATTAACTATATGGAAAGTTTGATGAGTTTGCATTATTGTTACTATATTCACCAATGTCAAAGAAAATGACAGATACTAAATTTCATTAAGTCTTGACGTAGATGAAATGAATTAAGGAGGAAAATGTGGGGAGGGAAGACTTCAATTAATTTTAACTAATTCATTTTCTGTAAATTCTCAGAAAATTATTCTGTGTTGGGAGAGTTAAAAACTGGTGAGCATTTGACAAAAAAGCAGATTCTTTGTTTTAACTGCAAAATAGGACTCAGTCTTCAATTTGGAGTTGCAATGAGCATTTCCAGAGGAAAAGTAAAATTCCAAAAGCATCCCAACTAAAATAAAGTACCATACAAGGCCAGACAGACATGGAGATCAGTGAGAGACTACTTAGGCAAAGATCCAACATGGGGCTCCTGAATGGTTGAAGTCTCCCCTCCCCACATTTGCCTCCTTAACTTCAAGACATTTGTTTTCACACCAAGCCTGGAAAACTTCTCTCCCTCTTTGGCAGCTCCCTCTGTCACGGAGAAACATGGGGTCACACACGTGTAACATGGGATTACATGTTTGGTAAATGTGTGGTGGCAAGGGTTTGACATGGATGTAATGTTACTATACATGTACACTATGTAATGTCAAAGGTTCCACAAAACCCAAATTAGGACTCTGAGAATTGTACAACTTGAGATAGAGCTTTTACACGTCACCAGCCTACAGCAAATACAAGGAGACACTGATGTGTATTGGGGAAACCCTGCCCCCAGACAGATGGCCAGGGACATCAACAATGCTAATGAAGGTAGCCATCGACTACGTGCAGCAAGGCAGAGAAATCTGATAAGAGTTTCCTCCAGGAGATATAAAGAGAGAGATCCCAGAGGGGAGGGAGAGAGACTTCTTGCAAAGCTTCTTGGAGAGGGAGCATCTACATCCGAATGACAGCCTGAAACCAACAGGCTGGGAACAGCATGAAGTGAGAGAGATGAGTTGGCTTTTACCAACTAAGAAGCCAGCGCCCAGTCATTCTACCTTTTATGACTGAGAAATCAGAACTTGTGGACTCGCTAGGGTAAGATGAATAACTTAGGAACTCAACCAGTATAAGTTAGAAATGCGTTATATTTACCTTTGATTTCTAATTACCACTCTGTTTAACTATCTTGT
>QEPC01012762.1:6429568-6444207 GCA_003113815.1 Sphenodon punctatus
CCCTAAACTCTATCAAAATGAAAATCCCCGTGGAAGAGAAAAGGTGCCTGGAGACACTGAACTAAAGCTTGGTCAGAGCGGCAGAGCAACCCCCTCTACCTAAACTTTATCAAAGCGAAAAGCCCTGCGGAGGAGGAAAAGTGCAAGGAAAGGCAGAGGAAACACTGCCGTCTCCTCCTAGGTGCCTTTTGAAGCTCTGACCACACCCTCCGCGTCCACCTCAGCGTCTCCATGCTCGTCCACATGCAAGGGGAGGAGTCTGAAGCAGCAGGAAGATGGTGCGGTGCTTCTCAGTGGTGTTGAGCATGCCCTTCTCGCCAGCGTTGTTCTTTGGGATGGGGGTTTCAATAAATTTGTAGGAAAATCACAGGTGTCACAGGGAAGTTGCAAAAGTCACGGAGGGGGGCAAAAATTGCTAAAAACGCAACACTCCCCTCGTGACAAAATCTTAGCCGTTGTTATAGTTTCCCTCACAGATTTAACTTCCAGTTCATCTTGTCTACTTGGATTAGCATACAGACATTTAAAATTATTGATAAGAGATCCCAAGCAGTGCACATTTGCCACTTTACCTTGGATCTTACTATGTTTCTCTCCATAGCTAAAATGGAGGTGGAAGGAACTCATGTGGGAGCTGCTCCATTCCATCCCCTTCTTACATATCCTTGCTTAGGCATGCATACCTCCTCAAGTTGAGAGGGGAAAGCAGGAACATTCAAACAGTCTATTGCTTCTAGAAAGTTCCAAAATTCCTGGCTGCACAAGTGCAAACTCAATGGTGCGAACAGGCAGAACCAATTAAAGGACAACTCTTGTCCTGTGGCACAAGGTAAGAGGAACGCAGCTGGCACACAGGACAGCTTATTTACCTGCCGGCATTTCAGAAACCTAACCTGAACTTGGAACCTATCTGTATATTTCACAATACCTGCTGGTTGAAGCCGTGTTTCTCCTCAATGACAAAGGTACTGTAGAGACTCCACGGCAGGCCTGTCACTGCACTGAAGAGTGTAGCAAGCAGCAAAAACACCAATGACTGAACGATCTAAAGACATGAAAAAGTCACAATGAGGAACTGTAGAATTCTGCTTTCAGCACAAACATCGCTCCTCATCTTTTAAGTTCTGGAATGGATGTGGTGGCTTCTAACGCAATCTTTTAACAATCACTACCTAAATTATGTGTTTGTTCCAATTCCTCTCTGTTCCAGAAAGCTGGATTCAATGAGCATAAATACACACATCCTTAGGAGTACTGCTGCAAACGTGCTTCCAACGGACCTGCGACCCACACGTGGGGATCTCCACAGCCAAAAGGAAGGAAGAGGAATGAAAAGCACTGCCTGTATTTTTTTTTTAAAGTATCTATTTAAGCAGCGTGAACCTATTTAAAGCAGCAAGAAAAAAAATCTTGATTTAAATCATCAATTTTATCATGTTTTTCTATGTCTTTCCTTGCCTAAAGAAAGGTTACACCAGCCAATGAGAGTACACCTTCAAAATATGTCGATTTGATTATTTACAACTAAACACTGCTTTGACATAAGATTTGGTACTGCTATTTGCTAACCAGAAGACTAGAAAGGCCATAATGTTTATTGTTGACTATTTAATGATTGAATACCATGCTGTTATAGCAAAGGGAGGCTACATGTAGCCTTTGTTAATTTATGATCTGCCTTTGACTCAACTGACAGTGAGAGAATTGGGGAAAAGTTGGGAAGAACAAATATGGATTCCAGATTTTTCTACCTCCTGCGAGCCCTTCCCCTTGAGCAAGGGTTAGATTTGGTCAGTATAGTTAGTTTATGGATTGCTCTACCATCCCCAAGGGTATGCAGCAGGGCTGCCTGTTGGCTCTTTTTCTTTTAACTTTTACACATGCACTTACTGGGGGCTCAATATTTTTCTTTGAAGATTGTGAATTGTCATATTACTGCATTACGTATGTCAATTATGAGGTCTGTAACAACAGTACCACATCAGCTGAGACAACTGCTAGTCAATATAGGAGCCTATTATGGGCAACAACCTCCATCTACTACCTATCAGAAAACTAAGATGTTGTTGTGCGTGGGCATTCATTCAGAGGTAGAATACGGATGCCAAATCCTTGTGCAGGCTAAAACCTTTAACTACTTGGGCATTACATTTCCCTATAATGCTGGCTGGAAACATCACTGCCACCACAGATTTTGTTTGGGGTGGAGATCTGGGGCTGATGCAGCCTCCATGAGGTTGTGAAGAAGTTCTTGAGGTCTAGCCTTGGGCTGCCCCTAGGCACCCAGTCGCACTACTGAAAGCTGAAACAGATGTGCCAGATATATCAGTAAGAGTTATTTGTTGATGCAGCAGCTTTTGCCATCACCTCTGCACTTTCTTGCAAGGTGGTCTCCCAACAACACGCTTAAAAGGACCTACTTTCAAGTCCATCTGAGCTAGTAGCAGCAGAGAAGGCTGGGCAGAATAGTCACTGGGGTGTTCCGTCTACTAGGTAGATGACCTTGTTGGAACTCTTGTAGGCAGCAGGGATAGGACAAAGGGGTAGAGGATTGTCTGCACGCATATCCTTCAGACTGGAAAGGGTTTATGAAGGAAAACCCGGATAGGATTTTTTAAAACCTTAGGATGTAGGTTTACCATTTTAAGCACTCTGACAAGGGAAATGAATCTGTCAGCTGAGACTAGCAGAGACATTTTTTGTCTCTGAATAAGCCAGCTGAGAAGGGGGAAAATACTTTGAAAAGCAGACATGGAGTGATTTTGTTAGACTGAGACGGCATTGCAGACAGTGGTGCGTTAGCACCTGGCTACACAGGCCACTAGCAAATTACCTGAAACCACCATCTTCATACCTCTCAAGTGTCCCCGATTTTCCGGGACATCCCTGATTTCACACCTCTTTTGTTATCTGTCCTGCAGTCCTAGAAAACTGCTGTAAAATCCCAGATTAGAAAGGGAGGTGAGAGAGAGAAATTTGCAAGTCATCAGTGGTACAATGAGTTGAATTCGCCAGACTTAAAGCACCAGACCAGCCAAATAGCTTGCCCCAGGCTAGTTCAGAGCAGCCCCTTTCATAGGAGAGAGAAGGGATTCTCTATTGTTCTGACTCAATGTCTTTTCTCCTGTCAAGGAGAAGAATAGGGTTTTCCAACATCTGGAAGAAAATGGTCACTCTTTGGAATTAAAAAAACAAAAACAAAATACAACCAACTCCATTTGGGGCAAAGTAGAGCTATGATTTCTAAGCATTTCTCTTGAAAAAAAACAGCTGGCTAGGGATTCAAACCTGGCCCTTGTAAGGAGCTAATACAATTAAGTTTCTTTTTTAAAAATAATATTGACCAGCCTCTCTGTTAGGCAATGGGATATTGCTAATACTTGCCCATGAGCATCTCATAAGTCAAAGAATCCACGCAGGAGAAATGACTGAAGTGGAGGGAAAAGCTTTACTGTCCAAGGAAGGGCAGTGTCAACTTTAAAACTCATCGGGCATGGGTGAGTGAGCCAATGGGGTTTAATGGTGCAGTGGCTGTCCGGTCATATTGCGCCAAACAAAACACTGGGTACAGGAGTGCAGAAGCCAAGCAGTTGAGGGAAGTGCTGTGATAGAGCTTGGGCATAAAGACTGGCAGGGGAAAGGTTTAAATCTGGCTTATGAGTAAGGATATGGATTGTTTTTTTCTTTTTTAGGTTGTTTTTTTTTTTTTTTTTAGCCCAGCCTCATATTTAAGTAATAGACTACTCTGAATGTGCATATATACAAATTTTATGCAAATTACATCCTGCATTGTCCCACATTTTGAGAGTCATTGTTCCTCATTTCAGAGTCCAGGGGTTGAGAGGTACGAGCATCTTGCTTGATTTTGGCCAAACACCCATCAGACAGCAATTCTTTTGGTCACTACAGTTCTAGCTGGATTTGAACTAGTAATCTATAAGTAAACAAAGTCTTCATAAAGTATTTGTGGTTCCCTGAATCTTTCCATTCATTGTATCTGCCAGAAATGGCTATGCAGTTCCGTTTGTTTTACAAAATTACTGGAGCCCAATGCTGTTTTGATAAAGGCATATTAACTCACAGGGTTATAAACGTATAAAGTTTAGCATTCCAACATTTGTAAAAATCACAGCTATATAAATATCCCTACCTCATATTCTGGGCCATACCCAGCATGACCAGCGATCCGTCCAGATACAGTCCAGAGGAAAGGAATTCCACCACAGAGAAGAATCAGCTATAGAAACAGAACAGCAGCCGGACACAGCTTTTTAAAAAAAATCTTGGACAGTAAGAAGATTGAGCTTTTGCCTGTTTTTCTTTGTACTGTATAACACACACCTTTCAGATATTCCTTATTTTTAAATTCCTCTCCTTTTTACCTTAGAAAATCAGGAAGGGCAAGGCCAGTAAACTCGCATTATGGAGGCACCTGGTACGGGCCATTCTCAACTGAAGCATAAAAATCTGGCTCTCACAAAAACCAAATTTCACACCAGCCAGTGACTTGTTCTGGCTTGTTTTTAGGGCCCTTGAATTTTCTAAGTAGTTTTGGGTTGGATGTCTCTTTACAGATGTATAGTGCAGGTTTAAAACTTGGTTGCAATTAAGATTTTCACTGGCAGTCTGACCATCCATCCTCAATGACAAACTATATGGTGTAATTATACAAGATTTAGTAAAGCGAGATATTTTTAAACTAGGGTTAGAGAACCTATGGCTTATGCACCAAATCAGGCCTGGCCCCTTTTTGGCCCCTACCCTCAGCACTAAAAGAATGAGCTCAGGGAAAGGAAGCCAAAGATGGGGGTTTGCACTCAAGGACAGAGGGTGGATCCATGATCTGGACCCTTCCTTTCCTTCCCCCATCCTAAGCACACCCCTTAAGTGCCCCCATAAAAACACACAGAGCTTGTACTAAGAGAAAGGGGTTCCCCACCCTTGTTTTAAACAACATCAGCTAAGCAGTAACCCTGCTAAAAAAGGTCAGATATTTGTGATTTGGACAATTATTGATTGATTTTTAGGCAGGAAAGTCTACACAGAATTCTGACCCTAGAATCTTATCAGACTCTTCCAGGCTATTACCTACTATGCTATTGAGCTGAAAAGGCTGGCTAAAGCTTTCCAGTCTCGTGTGTGCATCTGGCTAGCGTGCAGTGTGGTTTCCACTGGTGTGTCTCATTTCTCCATACGTCCTCCTCCTCCTCCTCTCTGTGCACAAACCATTCCCTCTCCCTTAGCACTTTCTCCCTCCAGTATTTTTAACCAAATCTAAAAAATTCATATAAAAACCAATCTCTTTGTGAAGCAATTAGGGTTGCTGCTTCTATATCATACCTTACTCTATCCCACAAAGCCAGGAAGTGAAAAGGTTAGCCCTGCAATAGCACACATTCTCTTCTTCACGAAAGGCACTAACCACAACATTGTAAAACAAATTAACACTGCAGACCATGCGCTGCAATGCTGGGCGCTTGCATTCATTACCAGGGAGGGGCTTCCATGAGGGCAATTGCGGCTCTGTTCTCACAAGAATTAGCGCACACTGGGAATGCGCTTCTGCACACTGTGCACAATTAGCGCACACTGAGAATGCCGCCCTGCGAGAACACTCACGCATGACTGGGTCGCCCCAATGTAGCTCTTACAATCATGGGTGTTCTTGCAGGAGAAGAGCGGGATAACGCATTCCTACATGCGCTAATTCCCATGATGATACAGCTGCACCTGCCCTCACAGAAGTTTCCCCTCCTCTCAGGTAACATGTGCAAGCACCCAGTAAGTCTAATGTCTGAATGCTGTCAGCCTTATATCACCCCAACTCCCTTATCAAACAACGCCATCCCAACCCAAATGCTTCACCCCACAGAATGCCCGTAAGCTAATTACATTAGGTGAGAGGAGTTTGGTAAGTGGGAACGTGGAAACGGGAGAAGTTGGGTGAACTGAGGGGGTGGTGGTGTTAAGTTATTATGCTAGTGGTGTCTCAATTGCAGTAATGTTAAGCGAGTCCCTGTCAGCAAGGGAGACAAGAATTCGTACTATTAGGTGGCAAACCTTCATTTTCTAACTATTTTGGGTGTGAGTGTGCTATGATACATGGGCAGGAAACTTAATGGCTTCACAATTGCTTTCATATGTTAAATACACATGTACAGATACAAACTTTTAGAAGAGAAACAATATAGCAAATTTCATTGACATAAATTCTTTAAAAGTTTAAGCCTCTAAAGCCAATAATTGCACTAGAACACAGGTTCCCAAACTGTGGGACAGAACCCCAAGTGGGGGTTATGTCATATCTAAATGGGGTCATGATTTCATTGGTATTTTATTGATATTTGCTTCTCTCTTTTTTGCTCTGTCTAGAGTCATAGAATTACATTTATTTCTAAAAAATGTATTTATTTATTTTGATTTATACCCACCCATCCCAGAAGGCTCAGGATGACTTACAACATAAAAGTATAAAAGAATTTATTAAAAAAACAGTTTAAAATATATCAAACTACATAAAATCCCAATTAAAACCACGCCACAAACCCTATCCCCATCCACTAAAAAGCATGGCCAGATAAGTCAGTCTTACAAAGCCTTCAGAAAATGCTCAGGCTTTAGTGAACCTTCAGATCAAGGGAATACCCAAATGAGGTCATGGAGGCAAAATTTGGGGAACCACTGCACTAACAAGAGTATTCCATCCTTAATTATAGTAAAAGCCTCCAGTTGGGCTACTAATTCTCATGTTATTTACAGTTTACCCTAACGTTTATCCTGGGGTTCAATTCTCATTCACTTAGAGTCACATTAGCAAATCACTTTGAAGGACCAGGCTATTCAAGTCATGAATCTTAAGCCTTTAAATAATAAGTTTCTACCTCTCATGACTAAGGAGAAAAAGTTTGACAATCTGACCCACATGTAAGATGTTCAAAAACCATAAGCCAAATACACTTCAGATTAATTTTTATTATGAGCTCATGATTTTTAAGCCTATGGTAATTTTCTGACCTGACTCGTGCTTTCTGAACACCACAGGGTTGCCAGCTCTAACTTAGCAGAATGCTTGTGCTCATGCTACTGCACTGGCACCAAAGGCCAATTAAATGCTGCCACGCTGGTTGGTCATGAGACATCCATAGTGTTGACCCTGGTGTTACGTAGATTTCCCATCAAAATAAGGGTCTCATCAATAGAAAAGTAAAAAGCGTTTACATTTAGATCCAACAAGGGCTGCACAAATACAAGAACCGTATAGGTACTCACAGTGCCCTCTATCTCTGAATACAGGCCCGACCAAAAGCTGAATGCGCTTTTGTCCAATTGATAAAGACGAGATTTTTCAAATGTTTCTGAATCCATTATTGGTCCTAATTCCCATGGTACGTGCGTTGTTGTTTTGTACACATTCCTCTGAAATATTGAGAAAGATGTCCTAATAAAATCATTCCGCTTTAGATTTGTTACCTGAATTTTAGCAAACAGAAAATTCAGAGCAATACATGCAAGCCACAAAGAAGGCTAAGCCATATTTGTAGACTGACACTGGTCACTTGGCATCCAATCTAGGCAATGAATGAGCCAAGAAACCTGTAGTTAAAAACTTTCACCATATGATGTATACACAAGCAGTCACGCTCAGGTTGCGTAGACAACCCCTAGCCTCTAGCTCAGGGGTAAGCAAAGTTTCCTAATCCCAACAGCTGCATTTATTTACCACAATCAGGCCAAAGAGCTGCATGTGGCTCTAGAGACAGTTTACCCACTTCTGTTTTAGCATTTCCTAGTTATCAAGGGTTCCATTTTACAACTTAAACATTTTTTAAAAACAAAAATACAAGCTCACATTTAATAAAACAACCGCAACACCCCACCCCCAATAATTTTTCATACAACTGTAACTACCACATGCACATACATCACCACTAAGGATTTAGCTAGGGTGACAGCCAATCTCTTCCTTTTTGCCTCCCAGAAGAAAGGCGATCTTGCCACATGCAGTGCCTCCTACTGATGGGGATTAGCTTCTAAACTCTAAAGCCACAGGGCCTGCTTTTCCATCTCTTTCCAGAGCTGCTGCTTCAGGTGTCCTCAGAGGGCAAGAGGGAAGCCGAGGACAATATGGCCAACTCTTGTGATTTTTGTTAACATCTTATTATGATATTAATTAAGAACAGCACCAAGAACATTGCTGGCACTATATAAATAAAATAAATAATAATAATAATAATAATAAAAAGAAAAGCATTGCATTTATAGTAGTTACCGAGATGGAAACAGTTTCAGGAAAAAGGAACTGACCCCATGAGTGTGGGTAAGGAGCTGGGGGAATTGGTCCAGGGTACTGTGCGTGAGGGAAGGGGGAAAAGGAGATGGATGGAATCAATCTAGGTCACTGCATGTGGGAGGAAGGAAGCAGATGTGGCTGGCTGTCAAGTGTACTGCATGGGGCTGGGGGTGAGCAAATAGGGAGATTGGTTGAAGGTGCTGCATGTGTGGGAGGAGAGAGCGAGCAGATGGGAGGATGGATCCAGGGTGAGCTACACCTGTGTATGGCAAATGGGAGAGATCGGTCTAGGATACTGTATGTGTGGGGAAACAGGTGAAAATGGGTCCAGAATGCGGGAGGGGGGGATTAGTGTAGGATGCTGCTTGTGTGGGGGTTGGCCAAGGGATGCTGCGTGGGTGGGCGCTTGGGGGAAAGCGGACAGGGAGATTGGTCCAGGGTGGGGTGGGGAGATAGGGAGACTGGTCCAGGGTGGGGTGGGGAGATAGGGAAATTGATCCAGGATGCTGCAATGGGGATGGGGGTGAGAGTAGGGGAGTGCGGTTCAGGCTACTGGGGGGCATCAATCTAGGGTGCTGGAGGAGAAGCAATAGGTGAGGCATAGGGTCAGGGCGCTCTGTGGGGGATAGGGCCAGGGTGCTGCCGCCTATTTGTAATGCGGGACTGGCTTCGGGGAGCGAGGCAGGGGGAAGAGGCGCAGGGCGCTCGGCCCGGGTCTGACCTGTCGCCAGGCCAGCACCGCCTCCCACAGGTACACGACCCACGAGAAGAGCAACACGGAGCAGAAGATCCGCGTCTCCAGCGGCGACTCGACCCAGAGCACGCCCAGCATCAGCGGCGGCACCACCATGGTCTCCGCAGCACCGGCTTCCAAGCCCCCAGCCTTTCCCCCGCCCTGCTTCCGCCTCCTGGTGCCACCACCTAAGCCTTCCCCCAGCCCGGCGGCCGATAGTCCCTGAGAAACACCCTGCTCCCGTCAGCGTTAGCGCCGGGGCGGGAAACCCAAGCGCGGGCTGAGATTTCCCGCCCACCCCCCTTGCCCAGGCTCCGATGCGGGCGGGGGCTTAGGGAAAGGGTTTCCGCTGCCTAGTTACAGGCCCGGGGCGGGCATAGGTGCAGACTTCGGGTGGGTAGGGACCTCCCACTCCCATAGGCCAAAACACAAGTGTCAGGTAAAAAAAACAAGGGGGGGGGGGTGTCTTCCTCCTTATCGGTGACCCCCCCCCTTGGAGTTTTTAGTTCCCAGCACTAAACGGTTAGTCTAAGCTTGTTTTTTTAATGCAACAAACGCACCAAAAGGTCATTCAAGTTTGCTGCCGTCCCCCACCCAATTTGCAGAACCCCGGGAAGGGGAGTAGATTAGTAAAGGGCATTTTTTCCAGACTCAAAAAATGAGGGGTGGGGGAAGAGATGTCAGAAGGTGTCATCTCTACCCAGGGAGGCAGCACCTCATCCCGCCATTAGGCAGGGGAGGGGGGGGGTCTGTTTATAAATAATACACGTAACCCCCCAACCTATAAATGATCACTAAACATGGAGATGCCACAGAGGAATGTGGGATAAGATGAGGTAGAAGGTAGGGTTGCCACCTCCCTGGAGAACAAAATTGGACACTACTTAATTTTGCATTTGGTTCATGTAAATGGTTCATGAAAATTTGAGTTTAAGTTGGGCTAATTTTTTCTTTTAAAAAGGTGACAGGAAGCAGAGGGGGCACAAGGGTATATGGGCAGCCCCAGAGCCAATGGAGGTTGAACCTGCTTTCCTCAGTGGTCACAAAAAAGCAGGTAAAATGTAAGGTGGTAGATTCTAAGCCTGAGAATCAGCAGCTTAACCCAGAGCCCAGGGATGATGTTTGAAAACCTGAGACTTGAGCTCAGGGTGTTAACAAAAGAGACATTAGCCCACACGACGTGAGCATCCATGTGCCTGTTTATTAGGTTTCGCTCCCACCCACCACTCATGGCATGGTCTTGGAGAATGCGGAGCCCGCTGTGCAGGCTAACGTGTGCCCATGTGTCTCGGTCCTGCCCGTTAGGTTGTGGGTGGCATACAGGTCAGCTAGCACCATAGACTCGTGGGCAGAAATCCTAGAGCATCAGAGTAGCGACTGCTTCCTACCCCTCTCTCTGCTCGTGCTCTCTTGCTGTCAGTGGGGCTACCTATAAGCACCTAAAACATGCCGGGAGCTGCCCATTTATGAGCCTAGGCATGCTAAATAGACAAGTGAGGGCAGCACTGATCAAACCTGGACTCAGGTGGGCTGCCATCTCATTTCACCCTGAGAATGAGTAGCATCACCCACAGCTGGATAGGATGCTTACAACCCCCCCCCCCCCCCAAATTAGAGCCAAGCCCTGAATTGTGGAATCTTGGGGCAGCAGGCGCTTGTCTTGGATTGTTGGGTGCTAGGGATGCAGGTGAGTGTTGTGTGATAAGACATTTATTTCCAAAGTACCACAACTCCATAGAACATAATGGATAAGCTTCCTTTTAAAATATTGATCTAGCAAACCTATGTGCAACAGTTGGACTCACACTATAGGGCATAGGGGCAGGGCAAGAGGGGGATGAACCTCATATCCAAACCTCAGCCTCTGTCCCAGGCAGCTATTAGTGAAGCTATTGGCCTTGCTTCAGTAAATCTAGTACGCAGAAGTCTGAACCACATAGGACAATGCTTCCCCATTAAAGTCAATGGGAATTTAGACATTGACTTCAGTGGAGAGGGTGGTGGGCCCTAGCAGCTCCAGAGCAAACTACAGCTCCTGCCATACGCGGTGCCACGTACACCAGGCAAACAGCGCACTCAGATCTGCTGCCTACCAGCAGAATACATGGCAGCTTTATGAGCTGCTTTAATTGTGAAACCCTTCCCTATTGTCTTCTGACACAGGCCTCTGTATTGCTATAAAAATCTTACTGCTTCTAACCTCCCTTGAGGAATGGGTACAAACTCATTCCCTGCTGGCTTGCCAGCTTCAGAGCAGGACGCTCCACGCTGGATAACTGTTTCATCTTGGCGCATTTGGTAGATAAGTATGTTAAAATCAGGCGAGATAAATTCTTTGTCGCATTTATAGACCTGGCCAAGGCGTTCGATTCAGTCCCTAGGAATCTGTTATGGTCGAAGCTATCTGCCATGGGGATTGACCCACCCTAATTACAGTTGATAACTGCTCTTCACAAAGATATCAGGGCGGTTGTTAGAGTTGGGGCATGGGGAAGGACGACAGCTCCCTTTTCTTTGCAGAAGGGTGTGAGGCAGGGCTGCCTTCTAGCTCCGCTTCTCTTCAGCCTCTTTATTAATGATCTGGTGTCTGGGGTGGCAAGCGCCCATGCCCCCCCCCCACACACACACACACCCCGATGGTAGGGGATAACCATGTATCCACCCTCTTATATGCTGATGATGTGGTCCTGATATCTCAACTGAAGCAGGGCCTCCAACAGTGTTTGGATGCCCTCGCATCCTTTTGTGTTCAATCTCGCATGAGGGTAAATGCTGATAAATCGAAGATCATGAGTTTGGTACGGCTTGTGTTAAAATATAGGTGGACAATTGACTTGTGTGAATTGTCACAGGTTACCTATTTAGAGATTTAATTCTCAACGGCTCAGTCCTGGAGGGCCAATCAAGAAGCTTAGGCTATTAAGGCGGCCCAATCCCTTGCAGGGATCTTAAAGTTGTATCATTCCGCCCTGGCACACGTCCGCCCTGGCAGACGTCTTCAAGGCTAAAATACTCTCCCAGCTTCTATACGGGACCGAGCTTACATTCTATGGATATGCCCGTAGATGGGAACTTATACAAAATAAGTGTATGAGAAGTATTTTATGTGCCCCGAGATCAACCCCCCTCCCTATGTTCAGGCTGGAAACAGGCCTTTCTTCGATCCAATCCCTTTGTAATTTAAGGGCTTTGCGGTTTGCTAATAAACTTTTCCAGGAGAAGTCTTCCCCATTGGCACTTCGGTGCTGCGTGGAAGAAAGGACGCATCAAGGGGCCATTCAATATAAATGGTGGAGGGCTATTCAGTGCCTTGCCGATATGTTCTCTCTTCCCTTTGGCTTAAACGGTGGTGAGCATGATGTGGATGGGTTAGAGCTTCAGCAGAGGTTGAGAGAGTTTGATGAGAGCCCAGACTTATGAGCCGCTGCAGCTTCTAGAATTGCCCCTCTTTATGCATCAGTTAGTACTCCAAGGCACAACCAAACTTATCTACTGCAACTTCCAGACCCTAAGCTGAGGAGATCGATCACCCTCTTTCATTTTAACCTTCAGGAAACAGCGATAGTAAAGGGGAGATAGAGAGTGTTTCCTACCAGGATAGATTATGCATCTGCTCTATGGGCGAAATTGAGACCCTTATGTCCCATTGTATTTTATCGTCCGAGGTACAATGGTCTAAGGGATACCTGGATCACTCCTCTGTTTGCAAACTCTGTGTCTGTCGAGGATAAATTGATTTCCCTACTAGAAGTAAGTTATGCCCTCAGGACTAAGGCTCTTGCCTGTTCCTCAGATGCGTTGAAAGAACATGGATTGCATCTGAGCAGTTAAATGAATGAATGGGCTGCAAATACCAGTTTAGGCTAGTCTCTACTGAATTGCTTTGACAGCCTCCTGGGGCCACATTCTTTTTTTTTTTTTTAGCTTTTGGCTGTCTTATTTTTATGCTGCTGTTTTTATTACTTTGTTCTGTTTAATGTTTTTATTTTGTGATTGTTAGTTAATTGTATCCAGCAGATTGCTCTATCTGTTCTGTTTACAGTATAAAAATCTTACTGACTTTTAGAGACCAGCCACCACCTTCAGAAATCTTATGCAGTTAGTGAAAGAATCAGACATTGCTGGTGTTTCACACCTAGCAGCAATCCTGTGCTGGGGCTAACATAGTATGAGGCACCCAATGCTTAATATGTACATCATACCCCTCTGTTGTGCACACATTAAGGACACCTTTAACACTGGACCTCAGAAGCAGCCCCATAACTCATACGTTATAGAGAAATCTATATCCTGGCAGGATAATCCTCTACCATTGAAATCGATGGGGAGTTTTACCATTGACTTCACTGAGTGGCGTATTACACTCTGAGACCGTTTTTAGACGTTAGTCTAAATAGCAGAGTAATTAAGTCCCCTGAGGTTTTAAAGTGCCTCTGATGCAGGTGTCAATTACACAAGCTGAGAACTTGTAGCTGAATTTGAACTTGCGCTCAGTGTGCGCAGAGAACAGGGCCGGCCCTACTGCAGGGCAGCTTTAGGCAGCTGCCCCAGGCCCCGGTTGGGAGCTGGAGACCCCGGGCGCAGGACGCCCCTGGCCAAGTCCAACTTGACTCCAACTGACAGGTAGTAGAGGGGGCCAGCAGGAGTGAGGGAGAGGCAGAGGCCCTACCTCTCCCACACTCCATGGCCCCCCCTCCACTGCCTGTCAGTTTCAGTCAGGGGAAATGTGGGCGAGGCAGGGCCTCTGCCTCTCCCTCATTTCCCCTGGCTGAGACAGCCAGGCAGCGGAGGGGGCCAGCGAAAGCAAGGGAGAGGCAGAGTCCTCGCCTCTCCCTCACTCCATGGGTGGTCCCCCCTCCCCTGCCTGTCAGTCTTGGCCAGGGGAAGTGTGGGAAAGGCAGGGACTCTGCCTCTCTCTCCCTCATTGCCCCTGGCTGAGACAGCCAGGCAGCAGAGGGGACCAGCAGAAGTGAGGGAGAGGCACAGGCCCCGTGTCTCCCACACTCCCTAGCAACTTCCAGTGGCGGCAGGCAGTGCAGCAGCAGATTTAATCTCCTGCCGTGGTGCCTGCCCCGCCCAAGGCTCCGAGCCTGCCGCGGGGCCTGGGCTGGCAGCAGATCAAGTAAGTGATCCCAAAATAGTTGGGCTTGGGGATGGGCAGAGGGGAGTGCCCCTCCGCCCTTCCCCGAGCCTGGGTAGCACGCCGCCCCCAGACTGAGCCAGGGAGAGCCCCCTGAGCCAGGGAGTGTCTCTAGGCCCACCGGCCGGCAGCGCCTTTTTTCCCTGCCCTGGACCCTGCATATAGTGCACGTGCTCTCCGCTCCTGCACGCGCTCTCCGCTCTTCCGTTGTACCCACCCTTACTCTGCCTCGTTTCTCCTGCTCACCTAACTGCCTTCGACCCTTCTCCCTTGCTGCCCCCCATGCCTGGAACTCCCTCCCTGCCAACATCCGCCTTGCCTCCTCTCTCCGCTCCTTCAAATCCCTCCTCAAGACCCACCTTTTCCATGCTGCCTTTCCCAATGCCCGCTAGTCTTTCCCCTTACTCTTACTGTCGGCCCTCCTCTGCTGACTGCTGCTACCAACTTCTTTGTAACCAAGCCAAGCACACGCACCT